>CM042011.1:52078853-52678853 GCA_023525715.1 Cichorium intybus
TATGTTAAATTATATGCTAAGTGATGTTAAAGAGTTATGTTAATCATGTACATGTTTGGGGTTGAAAGTGAGATGACTTTGTGTAGTATGAACACATGTTGAGATTAAGGAGTTTAAAGATAACATTGACAACTTTATATAGTCTTCGCAATTAAAGAGTTGGTCTTTAGGTTAGCTACCATTAGGCATGGACATGTAGGGGTGTTCAAAAATGGATATCCAAAGTTTCGGATATCCGAAAATTTCAGATAATGAATATTGATATCCGAATCCATACCCGGAATTTCGGATATCCGAAATTCGAATATCCGAAATTTAGGATACAGATTCAGATATAATTTTGGATATCAATAATATTTTTTTATTTTTTTCAAATCGTTTAATTTCTAAAATCACTAGCCGAATCCAAATCCGAAAAATCGGATGTCCGAATATCCGAACTTTCAGATAAATTTGGATCGAATTTACGGATATTCAGATTCATATATTTTTGAACACCCCTAAACACATGTGATGCATTGGTAAGAAGAGCCTTAGAGCCTTATAAGGCGTTCTTGTATTGATTAATGTGATGATGGTACCATGTGTTTGTGATATGCCTACCCACACAACAAGTTAGGGATACAATTAATACGTACATTAGCATATTGGGTTACACTCTTAGCCCAATCTAAAAAAACAAATATAGAGGAACTAATTTGTTATTTATTATTAATTCGTAGTCAGGGAATAAAACTTTTCAATCGGACCCTAATAGATAAATTTTGAATATTATTCTTCAAATTGCTTAACGAACATCATAGTTGCATCCTAAAAGCATAGCTCCATCCCAACAATATGAAGGAAGACATCATAGTTGAAAATTTCTTGCAAGAAATATCACAATTGCATCCCAACAGCAATAATGATGACCAAGGGGAAGGCCTTTAGATGTTATACAGAGGGTAAAAGTGAACAACAGTGAGACCGGGATGTTATCATATTTGGCCCAAAAATGAGTGCCTTATAGAAGAAGAGGAGGGGGCAGAAAGGCTATAAAATGTCAATGAAACATATTAAAAAAAACTCATTGATTTTAATTTAGTCATTTTATATAAAAACTTTTCGTTTTTCCTATTTAACAATTCAATGGCCATTATCCATACCCATTAAGCATCATCATGACATCCCACTATGATTGAGTTTAATTCATTAATATCAACTAAACATTCTACTTTATTCAACCGTTCCATTAAACATGCATTGTGAATGCGTCATAGTCTCGTCTAAAACATGGGATAGAGAGGGAGGAAGTGAATTATAAGAGATGGGTTGGGACTTGGGAGTGGCGCTAGGAATCACATATAATATTAATTTTAGAAAAAACCAGTAAAAATATTTAAAGAAAATAATAAAGGAATTTAAGTCGTTTGATGTAGTTCATTAAGGACTTTATTGGTTATAAACGATGTGGCTAGGTTATTTTAAGAACCACAGTTATTGTGTGGACGTAAGGACAAATCTGGTGCATAAAATTATAATCATCAACGGTTGTAATTAATAACATAATATTGATTTTTTTAAATTAAAAAAATATCAACTTTCCAATTATATCATTCTAAAGGGTAATATGGACTTTTTATATTTTTTCATTATGGAATATGAGATTTTTTTGGTATCAAATTGCGGGTTTAAAATTTAATTTCAAATTCGAATTCAATTTTATTTGTAAATTCACACTTTGAATCTGTTATAATTCTAATAAAATTGTATAATTAATTTCAGTTCTTATTCTAAGTTCTTAATCGTGTACATTCTATTAGAATGAATTACAAAAGTATACATTAGAATGACTAGTATTTTTAAAGAATGTTAATGCATATTTAAAAGTAAGTTAAACATTCTGGTAGAATGGATTACAAAATCATACTTATATAAATTACAAAATCATACAGAATCAGATTTACATTGTATTGTGTAACATCAAAATTACAATAATAATATACTAGAGTCTTATATACAAAACAGAATGACATTCTATAAGAAGCACATTCTGTGAGAATGACATTCTGTCAGAATGATTGCCTTGAAATCAAACTTTAGGGCTTTTTCTTGATTTCTTGTGTGTTTTGAATGCACAAAGAATTACCCTGCAACATCATAATGATATTCTCACATGTTAGAATGATCTATAACATTGATCCCAGAATTACAAAATCATACAGAAACATTCTACTAGAATGATACATATTTTGTTACATATACTAATTACACAAAACATTACCCAGAATTTGCGAGAATATCGAGCTATCTCTCCATAACATTGATCATGTGTACGTGTTTCCAGAGCCAAAAGAAATCGAAGAAGGGGTTCGAGAGTTTGGCTTGATGGTGAACCGGTGGTGGTGCAGGAAGTTGATGTTGAACCGGTGGTGGTGCAGGAAGTTGATGTTGAACCAGTGGTGGTGTAGGCTGTACAAAATCTTAGCTGAAGGTGATTCAGAAACAGTGCAAACGGTCAATGTTATATCAGTTGCTCCATATGCAAGTACATCAGAGCTCATATGCCCAAATTTTATAACAGTAACTGGAAAATAATCAAATATTATGAAAAAAATCATTGTTAACATGATTAAAAAAGGATTGGGAAAAGATTGACGTCAGAAATTAATTACCAATGGATTTGCATGGATAAAAAATGCAATGCATTCCCATAAAAGAATATGCAGGTTCAGATTTTCTACGTGAATGATCAGTTTCACTTATATATGAGATTGTACTGTTGGTGTGACTCAATGTGTGGCACTCACTTGGATCTTATAAGGACATCAATCAGATTATATATATTAATTTAATGAAAATGTTAGGTGAAATAAATAAATAAAAATATAAAGCATACCCCGATAACACTCCAGGTGTCCATGTCATGTGTAATGGAGGCTGGACCTGAAGATGGTGCCTATTGCCCACTGATGAATCAGGTAAAGTAACCTGCTGTCAGAATTATGTCAAATCAAGATTCACATTACACTTACATTCATGATTATGGATTATGTACTTAAAGCTTGTCAAACAATTGAAGGCCTGATCGGTATCTAATTATCTACAGTAAAAATGAAATTTGAGGGTGAAGCAAGTTGAAATTAAGGTGAAAAAGTCAGTCACCTGGTTCGAGGCCTACTCAGGTAGCTCGGAGTATGCAATTTGACTCGATTATTCAGCCAGGTAATGAAATTGTGATAGGCCACATAGCCTTTACCGTTGCATCTCCAATCCTACACACACCAGAAACTGTAAGCGTTTCTATTTCTCACAGAAACATCAGTGTAGCTAATGTTTAACCATTATATTTGCCGATTTAGGAACTCAATTTGTTAGTTCGGCGAAGGATGTTTCGATCCATCCTCCAATGAGGTTTGATTTCTGCTTTGTGTGAGTGTATGGGGCGGACTTTGTATTTTGATACATATTCACTCGATTTTTCTATCAATTTATTTCAATTACAGTCAAAAGAAAGCAAATTCGGTTTCTAACTAAATTTAAGTACAGAAAAAAAAAGCAAGATCGTAATAGTACTTTCCGGTGAAGAAGACCGGATCGAGCCTTGCGAAATAGAAGAAGACACGGGTCCCGATGTAATTAGGATCGGAGTTCGGGGGACAAGGTTCAAGCATGCCGATGGCAGTCGCTTTCCACCGGTGGCGATAGGAGGCTGATGGCAGCAGAGATCCGTCGGTGATGAGATCGTCGGAGGTGAGATCGGCTGGTGGTGTTGCTTGTTACCAGAGGCGTGATAGTGATGAATGTGGCGGATATTCTATGATGGTGTCCATAACAACCAGGGCAATTAAAGTAGTTATCAGGATTCCATAATTATAGGATCAAATTACCATAATTATAAGAATTGAATTACATTTAATTAATTGAATTATAAATCAATTGACAAATATACCCTTGGCTGCTTGTCTCTGATTGATGCTTATGTCCACACAATAATTAGAGGCTTTAATATATCCTAACTCATAAACGACGTATATAGATTAAAGGCTCAATCTCTAAGAATTTGCAATAGATTTGGACATTGGTTTAAATTGTGGGACCCATTTTGCTAAATTACCTTATCTTTGCAAAGATTCTCAAACTACCATATTTTTACAATACATTTTTCTAAACGACCTACCTTTACGAAGAACTCCACAGGTTTCTACACAAACGGTGGTTGGATTTTAAGCATCATTCTTTTCCACCGATTCGGAAACTTGATATCAATCAAACACAGACAGCAAGTTTATCGGTTGAAATCCTAAAAGTTGGGTTTGCATAGAAAGAAATGATATACATGAGGCTGAGGCTAATGATATATAGTAAAAATGTAAAAGAACACAAGTAAAATAGAAGGTCAACAGACACACTAGTTCCCTTCAGATCCTTGGATATCTGGGAGCTGATGGAACACACGAGCACAACTGTATACTGAGCAAAAGGCTTGCAATCCGGTCAATAACAACATAAACAAAGCAGCCAACACTGTCAGAAACTTCCATGATCCAAACACATATGTATTAAAGAAATTCGCCATTTTCACCCTCCATGTTCTACCATACCTCTTGTTCACATCTTCAATCACTTTATCCATCTTGGCGACTTTCGTCAACTTCACAGACTTGCTCATCCCGTTCCACAAATCTGCAACCTCCTTATCACTCTTTAAATGGTTTAAAACTATTCCTCTTTCTCGCAGATACTTTGCGTCTTCTTCAGTGTCAATTATTCCGTTCATTAGCTCTGTGTAACGAGCCACCACCAATGGCCCTGCTGCAACGCAGGCTTCGTATGCTACCAAGTTTCGCAAATAAACCTCGGAGTTCACATCTAGATCAACTATTGGAAGATAAAGTGTAGATGTGATGCTGTCGAAACTAATGTCAGATATTCCGCCATTGACAGGTGAGAAAAGGATCCCCGCTTGGGCCATTTCGGTGACTGATGGGATAGTTATTTCCTCGATGGTGGGTGCCTTCGGCTCACCACCGTCTTCTTGTGAATTCTCCTCTGCTTTACCCTGGAACCTCTCCAGCATTCGCTCCATGGGCTCTTTCATGAGTTTGAGTATGGGTAGATTTGTTAAGATCTTCCATGGCAATTTCATTAGGAGAGCCATTGGTCTCCCGAAAATAATTCTCTTGAAAAACCCTACGAGACCTGCGTTTGATTTGGAGAGGATGTTCCATATATAATTCATGACCTTGTTAAGATCACTTTCCTTTGCGAAAGACTCTTCTTCATCTCCCTCGTTGACCTCGGTGATAACTTCTTCCTCGATGTCAATCTCAGCCTCCATGATCCCGAGCTCTTTGTTGTTTGGCACTGTCATGTGGTACAAAAAGTCTAGCAGGTGATCACAGTCGTTGATGTCAACATCCGGCAACTCTTTTTCTTGAAACGGAGAAAGCTCATGGTACACCCCCATCAGCATCGACTTCAAAGTCTCTTCGGCAGACTTGTCGTTATTAGAATTCTTGGACTGATGCTCTAGCATCGTCTTGATCAGAAACAACGGAATCTGGTTCTCAACCATCACCAAATCACGAAGAATCACCATATGTGATAGCTTCTTCCCTGAGGCATCCACCAAATGAGACATTGAAGATGTAACTTTGTTGAGTACCCGTCCTTGTTCTTTCATGGAATACACCTGAAGGAATTCAAGTAAAAAGGCCATGTCAACTGCCATCATCCAGATCAGTGCGTCTCCAGACATATCAAGAAACTTATGGTAGCAAGCACGGATTCGAGCCTCGTCTTTTTTCTTCATCATCTCAATGATACGTTCGAAGCTAACGTTCATATCTTTCTGGGTTCTTCGTGCCGCAGCAAGCTTGTACCTTTGCATGTCGTAGACCTCCGGGCGCCAATGGTGGAAGGGACCTAGGGCCACTTGCTGCGGGATGTAGGATTCGGGATCGGTGGCGAGAAGTACTTTGGGAACTGTAAATATACATACGGGGACTTTGTCGATCTCTTCCTCGTGTTCCATGATCGATTTACGCATGCTTTCCACCCATTCGTCTTCATCAATATTCATCTTCGAGAAAGAGTATGACTTGGTGGTGCTGGTGCTGCTGGAGAAGGTTTTCGCGGCCATGCCGTTGGAGAGAAAGATTCGTCAGTGGCGTTGCTGTGTTATGAACAATGCTTCAGACCGCGTATGGCTCTTATAGAAGTATAATTATGGATTTGCATATCTAATGTGATCAGTAGTTTGGGAGTCTAGTGTTATTTACAGGTATTCATACATATTATTTTAACTTAATTATATCTTTTGACCACGTTTCAAAAATAATTGATAGCAAAAAACAATGTAGATAAACATAGCACAACTGCAACAAGAAGAAATAAATTTTAATAATTCTTTGCTGAATTATTGGTTTGATTATTTTTATTCGATTCTTAACTATATCAAATTTATTAGTTAAAATATTATTTATTTTTTTGGCTGTGGAAAGAGTAAACCCAAATACAAGAATATAGTTTTAGACCATTCATAGTTTAGAAAACGTATAAATGATCATGAATTTGTAAATTCTTATATATATTATAAGTTTATAATTAGGTAAAATCATTTTAAATAACAGTGTGTTGTTCAAGAATCTCTTATAACATCTTCAACCAAGCACCAAATTAATTTCATTTTTTGTGTAATTTCCTACACCATTTCTATTCTTTTACACCAAAATGGTGTTAAACTTCTATGTGTCAATTTGGCTCTCCTTCAAGTTTTAGGTTTATAGATTTCAAGTATTATTCAAATGAAAATGAGTTTATAAAAATGGAGCATTAGCGAGGTGATGGAAAGTTGAAACGAATTAACAGTGAAGACCGGGACAAACATACAAAATTTCCGAACTTAAATTCCTAACATCCTTAATTAGCATGACTTCAAATCTAATAGAAAAATAAAAGTTGCACCTCGTTTAATGAAGATCTTGTTATTCCTCTAGGACAAAATTACCCAAATAAACACTAATAAGGCTGTAACAATACAATGCTTCTACTTCTTTCCCACATCCTGAGCCTCGGTAATTTAAGGTAACACAAAGAAAGTCTTCAAGGGAGTCCACACAGATGGAAATGTCATGCAACCAAGCATGGTCACAAGCGAGGACCCCATACCTGTAGAACACTCAAGGAATAAGTGAGGACCACCAACACATCAGTGCCGACCCACAACAAAACAAGACGTGCTGACCCACTGCCACCCTCCGCCCCATTCATTGCAGTGAGTTGTGGCGGTAGCTAGAAGCACCCGGTGGCAACTAGCAGAGGTCCGACAACACCATGGCGGTACCGATCAATGATGGTCCAACAACAGCGCGAAGACGCATGGCATTGTACAACGCCGACCGCCCAACAACTTTCCAGCGACTTTTCATACTCTAATTTTAAAAATTATTTACTGATGGTTTAAGAAATAATTTCCCATAGGATCATACATGTGCAACGTATATTTTAAATTTATTGTTAAATTAAATGTGCATGATCTTGCTTGTTATGATTTAACTTTGTCTAAGAAACGACTTAAATTATACAACAAGTAATATTTTAGAATGTTATTTTAAACGTAATCCAAAATAGTTTTAGAATTTGAAATTATTTTGAATGTGTTGGTGAACATATTGCATTATGCAATTTGTTTGTAACATCAAAAAAATCAGCACCCAAAATTTAGAATTTGTTATCCAATAGTTCAAACAATTTCAAGATACACTTTTAGGAATGGTTAGACCTTGACATATGCCACCCAAATGTGAATTTTTGGCATTAGTCAAGCCTAAGCTAGAGATTTATATGTTCCAGTTTGCATGATCTAACCAGAGCCTAGTCAGGCCTAAGCACGAGTAAAATGATAAGATTATCCATGTTGAATATAAACAGTTGTTTGTTGACATCCTCATATATAGAGTCTCGAGAGTTGTCTGGCGACACATGCAACTAGTGACTGTTGACGACGGACTGAACATATGGTTGTGTGTATGAAAAATAAAGGACAAGTTTAATCATCTAATGCGAGTCTTAACCTTTATTAAAATTGAGTTTGATAACAAAGGTTATAGTGATCAATCTATAAAGGATTTTAATATCAAAAAAGATTAAAAAATGAACTTTTTAAATATTTTGTATATCGCCATAACATTCGTTAACAATTTGTCCATTTGATATCTCCTCAAGCAGGACAAGCTAATTGGCACGAACTTAGCCGACAATTATAGTAACTTTAGGATACTCTTCAAACATGAAAAGAACCTACACATCATATACTTCTAATTAGAGTGAATGGTTCAATAAAGTTGTTGTGTAGTTTGATTTAGTGTCCCTAATGCTATCGAGCATGGCCTCTCATTTCTGAAAAGTTAATAAGAATTTTGATGCATAAGAAATGATTAAAAAGATGACGGACATGTTTCAATACCAAGTTAAATTAAAATCGTTTGAGATTGTCAAACTGTGTATTGGATGTTCACAAAAGGAAAAAAAAAGTTTTTGATATCTTTAATTCTTAAATAAAGAATCAAGCTAATTAGTTAGACAGAATTGGATCCTTATTTGCCATTAAGATGACAACCTGCACTAATTTCAAGTGTGTTTTGGCATTGAATAATAGAAGAAATACATTCACAACTAACATATGATGCTAGAAGTGAATGAAAGGGTTCTTCTTTTCATCAACAAAAGGGAAGGGTATAAGAGAAAGCCGCATCATGATAAAGTGAAGGGCAAAGGAAAAATAACTTTTAAGAAGGTTTCCACTCACCCAATGAGAAAAGAACACCCTATAAATGACATGGTCTACTTCCATTGTGGCAAGAAATGGATTTGGAAGCATAATTATCTTGTTTACTTGGCAAAGGTAAAGAATGGAAAGGTTGTTGAGACCATTGCATCAGATATAACTATATGATAGGATTTTCACTTTTCAAAATTCTTGAGTATAGGATATTGACATCTATTGTGATGTGCAGGGATGGAGAAGAGGTGATGGATGCTGCAGATGACTAGGAGCTACTAGTTGGATCGCCAAGTTTATCAACTTTATGTCAGAATTAACTTTATTTTAGTTTTTGGATATTTTTGGAACAAGTATTTTTGTTGGGAACATTTTTTATTTTATGTTTGGATACATTATTTTCATGAATCAATCAGTTGCACTGTTTCATTGCATGTCCATATTGTGTGCCTTTTTAATCATTTAAATTAAATGTAAGTGCTAAAACATGTTTCAAGAAATAGAATGATATAGAAAAGTTCAATAAATGAGAAAGGATTATATAATGGTGATTTTGATGTCATTTTGGAATTTATGTTAGATGTTATACAATGATTATGGATATCGATGTGAAATACTATTATGAATTGAAAATTTTAAAATAATACATTAGTTAATGAAAGATGTCAAATGGAATGGTTAATAGTGAATGTAACCACACATTTTAAACAAGATATCTTAGTATGAAGAGCTTGATTTATGTCACACATTGTATATTAAGAAAATAACATTGTATATTATAAACACTGAAGTAGAAAAGATAAAAGGGACTAATACTAGAATTAATATTGGAAACGTTTTATTATGTGAGTAGGATGAATCTTTGTGACTAAGACATATATCCATACAATTCAATAGAATTGAAGGAAGGAGTAGACTAGGATCAAACCAAGGGCAAAGACAAGCTTTGTGGTTACTTAAACTAGCTATCAAAATGAGTACATAAGGATATTCCCAATATAGGGTGCATGGCAAAATAAAAAGTTTTATGATTAAAAATATTTTTGTGAAAGTATTTTGAATTGTTCCCAAGCATGTTACGTATTTATATTATGGTCTCTTTTCAATAGTATTTTTTAAGTATGTTCAATAGTTACTAATGATAATAATGCTTTATAAATATTGTTTGAAAATATTAAAGTTCATGTGTCATGGTTTTATAAAAAGTTTATGAAAGACTTCAAGTTGTTAAAGTTTATGTTTAAGTACATGCATATCATGGAACTTGTGTGTAATTGACATGAATAAAATAAAAGTCATGATCATGTATACATTGTAACACCCATACTTTAATTACAACTTTTAAAACTTTTCAAATGTTCAAAAGATGGTTTAACAAAAACATTATGTTCAAAACCACAAAACCAACCATAGTATGGGGATTACATATTCAAGAAATCCAGAACTATGAGTTTAAGTACAAAC
This sequence comes from Cichorium intybus, assembly GCA_023525715.1. Classification (NCBI taxonomy): domain Eukaryota; kingdom Viridiplantae; phylum Streptophyta; class Magnoliopsida; order Asterales; family Asteraceae; genus Cichorium; species Cichorium intybus. The sequence continues at coordinate 52,089,082 of CM042011.1, forward strand.
ATGGCTAGAACTACGTACAAAAGGTTTAAATCTTATAATTCCATTGGCGTCTTCTACATAGTGTCCTTGAAACCTAGGTGCAACGGAAATTCACATAACACAAATACGTTAGACTTTAAGTTTTGTAAGTACATGGGTGTTAGATGCTTAAAAGTTCATATTGAATACAATTTTAACTAGAATTATTAGAATCATTATAAATAGATTTTCATGAGAGGGAATATTTCTTTTCAATCCAAATCATATCAAAGATACAGGCTCCCCGTATAGAACTTCCCTTCATGGATGAAACATATCCAACCATATAACTCCCATCATGGATAGAACACATCTACCCATAAGGTTGTGCTAAGACCACTACTTCGCGACCGATTGTTCCATCCCAATAGTGTCTATATGCCCCCTTCCAGCGGGTAAGGTCCTAGTCTGGAAAATTATATGAATGCATCCATTTCAACATAAATCTTCATTTGCATATTCCAAATCAATTCATACTACCAATCAAAACAACATATGTCACAAATTGATGTGGATGTCCAAGAGTATACCAAATCATGCTCTTCAATACCATAAGATTGGAGAAAACTCTTGTTGTATTGTAGGACAAAAACACTAGCTGGAAACAGGACCCAACACACAAGCATTCATATGAAGCATACTATAAGACAAGAATTAGAGCCACAAATTGATGCGCTCCACATCAACTCGGCATTATGGAAGAGACATCGGAGGAAGGACCGACCTTGGAAGTTCAAAAAAACTTTCGAGCGTTCACATGGAGAAGTAGGAAGACAGTGGCTCGGTGTCAACAGAAAGACCGGTATACCATTTGACCCAGGGAACCAGGAGAGTACTGGGCTGTAGGTGAAGCCGCGATGGCAGAAGTTCAGCAAAGTCGGAAGAAATATGATCCCCAGTGGCCATCGTTCAGAAGAAAGAAGGTCCAGCTAAGAGACCTGAAGAAAGAAGCACTTTTGGGAGGCAACCCGGTGTTTTTGGTTTTTCGATAAGTATTTTTCGTCTTTTGTTATTTTTGAAGTATCACTGATTGTTAGTCATCATTAAGCTTAATATGGTACAGCCCAAGTGTTGGGTGGTACAGGAGGTCACCGAAGGAAAATAGGTTGAAAAGCTAAATAGATAAGATAACGCCGCTAAGGGATACACACTGCGACGCTACCATAAGACTCAGCCCGATGGGGAGCTGTCATCGCACCCGTTAACACCGCTAGCATCTCTGACTCGCGTCGCTAACGTCGGGTAAGGCCATTAAGTTTTAACTTATATGATTTTACATTTTTAACCAGTGAGATTGGTTCCACCACGTTCCTTTCTGGGTATTAGATCTGATGGTCCCGGTTCCTCTGCCACAACGCACATGATGAGCAGTGATATTTTGAATTTTTATTTGTTTTTATTTTTATCCTTTCTGTAATTAATTTTAATTTTTGTATCTAAAATTTAATGTCTATTCTGAGTTGATGATATTATTAGCCCAACTACTGATGTGATCATGTTCTGTAAGTTGTGGAGAAGGACTACCCAATCATTAGAGACTCGCATCACCACAAGTGTGGGGTCAGTGCACCCCCTACACTTGGTTTTGTGTTTTACACGTTCATTATTGCGTCTTTTCACTACACTTGTTCTCTGGATGGCATTCATCGTAATTTTCAAGTACATGTATCAACCCTGCAGTTTACGCAAAGTCTACATCTCAAGCATTCGTCGTTCTATCACACGGAAGTGGATTCTTTTTCTCCCTTGTTTTTAAATTCTTTCTTTATATAATGGGGACATTGTATGATTTAAGTATGATGTGGGATGCTCGAAAAAGTCAAGTCAGTGTTTTATGGAAATTTTAAAAATATTTACGATTTTTCAAAATTTTTGAGAAAATGGTAGTGTTGTATCCTAGAAAATAAAGATGTTGAAAATTGTAGCGATTTGTATTTTTCGAGAAATACTATTTAGTTGTCCGCACGCTATCTTTAATTAAAATAATTTGAATTAATTTCTAGAATTATAAAATTATCTTTTGACTTATAAATATCATAAGTTTGGAATTCAGGAAAGAAAAATCAATCAGTGGCCTATGGTGTTCGAGCCGATAAACCCGAAAAGGGTGTCCTTATGGCATTTATGCATCTTGTTACCTTAGATCGTCTGGTTTGGGATAATGTTGTACAAAGCTCGTTACAAGAATACCATAGAAAGTTGTGAAATTTATTTAGCGGCATATAGAATTTGAATAAGTATGTTTGCACAGTTGTAAACTGAAACTTTGTAATCAAGGGTTCTATAGAAAGTCGTGAATTCCAAAGGTATCAAAGTCATGAAATGAAGTTTTTAAATTGTTTTAAGTGTAGTTTTGGGATTAGCAATAAACTTTGTTTTAAGTGTAGTTTTGGGATTAGTAATTTTATTCTTAAAAGCTCGCGTTTGCTTGGGGACAAGCAAACTCCAACTGTGGGGTGTTTCATAACGGGCTTTTATATTAGTTTATTTACGAGTTATTTAATGTGTTTTAGTTAATTTATTCTTATAAATGGACTGAATACACTCACTTATATTGGAAGTTGTTTTTGGTAAAAAAAAAATATGTTAAATTGCAGGAATTAGAAGCAAAAATGGAATGGGATCGAAAATTACTAAAGCACACAGGATCAAGAAGTTCGCTATGCTATCAGACGATAGCGACGCTGTCAAAAGAAGAAAGCGATGCTAAGAGACCGTAGCGACGCTACTAGCAAATGGTAGTGGTGCTATGAGGACTTAGCGACGCTATCAATAGACACTTAGCGGTGCTACCAGGAGTTAGCAATGCGAAGATTAAGCAATAGCGGCGTGAAGATTTAGTAAGTTTTATGTTTATTTCCAAGGACCAAAAAAGGATGGAAAGAAGGTTGTAAGAGGGTGATAAACTTGGATGGATGTATTCTAAAGGGTATTTGTAGTGGAGAATTGCTAAGTGGACTTGGTAGAGATGCCAATAATCAACTCTTCACAATTGCTTGCGTTGTCGTTTGTGTGGAGAACAAGGAAAACCGTAATAGTTTTTAGAATTTCTGAATGAGGATTTAGAACTTAAAAGTATATATAGTCTTACATTAATATCTGATCAACGCAAGGTATGTATCTTTTGATATATCCATTGTTTCGCATATGTGTTTACATTGCCAATGTGTAATACTTGTAGGGTCTATTAAAGGCCGTGAAAGAAGTGTTATGATGCAGAATATAGACACTATGTCAGGCATATATATATATATATATATATATATATATATATATATATATATATATATATATATATATATATATATATATATATATATATATATATATATATATATATATATATATATATATATATATATATATATATATGCTAACTACAAAAAAAAAGGTTTTCTAGGGCTCATTTTAAAAATCTTTTTTGGAAAGCCTACAAGTCCACCACTGAGCCACTTTTCAATGCAACAATGAAAGAAATGCAACTGCTTAACCATGTAGCTTATGACCACATACTATTAAGAGATCCAAAAACATTGTCTAGAGCTTTTTTTTTTCAAACATGAAATTGTTGTGATGCAGTGGAGAATGGGTTGTCTGAAAGCTACAACAGCTTAATAATTAAAGCTAGGAAAAAGCCTATAATCAGTATGCTAGAAGACATTTGTATATATATGATGGAAAGGTTGTACAAACTAAACATGTGGAGTAAATCAGTTTGAAACAAGGAACTTGGCGTAAGCATACGCAGTAGACTTGGAGAAAAAAACATGCGCATGTCGTCATGGCAACTAAACGAGTATGGTTGTGTGCATTCCATAACAACCATCTCATACATCAATAGGACAGTCGAAGCATTTGTTAACCCTTTTAATCTAGCAGCTTTTTAAAAAGGCGGTACAAGTTCCCAAATTCTAGGATGAATGGTAGTAATATGTGGCTAACAACAGAATTTCCACCTCCTTTGCCACCTATTAGGAGGAGGATACCTGGAAGACCTACAATAAAAAGGAAAATGGATGTTTCAGAGACTTCCAGTGGGAACACAATATCTAAGGTTGGCAGAAGTGTCCATTGTGGTATATGTAAGCAGCCTGGCCACAACAAGGCAACATGTAACAATGGGGTTAGACCTTCAAAACTTGTTGTCACCAAGCAGAAAAAATCAAAAATTTTAAAAACGTGGAGACAATGCATGGAAATGCAACTGTTAATTCAGGTGCACACACAAATTCAGCAGTATTGAAACCCAAAAGATCAGAGAGGATTTTGAAGCAGAAGTTGGCAAAAAGGATTGAGGGACAGAATGGGGAAGGCAACAGTAGTGCTACACCAATGACGATAGAGTAGTTTGGTTATGTTATGTTTTTGTGTTGAGAAAATGATAATTTATGTATTGTGTGCGTGTTTGGTTTTTTATGTTGAGAGAATGAGTAATTATGTATCTTGAGAACATCTTATGGCATGTTATTATTTGAAAAAGTTTTGGTTCATTATGATGACAATCCATTTGCCAATATTTACCAATTAGGGCAACCTACTTCATAACATTGCCAGTTAAGACACGATATACCAATATGGATTAACAAAGTATGACATTGTACTTCACAAAACACCCACATATTACATGTTATACCAAACCATTTGACCAGCCTCACTGAATGGCTCAAATTGATCTTCCCGGGGTTTTCATTATGTTTAGTTTTAGGAGATTTGTTGAACTCACTTGTTCCTTTAAACATATTTGATTATAAATAACATTGGCTAACTAACGGATGCAAGGTGGTCTCGATGGTACAAGAGAAGGGTGTGGGGTGGTGGCATGAAACAAGGGCATTTTAGTCATTTCATAGCCACTTAACATTGGCTAACTAATCGTGTTAGCAAAAAGGACCCCCTATGTTCATTTTAATTGTGAAAAGGACCCCATGTCCAAAATTCTTGAAAAGGACCCGCAGTTGTAGTTTTTGCCAACCACAAGGATCATTTATGTAATTTTGTCTTATAATTATCTCCAAGAGCACAGACGATCATGCGATTATCAATATCAACTGTGGAATTTTGTTTATCCATTTGACTAGAAAAAATTTAACATAAAACCGCATACGATTTCAGTAATTTATCATCGGGGTTTTGACATTGATCGCCATCAGGTTACAAAAAAGAGTAATTGTATTCTTTCCTACCTTTTGTTCCTACATATATTCCTACCCATGTTAAATTGTGACAAGTGTTATGTTTAATAAAAATAATAATATTTAAATACACATGACATAATATGATATGAGTAGGAACATGGGTAGGAATAAAAGGTAGGAAGTAATTTAATTTCTCTACAAAAAATAAACGCATACCATTCCAAACTAATAATAGGTAAATGACTATCAAATACTTTACAACTGATTCGAAACTAACAATCCACCATCAACAAAGTTACTAGAACCCTAAACCATACAATACCAAAACGCCTGCTACATTGCAGGTCTTTCTGATGTCACCCAAATAAACCCCTGAAAACCCAACCACCGTCACCTGCTACTACTGGCTGAAGTAACGAGTCGCAGCCACAGTCACCATCACCACTGCCAGCCATTTCTAGATCCAATCTTTCTTGTTACGTGATCGCTCGACTTCGGCCTGCAGACACGCCACAGCTCCCCTAAGGTTGTTCATCTCCATGGTAACCTCCTATTTTACCATTTCGAGCTCTAGTTGAGTTTCCATGGACATTATGTCGCATCGAACGGTGGATCCATCTCTACGATGTTCGCGACATGAAAACTCGTGAACGAGTGGCTGTTTGCAGACTGTATTGTATGGATTTATAGGATACAATCAAACAACGATCGCTCAAAAAACCGTGGAAAGTATGATCGAATTTGGGTAACAACGTTTTGGTGATTGATCGAAAGAGGGAGAGAGCGATTTTATATAAAGGGGACCATACTGAAATCTTGGTCCCAAAGTTTTTGTACTGTAGCCGGTTCCTTTTCAACTAGATGGAGGCAAGTGAACACTATGCACATTAAGATACAGTTACACCTATTTGGTTTTGGAGTGAAGCTGATGTGGACAGTAACCGGGTACAACCCGTTCATTTCAACACATCAACCGGTAAAACATACCTTATGCTCCTACTAAACAAGTAAAAAACATGAGGAACTTTTTAAAGCAATTCCCAAAAAGTTGTTGGGTTACTATAACATTTTACCTCCAAAATAATGTCGATTACATTAGAACTCCAAATTTTTAGATCTTAAAATCGGTTTTACTCAACGAGTTGTATTTACGATTTGAAAATGACAGCTTAAAAGATTCTCTACCATAAAATATGCATCTTTCATCAACCTTCAACACTTGCAAGTTGTATTTCCTGACAAGCAATATAATTATATAATATGGTCTAAGGCAACAAGTGGGAAATTGGATAATGGTACAATTATTCTTTGGACAATTATCGGTTCTATTCATAAGTATATTAAATCACTTTAATGAACTAATTTAAGGATGAGGTTATATAGTCTTATTACCATTGTGTACAAAAATCTCCACTTGCCTTGCTCCTCAAACATAGTCTGGAAGATTCTTGATAAAATAATATTTATATCTTATATCCTGCAGTTTCTTAACCTATAGTATAATTGTATACAACTATGCAAAGGCCACATATACGGGAATTCGCCAATGCTACAACTATTTGGTACTTACCCGAACCTAAAATAATATAGTATCGTGTGGCAGTGGTTATATGGCAAAAATATAAAGCCTTAAAGGTTGATTTCAAGATCTTCGAAAACAAGTGGAAGGATAAATATTTTTTTTTTCTAGCTCGTCTACTAACTCAAGGTTAGAAAATACAAAGGCTCAAGTTTTTTCCAGTATTCTTAGAAGTATGATTATTCTAGCAAAAAATGTAAAACCAATTTAAAAAACTGTATACACAATAATGTATTTTCAGTAAAATTTTATTTTAAATGACATATGGTCAAAATCATAGTTAAAAGTAATAAAAGTATATAAATTTAAGTATATTATAATTTGAGTTCTGATTGGTATCTTGTTTCTTTATTTTGTTATTATTACAAAAGACGGCCTTACGTCTATATATTTGACGTCAATTTCATAAATGCGTTTCTTACAAATATAGATTAACATAAAATATGTCTTACATACGATTTATTTTTCCTTTAAACTCAGAAATTAACTTCAAAAGTATAATCATAAATATGCAATTCAAAATACTAGTATTTTTATGCACGTGTTATGAAGTCGTAACACATGTATCATGCGGTTTTTGGTTGCATGTGAAGTCAAAGTAGTACTACTTTATCCCATGCATGTTCCCCACACGGCAACTTAATTAATTGTATTTGACTTCAAGAGGAGATAAATGTATGAAAACCTTGAAAATTCACGCACAAAAGCCTAAAAAGCAACGGTTGTTAATGAGCCTTGGGTCGCTCAGTTAAATCGAAAGATAATAATTAAAAATTTAATTTTAACCAACGATTAATAATTGAGTTTAAGAAAATACGGGGTCTTTTTCATTCCCAAATTAAACTGGTCTGTATATGTTTGACTGCAAGCTTTTAAAAACTTATGATCCTTTTATTTTAAATGGCAATAAGATAAAATAGAAACACCAACAATAGCATCGCCTTATTGGGGAGAGTCTAAAAAAGCAACAAAAGCATCGGTGACAGTTGTGATCAGCAGCACCAATAAACACATATTTCTTGGTGACAAAACTGACGTAAAATATTAAATTAGAGTTGAAGATGAAATAACATTTACATACTTTTTTTACTTTATTCAGGTGCTAAAAAATAGAGTTGAATTGGAATGGTGTTGAAAGACAAATTAGAGTTTTCTTTTTATTATTTTGTTCATAAGTCCACAGGGCGTACACACCCCACACCCCCGAAACAGCTACACACCTGTTCTCTTTAGTGGTCATAATTTTCCGAAATTTTAAAATACTATCCATGTAGGCAGGGCCGGTCCAAACTTTTTTGGGGCCCGGGACAAGAGGATAAACAAAGGCCCCTAAATAATTTAACAAAATCATTTATAAAAAAAATATTTTCTAACGTTTTTCATAATGATAGTTTTAAAGATACATATAGCTATAACAATTACAAGTAGTCGTTTTTTAATACCTTGGTGTTTTCCTTCAATATTTGGAACTACTGTCATAACCTTAATCCCTTATATAATTCATATTAAGATATAACAATTTATTAAAAAATCTTATCCCCAAAGTACCATTTGCTTTAAAAAATTATAAAAATATCAACAACTTCTATTTGTTAGAAGACTAATATATATATATATATATATATATATATATATATATATATATATATATATATATATATATATATATATATATATATATTTATTGTATTGGACATATAATTTTTGGACCCCTAAGACGATAGGCCCAGGGCGGTTGCCCGTGTTGACCATCGTCAGGAACGGGCATGCATGTAGGCTTCAAAAACATATCCATATGACCATCTTCAACCCAAAAATGTTGGATCCTTCATTTAATTTTGACGTCCGTTTTAATTTTTGCGTTCAGATGAACCCAAAGAAAATAGATTCCTTAAAAAATTAATACATGCATATTGGAATTAAATCCATGTTAGGTTTTTCATAATCAAAAGTTGCATATTGGATCGATGCTCTCGATTGGGTTTCCGATTTGTGTGCAGACCTGGATGAAGACGGAAAGCTTTTTAAGAGATCGTTTGCATTCATTTGTTTGGCTTAAAATCGATGAACCACCAGATTTGGGCTGCTTCATCTTTAGGTTTACATCATTCCACACACGACATACAAAAATTGAAAAATTTTGTTGGTGCTGAAGAAATCCTCAGAGTCGTGATACTTTTCGTATTTGCATTTTAGAGTTGTTAAATAGTGAATTGGGAATTAAAACCCGTATGAATTGTAAACACGCGCGCCGCGGCCCATTAAGTGTCCGCGTCGCGTGGGCCGTGAACTGCTAGGGTACGGCTAGGGTACGGCTAGGGTTTTATGTAAAGCCTATAAATATAAAGGCTGGTCATTAGGGTTTAGAGTAGTAAAAGTCAGAAGTCAATAGCCAGACGAGGCCGATTTACTAGCAATCTAGGTACGCTCTGTAACACCTGTATTTAGCTCTGGAATAAAGAATACTCTCTCCTGCCCGTGGACGTAGGTCATCTTGGACCGAACCACGTAAATCTCTGTGTCGTTACTTTGTGTTTATATTTCCGTATTTATATTTTCGTTATTATTCCTGGGCAATAGGCTATAGATTTAGGTCTATTTCCTAACAAGAGTCATTTCCCAATCGCAATGAAATCCTCAGAGTAGGGAGAAGTGTTGGTGGTTCTATGTTGATGGCATGTATATTTGGTTTTAGATATGATTAGAAGATATGCAACCCTTGTATTAGATTCTAAGAGGGTACAAATCACACTGTAATGGGTGGTCATTTCCTGACTGATCGATATAATTTGAATTTTTGATACCTACATCAATGCATTTTGGAAATTTTGGAAAGCGACTTCACTAGAATATAATACGGATGTGTGTGTATGTGTCTAGGGATGGGGGATGGAACATCAAGAATTTTGGCTAAAGAAGTTTGGATGTTGATTAGTACGATGATGTTCTTATGAGCAAAATAAAATAAAAAGAAAAAATTCAATTTATATGTTTACATTCCATTCTACTGTATTGCTAAATTAGTCCGCATGGCATATTGTACTTAGTTTCGGTCAACGGGTAAAATATTCATTTTAAACAATGAACAATTTAGTATGAGAGTGGATGTGTTCTAGAACGGAATCGAATCTAATCGTATCCGTGTGTGTGTGTGTATATATATATATACTAGGTACGATTTAAGGGTCGTGCTCAGCACGGCCCAGGGTGGTCTAGGGTGGTCTAAGGATTCTTTTAAAATAAGGGAGATGGAACACATTTTGTAACAGCATAACATCGTGCAATAGATTTCCTAAAGTAGAAAGTCCTCATATGTAAAAAAAAAACTTGTCCATCTTGAGTGTTATTGAGTAGTGGCATGATCTCCAACATCAAAAAGTATTTATACCACCTGGCTACCGATGGTATTATTAGTTGAAGAATTGCTCTGTGGAACCAAGAAGCTCGTACAATTCTAGAGATTGAGGTCAGTAAGGGAAATTACAACGTCCTAATAAGAAAAAAAATGAAGATATAAAGTTGTTATTGGGTGGATTTTACAAAGTAGAATGCCTCTATAAGGAAAAATGAAAGCACAACGTTATGATAAAGGAAAAATGAAACTACAATGTTATAACAGGAGAATGTAGGAAGAATATGAAGCAAATGTTTCTTTCTCATCAAACTACAATGTTATAACAGGAGAATGTAGGAAGAATATGAAGCAAATGTTTCTTTCTCACCAGTCAGGTAAAACAAAGTCGTTCGCCTTTTTGGCGTATAGTTTCTGCAAAAAGGAAAATCACATTCTATTAATTATTCATAACAAATAAAGTTGCTGACCAATCAAATTATCATCTTTAATTCTATTCAATACATGGTAAAAAAAAATAAAAAATTAAAAACACTGGAAACTAATAAAATAAGATGTCAAGTGCATATACTCAATTTAGAGTAGCTTATCAACGGCTTTGTGTGTGTATGTGCGTGTGTGTGTGAGCAGTAGAAAGTAGCATTATTCCTCATATAACTTCTGCAAGGTATTTTCAGCTCTCCTTGAGCATAAACGATGGAGCTTAAAAATGAAAAATTAAAGATAATAAAGGCTCATTGAAAACCCAATCAATTTATAGCAACAATATTATTTTGGTGAATTTTTAATGTAAAATTGTAATATATTTGAGTAATGAAATTATTTCGAAAAGCTTGCTTGAATTTTTTAACCAGAAATAGCAATATACGTTGTTTTGACCGGTTGCGGCAACGTACATACATTATATAAGAGACAACATGGAAATTGATGAAAAAAATTAGGGAAATTATAATCACAAGTAACAAAATACCAGCTGAAATATTCGGACACAGGTCAACCTTGTCAAAGCGAACGCACCAATGAATTAATTTCGATCGAGAACTCTAAAATCAAGGCGAAGTGGAAGTTCTATGAAATGGAAACGAATAAATCTTATAATACTATGCAATTGTTACAATAGAAAACCTCCTTTAGAGAAAAAATCAATTTACAATTAGAAACCCAAATCTGGAAAACGGATAATTTAATTTAAACAGAAAGATCTCATAGCAAAATATTTCAAAAACTAAAAAAAAAAGACTTTTTACTGATATTATCTTCAATGGCATTTAGTACTTTGACATGAAATGGGTAGTTTTTAACTGATATTATACATGATATAAGAACACATACAAGTCGATTTGACCCCCTGAACTTGCACGAGTTGTATTTCTACTATATAGGTATTTTTAACTCATAATTTGGCATTTCTATAGAGTTTCATGAAATAGTTGTTTGGTAATATGTCTTTGTTAAGTTATTTTGTCCATTTATTTGAACATATACATGCAGCAAATAAGAAAATATAGGCTCACTAACTTCATCTAATTTGAACGTATTATCCCACACTCAGAAACTGAATAAAAATCACTACACATCTCAACAATCTCTTCCCTTAAATACCTAATTGTTACCCTGAAAACATGGAACTCTCTTCTTAAATTCCCATACTACCCTTTCACCCCAAACAAATCTTCAATAGAGTGCCAGTTAAACAGGACATAACAAATGATGGATATAGAAGTTCTTCAACGACAAGAGAAAAGAAACAACAAAAAGATATGAAAAGATTACCATGGACTATGTAGATCCTTGGCGATAGAAAATTTGAAAGGTTTAGGATGTTCTTTAACTTTGGCATCTTCTTTATATTATTAAAAGTCATTCTTGTCTCATGTTTAAGAAATAAGATTGTACGAGTTTCAGACATTTGCTAGGGTTCTTGCAGCGGATCAAACAACTATTATCCCATATTTTGCACTGATGACCAAACCTGTAACATAGATTCGGCTTTTAAAATGAACCAATAAGGGAGACACTTAATGGACATTGTTGGTAGAGATTGGTCTTACTCAGAGGCATTAAACTGGTACAGATGCATCCTATGATGAAGAAATTGAAATTCAGCACTCTTGTGTTGACATGTACAACACTTGATGCGATAAATTCAAAATTAACAACAGAAAATTCCAGTCCAGTGCAAAAACTGTACAAACCTGAAGCAACAAGGTCATTAAAGAAGCATCTCATTTAGCTGTATACTTTCATTTTTTTTGTTAATGAAATCTACTTATAGCCTTGTCTTTCATGTTTTTTCGTTATCATCTTACAAGACATTAGCAAACTAAAATAATCTGTTGCTTAGAGCGAAGTGTCAAAATGGTAATTTGTACTTGAGAAAATTTCTAGAAAGGTCGTTACCTCACATGATGGAAATGGAACCGGAAGGAGCTCACATGAAGCTTCTAAACTACCGAGATCTTCCTTTAAATAGATGGTTTGTCCCTGAAAAAATCATCTTTGATCTATCAGTAATAACATTTTTAAAAAAGAGCTTAATGGAGGATCTTGGAAGGAATTCAAGTCCATTCATGCTTTTTAGTAAAAGACTAAAATACCCTTATATTAAAATAAACAAAAAGGTTATTATGATTGAATCAAAAGAATTATTCAACTTTTAAAATTGAATCTCATTCTATTTTCTGTGAATTAAACAAGTGAGACATTACAAGCCCTTTAAATTACAATTCCAATGAAGGATTCCATTCCTTATAAACCATGAAATATTGATATCATGGGAATTAACCATTCCGACTTTTGTTAGGGGTTATTAATTTTCCAGGTGAGGAAACCCTTAATATATTCCTGTCACCGTCCACCAAAAGAAAGAAATGCAAGATAGGATTTTATTCACAAATATTGAACCAAACACACTATCCTAATCAACTTATAACTTGAATTGACATAGATATCCCAATTTACTTAAGACCAAAAAAAATTTATTCACAAATATTGAATCAAAGTTGGATTTTCGATCAAACATTAATCAAATAAGATATTAATATAAATCAAACAATCATAAAGAATAAAAAATCAAATGTGAGTGGAATACCTAAATTTTTCCATATTAGTTTATTCACGGTCTGTTTCAATTGCAGTCTCCTTAACCTTTCAAAACATGCTTCTTCCTTTTAACCTCCCACTTCTTATCTCTAATTCATCAACGATGTGTTAGGAGAGAGGAATGATGAAAAGAAATTCCACACCATCATTAAATCACCCATTTCTTCTGATGGGTTTTGTGTCCCTTATCTTCCGTAAAAGAGGCACCATTGCTGATGACGATTGGTCTTTAAGTTTTGAGATTGTATTTTGATTCTCTCTATGTGTATGATACGAAACGCGTTTTGTCTGATTGGCGGTGAGTTTTGATCAGAAAAAAGTTGATGGCCAAAGCAGAGCAAGAAAGCGTGCCCTAACTTCCTTCTCAGAAATTGGTATATGAACGGAGGAGGTGATGGATACTGTAGAACATACATAAATCCCATAAAGATTCAAAGATTTCCTCTTATAAACGAATGACTTTCAATTGAGTTTGCTTAAATTTCTCAAAATCGAAACAAACCCGTTATAATAAACCCTTGTTTCATCTTTAGGCGGTGGTTGTGGGAAAACAATGTTTGATGCGCCACAAAACTGCCTTCTTGGACAAGCGTTCTTCTTAAGGAGAAGATAAAAAGGTTTTATCATATTAAAGAGGTGTGGAACCTTTTGCGATGAGAAGGCGATGTTCAAATAATGAATATGTGGCGGGTAGCTGGGTAGGGAATTGTATCTTGACGAGACGTGATCCAATTTCAACTGCCATGGCGTCGATCAAAGTATAAAGCGGTGTGTGAAGATAAGCCGATTCAGGAGAAGTTGGAAGCGGTGTGTCCGATTGGAAGGGTTATGAGAGAAGAAAACGTCTCGTAGACGATGTATGTGAAACATGCTGAATCTAATTTAGAGATGTGATGCGATTGGAAATGATATGGCGTCGGTCAAAGAAAGAATATGTGGCATACAAAAAACCCTATCACAACCGAATACGCAAACGAGAAAAATCGCCTTTCTTTATATATATATATATATATATATATATATATATATATATATATATATATATATATATATATATATATATATATATATATATATATATATATATATATATATATATATATATATATAGCCGATCAGAGGGTTAATAAGAATGTTGTTGAAGCAGAATGAGAAAGACGATGTGGGGTTTTCCTAAAGTCGTATGAATATGTGTACACCCTTTCTAGGAGATGGTGGGACGTTTCAGTGCAGGAGGCAGGAGAAGATAAAAGGGTTCTCTTACGTTGAAAGGGTGGAACGATTTGGATTTGGGACACGACGTTCAGCAAGTGCTTACATGGCGTGAAGAGAACCCTACATTGAAGAGAATAGATGATGGAGAAAAAAAAGTCTTCTTTTATATAGTAATGATATATATATATATATATATATATATATATATATATATATATATATATATATATATATATATATATATATATATATATATATATATATATATATATATATATATATATATATATATAGGGCTAGGATCAAATATATCCATACAAGTATTGTGTAAACTTGAAACTCAATCTGGACCACTCATTTAAAACACATTCTTTTAATAATGTACAAAATTTAGTTCATTCTTTTATAAATGGTAAGAACTCATTATGTCAAAAACTTATTCTGTTAAGAATGTGTTTTTTTCATTGTTACGAGAATGAAATCCGATGGTCAGGATTTGGTTACAAGGTAACACAATAAATAGCATTTTTATTATAACTTAGCCCTATATATATATATATATATATATATATATATATATATATATATATATATATATATATATATATATATATATATATATATATATATATATATATATATATATATATATATATATATATATATATATAAGGTTATTAACCGGTGTGCTACACGGTTAGGAACTAAAAAAAATAATCAATCAAATAAAAATATATGAACAGAATCAAATGCCACATCATACAAATAATGTAGATGATCATACATGTATCTAATAAAGAGATCATCTTTATTAATAAGGAAATACAATGTCAAATAAATAATTCTATGTACTATAACTTAGGTGGTACTTGTACTCGTAAGGCTGCCACAACAAAGATCATTACACGACATGTCTAGTTAAGAGGGCTGAAAATTACATTTGACAAACATGAGGGAGAATTTTTGAAAGATGGTAACCTAGAAAATAATCCTGAATTCTTGATCGGCTTCCTAAATTGCTTTCAAGGCGCTGCCCAAGCAATTTCAATGTTCGATATGTGAAAATCTGTGAAGGTCATCTAACGATTGGTGGAAGGAAAAGTTGTTTCGTTCTTTCTACCCTTTTACAGCATCCTATTTTACAAATTATAGAAAATTATAGTAATGGTCAATGATACCGGGTTTACATAAAATTACAGAATTGGTCCTAAATTTACCAAAATACAGAAAATTACAATAATACCCGGAAATCTATATCAATAATACCCGGAAATCGGTATCAATTATACCCAAAAATGTATATTCAGAAATTACAAGACCGGTCCAAGATATTAATATGATATTAGCATCCTACTTTGTAATGGTCCTAACATGGTTTTTTTTAGCAACCAACTTTTAAAAACCATGTTTTTAGTAAGCAAATTTCTAGAGTAAAACCAAGTCCTTAGTAACAGAGTTTGAACCCAAATGCTTTAATACAAACTAAGTTTTGAAAATATAGATAATTTTAGCAACCTACTTTGAAAATAGACTATATTTCCGCAACCAACTTTGGAACATAATGGTTTTTGTATCAACCAGGTTTACCGAATTTTTTTTGACAGTTATGATCCTTTTTTTAGCATGCAAATTTCCTGAATACATAAATTTACCGAAAAAATAACAAATATGGTCCTTTTTTAGCAAGCATATTGCTACACTAAACTACCTTATTCAAATAGGTAAATAAGCAATTCAAATATGAACATTGATTCAAATTCTCAAAATTTTTAAATAATCTATTTGACAAATAAGACAACCTATTAACTAAACCAATCACGAAACTAAGCTTTAAACTTGAAGTCAAACGAACCATCACAATATAGTGTATGATTGGAATCTAACATAACTCAACTTGAACAAAATGATATAGTTGATATATTTTTAATGTACAATGCTGCACCAAAAACAAAGTTAGAAAGAGGTACACATACATAATCACATTTTTATTCCTACTTTCATTTCATCCTATGAAAATCCACATAAATGCAAAGTTTGACTACAAGTGTAATTTCTACTATATCACTGGGACAATTTCTGTAATTTACTCGGGTTACAAATATAGTTATAAATTAGGATACATTGATGATTGGACATAATAAACTAACATAAATTTTAAAATTAAAGCGTTTATGAGTAATTATGTACGGAATACCCAAACGACCCTTTTTTTACCTTTTTGACTTAAACTGACTTGATATTCTATGCTTCAGTTACTTCGATAGATTTCTCATAATCTATTAAATGAGAAAATAAAATTTCAAAAAATAAAAATGTAATAAATATATAATAGAATAGATTATTATGTGTAAGGAAAAAAGCAATCAATTATTCTTATATTTTTAGATTGATTAAGAAAGTTGTTTAAGTTAATTATTGAATGACCCTTTTAGTTGAATGGACCAACCTTGATTCCATCATTACAAATAATAGCTAAAGCTCTATTAATAAATTAAAGTTGTAAATACGACCACTGAGCCATGAAAATTAAGGGAATAGTTGTTCATTTTAAAAAAAATGCATGTCATCGTCAAGTTGTCTGCAATTTGTTTCAAGTGGGAGATTAAAGCAGAAGTTCTGGAAATGGAAACTCACATTTCAAAGATTATAGCATTGAATCTATCGAGTCATTTGAAAGACTGAATCGTTGTATCTAGAAATAGAACTTTTGGGTGGTTCAAAAAAGAGATCATTCCAATTGAGGTATCCGTACCTATTACAACCATCACAAATTTATCATTGAGACATTATACTTTAAACAATCACCCAATTATAGCTATCTCGATTGATTTAGATTTGGGGCAGATTGTTATAATTTGGTAGAGATTTTGAAGTACACTGCTGTAATAGAATGAAACAAAACAATGATGCCAAAATATATAAATCGACAAAAGTACATTTTTATATCGTGTATTTAACCCTGTTTGTTAGTTGTTTGTATGAAATCGTTATGTGGAATATACTAGCACGGCCCATGGAAATTTAGTTGTTTGTATGAAATCGTTATGTTGAATGTTATAATTTGATGGATATTTGAAAGTGTAATGTGTTGAGAGGCATACTTAATGATATCGTGCATATTTCATACATATTTTATACGATATCAGGGTGTTTTTATAAATAAATTGAACCGGACTATAATACTCACTTTACTTGGAAAATGTCAATTATTCAGGTTTTCAAGCAAAAATGAGCAAAAAGGACGAAAAATGACCAAAGTTGGAACAAGCAGGGACTAAAAACGACAAATGCTGGAAATTGCATAGATAGCGGCGCTATCTATTGAGATAACGGCGCTATCTTGGTGGTTGCGAAAATCAGGCCATCGAGATTCTAGGTTTGACTGAAGACCGAGCATTTTATAAATAGCAGTCATTTCCTGCCAGAAGGAGAGTTCAGTCCCCACGCTTTAGCCACGACCCCGAGCCATTTCCAAGCAGTTTTTAGAAGGTTTTTGAAGGCCGAATCACGACTTTCGAGATTCGGTTACGTATTTTATCATTTGTGAGCCGTTTTTTTTACAATTTTGTATTTTTGATTCATTTCTAGCTATAACTGGCTAGAAACCGTACTCTAGTTCCGAGTTCGGACATGTTGTTTGTATATTTTGAACCATTCGGCTCGATTAATGCTTTTGAATAATTCCAATGATCATTTTCTTGTTTCAATTTAAGTTTTGAATTTGATTTACTTTTGACTGGCCATCTTAATTGGATCTTTTTCAAACACTGTTAATCGACTGTGTAAGGCACTTAATTGCTGAGCACAGTTGATGTTTGGCAACAAAAACAAGCGCCCAATTCCTTGTTTAGAATTTGGTCATATGTCCACACACTTCCCAGCGGACAAGAAGAATTGGACATTGATTGGTACTTGCACACCTTATGCGGTTTCTGCATTTCGGCCTATAAGCGGACCTTAGGTTGGGTAAAATGGAACTAGGTTTAGGTAATAAGCGGACCTTTATCTAAACATTTTAGCAAGTTATTTTCATAAAGATTATATTTTATTATTTTCAAAAGCCAACTTGGAATTGTATTCTCAAAGCACGTCAGCCGAATTCATTCTATCACTTTGAACATCGAAGACTCGGGACTAGGCCTTTTTATTATTGATTTTCTTCAAAGTTATTATTTGCATGTTTCTATAGTTTAAAATTATTATTTATTATTCAAACCCCCCTCCTTTATTTTACGTTTTATTAAGGCATAAGCTTTGAACTCCGTGTCCTTGTGGTTCGACTCTGCTTACCCTGTACTCTAATCCAGTGCAGTTGAGCAGTGACTGGTCGGATTTAGTTCCGATCAATTTGTTAGGGATTGACACCCTTAACAAATTGGTGTCGTTGTCGGGGACACGCTAATACTAACGTTTATGCCAAGATCTCTTCGTACAGGTACACCAGTTGCACTTGACAAGGAGATCGAGAAAACCGCTAGAAGCCTAAGGAAGCAAGCTACACTTTGCAAGAAGCAGCCCGCTTCCCAAACTTCTACATCACATCCTATCACAGAAAACCAATCAACCCAAGCCACATCTACCGAAACCTACTTAGAAACCACCTCACCACCATCTCCAACTCCTATAAATACACCCATCACCATGGCAGCACCTGAACAAACCCTCCGTCAATGGGCAACACAAGATGTTACCCAACAACCTCTATATATTACTTACCCTGCCATGATCAACTTCGAGCTCAAGACTGGGCTGATTCATCTTCTGCCAACTTTTAGAGGGGTCGAGAACGAAGACCCTCACAAGTTTTTAAAAGAATTCCATGTGGTGTGCACCGGCATGAAGCCACATGACGTGACCGAAGATCAAATCAAGCTTAAGGCATTCCCCTTTGCAGTCCAAGATTCTGCTCGTGATTGGCTTTATTATCTTCCACCTGGATCTGTCAACACGTGGAACGAACTAGCCCGTAAATTTCTGGATAAATACTTCCCTGAAATGAAAGCCTCTGCCCTTCGTAGAGAGATTATTGGCATTAAGCAACAAAAGCGGGAGGCACTACACAGTTACTGGGAAGATTCAAGCGATTATGCGCTCAATGCCCCAAACACGGCATCACAGACCATCAATTACTCCAGTACTTTTGTGAAGGACTAACAGCATGGGACCGCCGACTATTGAACGCTTCAAGCAGTGGATCTATCGCGGATAAAACCCCGACTCAAATACGGGAATTGATCAATATGATCGCTGAAGATTCCAAACATGCTCTCCAGGAGGAAGAATGATATCCATATCCACCAAGAGTAGTTAATGAAGTCAACAATCCCAAGTTGGAATCTCAAATTTCCGAATTGACTAAAGTTGTTCTATTGCTGACAAAAGAAAAAGCCGCTCAACCGCCAGTTCGACCGTGTGGCGTTTGTCTACAAGTGGGCCATCCAACCGATTTGTGCCCATTACTACAAGAAGAACCCGAAGAAGCCAAAGCCACGGGGCCATTTCAAAGGCAATATGATCAACCGCAAGGAAACTCAGGATGGAATCAAGGCCAATAGTCGAACTACCAATCAAGTAATCATCAACAATATCAACCGAGGCCGCCACCGCAAAATCAGCCATACCAACCTCGTCAACCACCAGCGGCTCCCCAACTCAACAGTTCTGGGATGTCTTTGGAAGATATCGTCAAAAGCTTAGCTACAAGTACACAAACTTTTCAAAACGAGACCAAGGCGAGCATTAAAAATTTAGAACAACAAATGGCTCAGCTTGCTAACACTACTAGAGAAAGGGGTATTTAGCCACGAAAAATAGCCACGCAAATTTTGCGTGGCTAAATAGCCACGCAATTACAACGCATCTGTTACACAACCTGAGACCCTAAATTTAGACACGCATTTACGACGGAAAATCAACGCATCAAAAATTCGTGGCTATGGCGTGGCTAAATAGCCACGCAACTTCAACGAACAATGTTTGAAAAGGGCCGGTGGTTATTGCGTGGCTAAATAGCCACGCATCTTCCACGCACTATTTGGTTGTGTGGTAAATGCGTGGCTAATTAGCCACGCAATAGCCACAAAGATTTTTGAATTTTTCGTTTTTGGAAGACTAAACATTATTTTTTTGGGTTCATTTTTTGCACATCCTTATTATACTTTATTATCTTTATATTTCTCGGTTTATACGTAAATTCGAGTTACACACAAGTGTGTACACTTTCCAAACCCGTTACTCATTTCAAGTTTTATCCTTTTAAGGTGTATAAACGTATGTAGTTTTAATACACCAACACATTGATGGACACACACACACACTCATATACACTCATTCTCATATACACTCATACTCATGCACACTTATGCACACACACACACGTAAACTCTTTCTATCCCTCTAATCAATACTCATGCTCATACAATGTGCGAGTTTATGTGTATAAGTATGTATGTGTGTGTAAAGTATATGTATACGTGTGTGTGTATATGTGTGTAAATAATAGTATGAATGTATGTGCATCAATGTGTTAGTGTGTTAAAATTACAAGTGTTTATACACCTTGAAAGGATAACGTTTGAAATGAATAACGGGTTTGGAAGGTGTACACGTTTGTGTGTAAGTCAAATTTACGTATAAATTGGAAAATATAAAGATTATAAAGTATAATAAGGATGTACAAAAATTAAACCCAAAAAAATAATGTTTGGCTATTGTGTGGCTAATTAACCACGCATCAACCACGCACTACCTATGTGCGTGTTAAATGCGTGGTTAATTAGACACGCATTAGCCACGAAACATAGCCACGCAAATTTTGCGTGTCTAAATAGCCACGCAATTAACACGCACTGTCTGGTTGTGTAGTAAATGCGTGGCTAATTAGCCACGCAAATACCACAAAAATTTTTGTATTTTTCGTTTTTGGAAGAGTAAACATTATTTTTTTGGGTTCATTTTCTTCACATCCTTATTATACTTTATTATCTTTATATTTCTCGGTTTATACGTAAATTCGAGTTACACACAAGCATGTACACTTTCCAAACCCGTTACTCATTTCAAGTTTTATCTTTTGAAGGTGTATAAACGTATGTAGTTTTAATACACAAACACATTGATGGACACACACACTCATATACACTCATTCTCATATACAATCATACTCATGCACACTTATGCACGCACACACACATAAACTCTTTCTATCCCTCTAATCAATACTCATGCTCGCGCAATATGTGAGTTTATGTGTATAAGTATGTATGTGTGTGTAAAGTATATGTATACGTGTGTGTGTGTATGTATGTGTGTATGTGTGTGTAAAGTATTAGTATGAATGTATGCGCATCAATGTGTTAGTGTGTTAAAATTACAAGTGCTTATACACCTTGAAAGGATAACGTTTGAAATGAATAACGGGTTTGGAAGGTGTACACGTTTGTGTGTAAGTCAAATTTACGTATAAATTGGAAAATATAAAGATAATAAATTATAATAATGATGTGCAAAAAAAGAACCCAAAAAAATAATGTTTACTCTTCCAAAAATGAAAAATACAAAAATCTTTGTGGCTATTGCGTGGCTAATTAGCCACGCAATAAACACAAAGATTTTTGTATTTTTCATTTTTTGTAGGGTAAACATTATTTTTTTGGATTCATTTTTTGTACATCCTTATTATACTTTATTATATTTATATTTCTATGTTTATACGTAAATTCGACTTACACACAAGCGTGTACACCTTCCAAACCCGTTGTTCATTTCAAACGTTATCTTTTCAAGGAGTATAAGCACTTGTGATTTTAACACACCAACATATTGATGTGCATACATTCATATCCATAGACACACACACACGTAATATTAATAATATTAACAATAATAATAAAAATACGAGACTAATATTAATAATAATAACAACAATAATAATAATAGTAGTAACAATAATAATAATAATAAGTATACGAAAGGGATATATTGAACGAAAACGAAAAAAGTAATACGAAAACGAAAAAAATAATAATATTAATAATATTAACAATAAAACAAAAACGGATGAGACTTATAGCCCAAAACGATATAATTAATAAAACGAAAACATAAACGAATATAATAATAATACTAATAATAATAATAATAACAACAATAATTATTATTTGAAATGGTTATATTGTAATAAAGGGAAAAAATAAACGGATGAGGCTTATAGCCGAAGTGGTAGTTGATGTTCCCCCCCACAGAGGAGACCAGGGTTTGAATCCCGGCACCTCATTTTTTCGATTTTATGGATTCGTTGCAGATGCGTGGCTAAATAGCCACGCAATATCAACCAGCCCTTTATTTAAAGCTTTACGTGTTGTACCTTGTGCTTTAAACTATATACCGCGTTTCGTTGTTTTTGCGTGGCTGTTTAGACACGGAATAACCACCAACATTTAAATGCAAAATAAAAACGCAACTAAATTGCTTCACCACATTTTATTTATTAACTATACCCTAAATACCCTAATATACCTAACCCTAAATTGCTTCACAAGTTCACATACAGCCGCTATCACCACATTTTCCTCTCCATCTCTCACGATCGATCTCCGGTCCTTCCCTACAATTGCCGACTGCCGGCCACATCCCGCCGCCGACGCTGGCCACTACATCTCACCACCGATGTCGGCCACCTCTCTCTCACTGTGGATCTCGCACATCTCTCCCACTCTCGACTGTCCCCATCACCGGCGCTTCCTTATTTCACATCTCACCACCGACGCCGGCCACTTCTCAGACGCCTCCAGCAACCGCCGGTCAGCCGAGGGACGCCTCCACCTCCTCTCAAACAGAAGCAACAGGTAATTAACATGATGTCAACCGAGTTTTTTCAACATCATCATCATCTCATCAGATCTTTCTCGTAGATCTTTTTCCACATCATCATCAATCTCATCAGATCCCTCTCGTAGATCTTTAAAAACCACCAGATCCATGGGGTGGACTCGCTTAGGAAAACAGGACAGATCCTCTGCATGTCACATTCACTGGATATTGTCGAGAAAAGCACCAGATTCGTTAGATACCGCCAATAGGACCATTGGACTTGATCTGTAAACCCTAACAATCGTTGGTTCTTTCGTAAGTTATGGGACGCCTTCTGCATCTCTCGATCTCTATCTCTCTATTGCCACCGGCGACGGTGACTTCTGTCGAACTTATTTTCTAAAAGGCTTGATCTGATCCATTTCTTTTCTCACTGATTACAGATTATGTTATGATTTTTTGTTTTCTGATGATTTTCGTTGTTGTGTTAGTTTTGAAACTGATTTTATATTTCAGATCCTGGCTGCATACCCTCGATCCGATTTGTGCAAAATTTCATTTTCTTGGAATCGGTATATTATATTTATTTTAACAGTTTTCAGATTTTTGTTTTTCAAATCCTGATTGCACACCCTCGATCTGATATGTATTTTAATCTGGTATTGAACGAATTACACCCTCAATCTGATATGTATTTTCAGATCCAACAATAAGTTCAAGTTTCATTATTTGGTTCTTCGATTTAGCACCACTAACACCATATTTGCTGCTAACACCATATTTGCTGCAGGTGGCTGATGTTTGCTACTTTTCTAGGTTTGGTTCCTGATTTTCTGCTAAGAATGATAAAAGGTTTGATTTCAGTCATATGTATAATAACTTGCTTCTTAGTTTAAATTTTTTGAAAAATGATAACTACTATACTCATATGTGGAATTAAACTGAAAATGTATTCTTTAGTTGTTGATAGAAATGCATACCTTTAAATGAAATAAGCAACAATATCTAGTACCTGCAAAAATACACCAATTATAATTTGTTGTTATTTATGCAGAAATTAAATTAACATTGAAGAAATTAAAATGACTAATAAAAGCATGGCTAGAAGAAATTATAATCATGTTATGCAGAAATATAATTATAATTCATAATCTTGATTTTTTGCAGAATTTGATCAATGAGCAGGAATTTGAGAATGAAATGATAGAGCAGATATTTGCAATGGAGTGAAGAAATTGTGAATTAGAATTATTTATTTATAGTGCAATTTTGGTAATAAATGTTTTGGAGGGAGTAAAATTTTGAAATGGTGATCATGTCAATTTCAAATTCCTGGATGTAATATCATCATTGTTTCATAGTTAATCAATGGCTTATGTTTTTTTAGAATAATTAATGTTTTAAAGATAAAGTATAGTAAGATGCATAAAATGTGTGTACCTCTTAATTTTAAGACATTGATGCAATAAATACTTGTACATATTATATATGTATTATAATATATATATATATATATATATATATATATATATATATATATATATATATATATATATACTATATATGTATTATAATATAGTATATATATATATATATATATATATATATATATATATATATATATATATATATATATATATATATATATATATATATATATATATATATGTGTGTGTTTTGTTGTGGTTAATGACATCAAAAATTGGAACTAATAATAATATTCTGGTATTTAAAAAAAAAACATACTTGCGTGGCTATTACGTGGTTAAAAGTCAAAGAAAATGTTCGTGTTTATTGCGTGGCAAATGCTTTGCGTGGCTAATGCGTTTTAAATTTGGGTGGATATTGGGTGGCTAAATTTGGATGTATTTGCGTGGCTAAATTTTGGTTGATATTGCGTGGCTAAATTTGTGTTGTTTTTGCGTGGCTAAATTTGGTTGAATTTGCGTGGCTAAATTTGGGTTGATATTGCGTGGCTAAATTTGTGTTGATTTTGCGTGGCTAATTTTGTGTGGAAATTGCGATACAAAATTTTCCGGATTATTGCGTGGCTAATTGTACGTGGTTATGGCGTGGATAATGCGCGTGGCTATTGAGTGTTAAAATGGCGTGGCTAATGTGTGGTAAACTGTGCGTGGTAGTTGCGTGGCAAATTTGCGTGGCTAAAGCGTCACTACAATTTAGACACAAAGGGTTCTTCCACAGGTCAGTTTTCGTGGCTATTGCGTGTCTATTCGGCTTTTGCCACACAACAGCCACGCAAATGTGCGTGGCTAACCCCCCAGTTTTCTAGTAGTGTAACTCAGTAAGCAAATTGGCAGCACAAGGCAAGCTTCCAGCTCAAACAGAAGCAAACCCTAAGAATAAAGCTTATGTCGTTACTATAAGAAGCGGTACACAATACAAAGGGCCTAAGGCCCCTATCGAAGAGGAAGAGCTGGAAGTGGAGAAACCACCGAAAAATCTTGAAGAGCCAAAGCCAAACGACCCAGAATCCGTTGAAGCCAAAATACAATCCGCACCTTTTCCCTCAAGACTAAGAGGTGATAAAAGAGAAAAGGGGAGAATGAAATACTTGAAATTTTCAGAAAAGTTGAAGTGAACATTTCCCTCCTAGAGGCTATTAAACAGGTACCCAGGTACGCCAAGTTCCTCAAAGAGCTGTGTACTTCAAAGAAAAAGTTAAAGGGGAACGAGACAGTCAAAGTCGGAGAAAACGCATCTGCAGTCTTGCAAAGGCGGATGCCAAAGAAATGCAAATATCCTGGTGTTTTCACCATACCTTGCAAACTGGGTAATCTACGTTTACCAAGAGCAATGCTCGATCTGGGGGCTTTAATTAATGTCTTGCCCTATTTTGTGTACAAAGCAACTGGTTTTGGGAACCTAGCGAAGACAGGGGTTATAGTTCAACTTGCGGATCGTTCAATAATGCATCCCAAGGGAGTGTTGGAGGAGGTTCTTGTCCAACTCAATCAGCTTGTCTTTCCAGCTGATTTCTATGTTCTTGATATGGGGGATGGAGACAATCCCAATCCAAACTCAATCTTACTGGGGAGGCCGTTCTTGAAAACTGCAAGAACGAAAATTGATGTCTATGCTGGTACATTGTCCATGGAATTCGATGGCGAAGTCATCAATTTCAACATCTACGAAGCCATGAGGTACCCAACCGATGTCCATTCTTTGAATTTCATAGATGTCATTAAACCGCTTGCTGAGGAACTCTTTGAGTTAATCAACAGTGACCCCTTGAGTTTGGTGTTGAATAACGATTTGGATGAGGAAAGGATAGAAAAATTGACAGAGAAGTTTGAGTTGAATGGAGACCTGAAGACGATGGTGAAGGCAGTGGAGGAAAGAAATGACCTGAAAAACAAACAGGTCCTGATACAACTACCCGACTCAACCGAAAAGCTCCTTCCTTCTATAGTGAAAGCGCCAAAGCTCGAGCTAAAAAGTTTTCCCGAATATCTTAAATATGCCTATCTGGGAAACGGGGAGACTCGGGACGATCGCAGATATAAAAGGGTTGAGTCCCTCCTTATGCATGCATAAAATTTTGATGGAGGATGATTACAAGCCTTCGAGACAACCACAAAGGAGATTGAACCCACCTATGATGGAGGTGGTCAAGAAAGAGATAATGTAATTATTGAACGCTGGGATGATATATCCCATTTCTGACAGTAAATGGGTAAGCCCAGTCCAAATAGTTCCTAAAAATGTTAGGGTTACTGTTGTGGAAAACGAAGAGGGAGACCTAGTGCCCACTCGAGTGCAAAATGGGTGGAAAGTGTCTATAGATCACAGGAAACTGAATGCTGCAACCAGAAAGACCTTTATCTAAACATTTAACAAGTTATTTTTGTAAAGATTATATTTTATGATTTTCAAAAGTCAACTTGGAATTGTATTCTCAAAGCACGTCAGCCGGATTCATTCTATCACATTGAACATCGAAGACTAGGGACTAGGTCTTTTTATTATTGATTTTCTTCAAAGTTATTATTTGCATGTTTCTGCAGTTTAAAATTATTATTTGTTATTCAAACACCCCCCTCCTTTATTTTACGTTTTATTAAGGCATAAGCTTTGAACTCCGTGTCCTTGTGGTTCGATCACGCTTACCCTGTACTCTAATCCAGTGCAGTTGAGCAGTGACTGGTCGGATTATGTTCCGATCATATTTGTTAGGGATTGACACCCTTAACACTTAGTTACTCTCGAAGGTAATTTTGGGTACTTCGTTCACAAATGTGAAGGTAATTGGAATCATTTTTTAAAATGCTTTGCATTTTGAAAGGTAATGTAATTGGAATACATAAGGCTGCCCGTTGTGCTACCCTCGGTGTACGACGTGGGATGAGTTGCTAGCCAATGTGCAACAACGCCCCCTGGTTGTGGACCATGCATCTATGGAAGGTTGTGGGCACATCAACGATAAATAACGACAATCTCCTTCTTGGTTTCTCTCTCTCTCTCTCTCTCTCTCTTTATTGGTCTCTCTTTGTCTCTCTCATCTTGGTGTTGGTGTAGACTATCCCCTCCATTGTGTTGAGGAGCCTTCTACTGTTGTGGCTGCGTGGGAATGCCATTGCCATACCGGACAACCTAACACATTGGGTTTTCTTGGATTTAGCCTAAACTAAATATAAAAGTCTCATAATTTATCCATTATTACCACATGAATTTCATTAACTCTTTAAGTTGGTAGGTAATGACAGGATAACACATATTGAAGCAAATAACCTGAAATAAGTTATAGAACTCATGATCATAAAATCAATGAAACGTAGGAAATAGAAACCCAAATAGTAATAAAGTTGATTGTAATAGTGACGCGATAGTAATGCACGTTTAATTGTCACTTGAAAAAAAACCTATGAAAATCTTGGTCCTCACTTTTAATTATTTGTTGTTAATTTTATCATGAAATCAGTTAGAACAATACACAAAAGAACTAAAAGCAATACCTTTATCAAATTGGACATCTTCTTAATTCTTCTTTTCTTCAATTGACGACACACTGATTAATTTAGTAGAATTCGATAGGTACTTCTAAAATATGTCATTAAAGGAAGAATATCACAATTGGTCTGCCTATAAAGGTTCTCAAGTTTAGTGGTAAAGTTAGTAATAGTCATGAACATGTGCGCAATCATACATACACACACAGCGTATAACACATACCCACTGTCATTTAATTTATTGAATCGTATAAACTATATTAAAAGAATAGTTTCTTCTCAATCCTTCGTAATCCAACCTACAACTGCTTGTATTGGCTTTAAACAATTTGCACACCCTGTTTGTGTAAAACCTCTATCTTGAACTGGTAAACTGAGATTGCCCATTACCCACATCGGTTTACCCTATTTAATAAAAAAGTTCAATAAGTACAAAGAATACTTTTGTTGACGAGATCAATGAAATATTAATAAAAAAAATTCCATCGCAAGAAGTAGAATATAATAGTTACAATTAATTTTATGGAAAATGTATTTAATTTGGGATTGTCTGATTATATTTAGGTTTACGTTTTTCATAAATGACAACTTATAATGTGTAGACAATGACGCCAATTGATTGCTCATATTGTGGATTATAAAATTATTAATGAAAATTTAGTCTATTTAACATTTATATGTAATATATGATGTTTGTTTATAATGTTAATCTATTATATAATTTATTGTTCCAATACTTTTTAATTTCTTTGATCACCATCTGCTTGATGATCTCCTTGAACAAAACTTGTTGATGTGGTATATGTATAAACTATGCACACCACCAGTTCTATAATATTCCCATAACACATTATTTACTCACTCAATTGTTTGGATCACGTAATTGATTAGATGTTTAAAACTAATAAACATAATGGCCTTGCAAGTATACTAAAGTGGAACGATAAATCTTGTTATGAGATTCACATCCAACTACACAAGAGTAGTGTATTAGCAACGACCAAAATGCCCTTGTGTTTTTCTTTTGGTTTTTGTTCAAATATGCTAACACTGTTACCTGCTGAATAAAGTGCCGTACAAGGCCATCAAATCATTTTGACCAATAACTTGTAGTTTTTGGAGGTTGCCAAACTACAGGAAAACAAATTGTTAGCAAAGGTTGACAAATATACCCCTAGAGTCAATATTTATGAAAGAAAGAAAAGGAAGAACCTGCTGTTGGTCATTTTCCCGTATTTAAGCCATTGGCGGTCGGCTTCAACAACTCCTGAACTAACTAAAATGATGTCAAAGCCTCGGGAGTTCAACTTTTCAAGTTGCAATCAAATCATGTGGTATATAAATTATTTTTGTTACCTCATAAAGTATTTAGAAAATTCACTCTTTATTGTGGCTTTCTTTTTTCGCATATGATTGTAAATTCACTAAAAAGGAAAGAATCAAATGCTTAAAGTGTTTTGGAACTACATTGAAACCAAGTTTAATGTGAATTTACTTGGCAATTTTAGTTATCAGTGAGTTAACTAAATATGGAACGTTATATGTACGAGATTAATGAGATACCGATGAAATAAATTTTCAAAAATAATTCCAAGTCGCCCAATAGCTAATATCCCATCATTTCGGGTAACCATAGCTGTTCCAACCTAAATTCACGAAGTTAACATGGTTAGAAAGGGTAAAAATGTCATCTTTAATCTCAAATTTACGTCCATAGAATCTGGATTTCAGATGACATTTGACATTATCTTCATTATTGGATAATTTTTGCTTCAAGAACATGGGAATAACATTTATTAAAATAAACAAATATTGTTCACAATGTCGATTGGTTCTAAATAGTAAACGATAATTTTGATGTTTTTATTTATAAATTTCATATGCAGCAACACAAGAAAGTGAACAATAGACGAGGCGCTGGTAAGCTGTAATACATATTAGTTTGAAAAGGATAACCCGACGACATTACATATTTTTGGGTATGAAACAGAAAACGAAAACACAATTGATAGTTAATTATTAGAAAAATAAAAAATGCAAGATTGGACTTCAACAATTACTTTTTTAGGTAACATGGTAAGTTATATATGTCTTTCTTGTGGGTTTAATATTGAGTTTTATTAGTACTTTTAGTCTTTGTTATTTAGTAAAATAATTAGTGTGGGTCTTCAATTGAATGGGTCTAATGGACCAAGCATTAGGAGCTAGAAAAGGGGAAAACGTGGGCCTTTATCTCCATGATTTGAGTTTGTTTTGTCTAGTTAGGTTTGGTTAATTAGACTATAAAAGGTCTTCACATTCTGAATAAAAGTGCAGCCGTTTTTGAGTCACAAAAACACAATTCTTCTTCATCTCTTTATTCTCACGTATTAAACAGAGTGTGCGTTGATTGTGAGTGATTTTGAGGGCCTGAATTTCCAACATTTGGTATCAGAGCGTCTGGGTTCATACCTGGTACGTAGCAAGAAAGCAAGCAGCAAGGTTGTTCATGTGTTGATCAGAAGAAAGAAGAAGCAGAAAGCAAGAACGGCAAGACGCAAGTAGAAAGAACCATTAAGCAAGAAAGCAAGTAGCAAGAGGCAAAGAGAAAAGAATACGATCGAGATCAAGACCGTCTTGAAATTCGAAAATTTAGCAAAAGATGGCAGAAAACGCAGGAGTCATGACGATCCGCGAGCAAGGTAATGTACCACTTCAATGTCCTAGACTAACCGAAACGAACTACACATCATGGTCTATACTGGTTGAGACGGTGTTACGGGCATACGGTTTATGGGAGTCGGTGGACCATGTAACAGGAGGAACCGTGGAAGGAAGAAAAAACTACACCACGAAAGCCATCATTTTCCAAACTCTACCGGAAGATATTTTATTGTAGGTATCGAAATATAAAGATGCAAAGGATGTTTGGGAAGCGATTCGGGTTCGATACTTACGAGCTGATCGAGTCCAAAAGGCACGTTTGCAAACTCTTCAAAGTGAGTTGGAGTTGTTAAAGATGAAGGAGAACGAGACTATTAATGATTTTTCGGGCAAGATAGGTGGCATTGTAGCAAAATTTAAAAGTCTCGGTTCAAGTATTGATGAAGAAATAATTGTGAGAAAACTTCTCAATTCAGCCCCGAAGAAATATCTACCAATAATTGCCTCCATCGAGCAATACTCGGAGATTGAAACCATGTCTTTTGAAGAAGCGGTGGGAAGACTCAAAGCTTACGAAGAAAGACTCAAAAGTCATGATGAAAAGGATGAGGAGCAAGGTCAACTTATGATGGCAAGTGAACAAAAGCATGGTGAAAGTAGTGGACGCGGAAGAGGACGTAGAAGTAACTCGGAGAGACGTGGAAGAGGCCGAGGAAGAGGAAATGGTCAAGGCGATAAAAGTGGATTTCGTTGCTACAACTGTGGAGAATTTGGACACTTCGCGAGTGAGTGTACAAAATGGAAAGATAAGGATAATGAAGTCAATTTGATTGAAGAAGAAGAGCCGGCCTTACTGTGATGAACGAATGGGCAGAATTTTTCAAAATTACGGGGGTGAATTGGAAATTCAGGCCCTCAAAATCACTCACAATCAACGCACACTCTGTTTAATACGTGAGAATAAAGAGATGAAGAAGAATTGTGTTTTTGTGACTCAAAAACGGCTGCACTTTTATTCAGAATGTGAAGACCTTTTATAGCCTAATTAACCTAACCTAACTAGACAAAACAAACTCAAATCATGGAGATAAAGGCCCACGTTTTCCCCTTTTCTAGCTCCTAATGCTTGGTCTATTAGACCCATTCAATTGAAGACCCACACTAATTATTTTACTAAATAACAAAGACTAAAAGTACTAATAAAACTTGTCAAGATTAAACCCACATTCACCCCCTTAATCTTGACAATCTTGGTCTTGCTAAACTTCCTATCTTCTTGATCTTTTGCTTTAATCTTGCTCAAACTTTCTTGCTGTCTCATGCTTCTTTCTTCTTATCACGAAAATATGATCCACCTTACTAATTGCTCCGCCTTCCAGTTTGCTTCATCTTGCTGCTTGCTTTCTTATGTTTGTTGTTGCTTGCTGAGATCTTTGACATCTACTTGCTACTTGATTTTGTTTCTTTCTTTTCTTTCTCAAACAACCTGCCGGTCTCGGTTGTCTCTTCCGGTCACTCGGTCTAGATGCCCCCGGTCTTTGAAGCATCTCCTTCGGTCTCACAAAAACAAAATACCCACTGTTTATACTTGAGAAATATATAGTATGAGCAAAGAAGTAATTGTGACTCAAAAATTTGCACTAATATTCAAAGCAAAGGGGGCTATAAATAGCCTACAAAGACCCAACTGAAACAAGCAAATACAATAAAAAAACTAGCTAATATTCTTACCCAACATGAACCACGTACACCTACCTTCACCTTGACTTTTACTTGTTCAAAGCAAAATAGCAATTCCCTTTCTCACCTACAGCCATATTATTCAAAGCAAAATAACAATTGAAAACTACTAAACAATTAATTAATACATAGAATACTATATTTTTCAAAAATTACCCAACATTTCTTTTAGACTTAATGCAAATGGAACCACTTGATAGATAAAGTACTAAAAAAATTATTTTTGTCCCATTAAGTCCCAAGTTTTACAAACTTAGCAGCATTTAGTTTTCCCTTTCATTTCCCTAATTGTGCTCTCGTTTTTAATGTCATTTACAATGACAGAAAAAGAGAACAAAATGGTAAATGAATCTTTTGGCTTCCAATTTTGTCCTCGAAATATGGGATCTACGTAAAAGGGAAAAAGTATTAAACAACAAAAGCTAATCAGATGGAAAATGTTGTCCGAAAAAATGATCATGGATGAAGAACAAAAGAAATCAAAGTATTTGTGATGAAAAACCTTATGAACGAATGGGTGAAGGGCTTCAATCCCTTTATCTAAGGCACCGCTGGACCACTTCTACTGATGTTGTATTGAACCAAAAACTCACACGCTAGTAGGTCCATCATAGTCAATAAAAAATGGAATAAGAATAAAGAAAACCTTTCGACTAAAACATAAACAAAAATAAACATTTGTGGAACCCTAAAAATTGAATTCCTAATTAATTTTGTTAAGCGTAGTTGAGAGCACCAAAGATTTACTATTTGACAATATTAGCTTGCCCTAATTAAAAAAAAAAAAAAAAAAAAAAAAAAAGAGATAGAGAAAAAGGTGTTGTTGTAATGCCGCCGCCAAATAAGATTGAATTGAGGATGAAATAAATTCTTACATGAAGAATCACGATGATATGCCTATAACTCTCTTTACAACATTGTCGATCCAATTGCCAATACCTACAAATTGCCAGGTCGATGATTATAGGTTGTTTGTTTGTAAGAAACTCAACCGCTTCTTTAATCATTATGGGAGATAAGCAGAAAACCGGGTCAATAAAAAAACATAATACAACCCACCTGTATCGTAATTGACCGGCCTCAATTGTTGATGACTTTTGATTAGGGTTCCGACGGCTGATAATTTGGGTGTGGTCAATTGTTACGAGAGATGGAGACGATGTCTATTCTGAGGAATAATCGGAATATTGTTGATGATGATTCAATCCCCTGTTTCCTCTGGTTATGGGAATTAATACGAGGGTTGTTAATGAGTTATATATAGGGATGCGATTTGGTTCTTAATTGGCCTCATCTGAGGGTTAATTGGGAAGTTGTTGAAGATGAATGAGCGGGGCGATGTAGGAAGAAGGGAACGAATGGGAGAAATGTCGGATGAAAGACTTTTGTTAAGTGCAGGCGGCAGATGAAGGTAAAAGGTTTTATTACGTTGAAGGGGTGGAACCAGTTCAAGATGGGAAACGACGTTCCCTGAAGATGAATACATGGCGTGCAGAGAACCCTGTGTTGAGCCGAATAAACGAAGGACAAAAAACGTCTTCTTTTATATATATACTAGGTACATTTTAAGGGCCGTGCTAAGCACGGCCCAGGATCGGTTACTTGGCTGTATAAGAAACAAAGGTAAATTGCTATAATTTGACAATTTTTTTAAGATATGATGTCTAAATAAGAAAAAAAAAAGTAAACACACAACAATTGCAATAAGTAGCAAATAAAGTATAGTTCTTATATGGTTCTGAGGTCGTATAAAGATGCATAGGAAATTAAAAAAAAAAGTGGAAATAGAAAGGGCAACATGTTAGTTTATAGAAGCGTATCAAAACGATTGAAGCTTCAAAGCCATTGAACCTAAAAGATGTTACATAGTGTATCACGTGAACAATCTTGATTTAAGATGAGCAAATCCAAACAACTTAAATTCAATCCATCCTCTTCAATCGTTCGGTTCCCCCAAAACCAACCAAAACCCAAATTAGATATCCATACTCTAGCCCGAATTGAGAAAAAAAAAACAACTCACCTGGCACCTTAATGCAATGCAGTGAAAAGGCGGAGGTGGTGGACTGTGACTATTCAAAGAGAGATACCATTGTCGATTGGTATTTTGAATCTCAAGATGAAACTTTAAGTTGGGAAGTAAGACAGGGGCAGAAAAGAAGGGAGCAAATTATTTCCATTTAAATGTTTAGGGTTTAAATTGAAAACATTGCATTGCATTTCTCTAAGATCACCTTCGTGCAAAAAAATTTGTTTTCATGATGATATTTGATATGCTAAGTTTTTTGTATGAACTCCCAAACATATTAAGATAAAGAATAGACCTTGCGGATGCTTGAACATACACTACCGTATTTTTCGCAGGCTTCGCCAATGGTTGGAGAGTAGACAACTGGAAGTAGCTCTTCAACATTGTCAATTAGTAGCTTGTAAAACAGCCTCTTGTTTTCTCCTACAGTTAACCGAATGAAAACACAAGAGTGGATAAAAGAGGACAAGAATATGCATTACTTGATTAACATAATAACGAAAAGCTTAAATGGTTACCTGAAGATCCATCATGGTCTATCATGGTCCGGTACTTATTTAGAAAAACGCTCCAAGATTTGCAGATATTATCACACCTAAAAGTGTGTCTTTTTGTTAGAGCGACATAGATTATTAAAAAAATGTATCCGTAACTCTACTGTGACTTATTTTACTGTTTAATCATCAAAAAAGTTGATGTATGTTGACTAATCAAGAGTGACAATTAAAAAGTAGTTTACACATAACAAATGATGGCTCAATTCTATGTATGATCTATCAAAAGTTCATCATCTTATATATTAGATGAAAAAATGAACGGTAGTTTGTATTGATATAAATATCCAAGCTTAGGACTTGCACCCACTTTGGACCTGCGATCCACAATATGCACATAACTAATTAACAGATTCAGCCAAAAAACTTTTAATCGCAATATTTATGTATTTCACGAAAATTTTAAGGCACCAGGAAGCAATGCAAACCAAAGAGTTATTAACATGACTGGGATTCGGTCCAGTAGCATTTATTTCCATGTAAATCAATTTATTTTGCATTAAACACAAACTAATTATGAAAACCCATCAACCAAACTCTTTTTTTCGTACTTATTGTTGACCTCGGGTGATCTGAGTCTTATACTTTACTGCCAAGGACATCGATTTTGACTATTTAATTTTCTTTATCATATTTATGATTCCAATATAGGTTATAATTGGCTTTATAAACAACTATTACAACTAAATTCAATTCTAAACCATAATTGAAAAGAAATCAAAGAAGCTCAATGATTATAAATCATACCAAAAGAGGGACTTGGAACAGGGGAAGAAACCAAAATCAAATAATATCCGAACCTAGAAAAATAGAAATTTCACACAGACTGCATTCAAATTCACTTTCCTTAAAGCGTCAATTGTTCAAATTTAGGGCAATCCCATCCAAACATGTAAGGTTTTCGAAGACCAGAAGAGGGAAACGGGAGAAAAAAGTAGTTAGGGCAAACCTGAACATAGAGCATCCGAGAGGATAACCATTGTTATTGATATTATCGCAAGTTAAATTGTTAACCCATCCATGATGGAGAGAATGATGATGCATCACAAGTAGAATCGAGGCGATGAATAGTGACCTCCAATCCCAAGCGTGGATCCATAAGGGGAAGGCAGGTTACTATATATTTGAACTTCTTCTCTTGAAAATCGCCATTAAATTAGGGAAGAAGGGCAATGAAAAAAGAAACGCCCAAAGTGAAGAATACACGCTAACCTTAAGGAAGATGATACGCAAGAGATATGGCTGCCATTCAGGATATTTTTATAGATTATTTGATCGGCGATGTTGTTGAGAGAATGATAGATGATCTGAGTGGGGGTATTGTTGGAGAGAAGGTCGAGATTCGTAGGATGAAAAGAGAATGTAACCATACATTCAGAGAGGATGGGGCATTGGAAAACGAATGTTCCTGAAGATAAAAGAGATTCGTATTACATTTGAAACGGTGGGCCTTTTGGGTTAAATTGCCTCGGTCAAGCGTGATTTGTAGGGCATTCGACACCAACGTATTTGAAGACGGTGTAACTAATTGGAAGAGATGTGTCCTGATACGAAGGGTTGTGGCTAATCTGAATAGATGCGTTCCAAATCGAGATTATGGCATTGGTTAAAAGATGAATACGTGGCATAAGAAGAACCTAATGAGAAGCAAAATACGCAATGGAGAAAATTAGCCTTTCTTTATATAGTAATGATATACTAGTACGTTTTCTGGCCGTATATAATTACTGTAAGATAAAATATGGACACAAGTAAAAGTACGTTGTTATTTTGTGATATTACTTATCTTGTCTTTGCAAAAGTTTAATGTTATGTGGTAGAAAGCAGGGTTGAATTTGAAGATCTATAGTATTCTAAATCATCAAAATTGAGTGAATTTACATACTTAAAAAGGTTTTATTAAGGCATTGTACTATGAAATATTTACCAAGTATAGGATCGTACTCTACTGTTTTTCTTATGTTAATACTTTGAATATTTTCTCCAATTATAACATTGTACTTTAAAGAATTTTCTTATTAGAACATCATACTTTAAATTTTTACCCATATACAGCAATGACAATGCTGGTATTTGGATGACGCGTCTTTGTGGGTTGTCAAAAATATCTTTCACATTCATTTACATACATATATAAATTTGACACCATCACTAATATAACCAGCATGTGTAAGATAAAAGAAATCGCAATCCGTTTTTGTTCAATAAAAATGCACTAAGCAAATGTTTGTATTAGAAGAGTTCAAAAACACTCTAAAGAAGCAATAATATGTTTTTCTATTTAGTATATTATACTTATTAGTTGGGAAATTCTAAAAAGCTTACTAACACCAAAATTGATAATAAATGGGTTCCAAATCATCATATAGGTGTAAAAGTAAGCAAATCATACGGAGATAATGCATACAACCTTGTCATTACATGTTTCCAAAGTTGCTGCAAATGTTACTTTGAGTTCCCACCAACTGAAGCTTGCAAAAGAAGCTTGCAACCGGACAAAGGAAACCATTAATTATAAATCGAACGTACCCACGATACAGGGAAAATCATATTACAGAGCTATGACAAAATAAAAGAGAAGTAAAATTTAACCCCAAAAAGAAATCTAAAAGATACCTCTGTCATGCTTAAAATTTATTAATAACATGTGTTGGGCGATGATCATCTATGTATTACAAGCAGGGGCAGAGACAAAAAGCCACACATCTGAAAATCAAAAACGATTTAATTAACTTTAAGCTGAAAAAAATCAGATTTTATAACGACATGGAAAGAACTGTGGACAAGTTCAAGTATATGTGGGTAAATTTATAAAATAAATGTTAACATTAATTAGTCGGTTGATCCTTATTTTCTTGACCGTCTCTGTTAAGTCATTTTTATAGCTATTGGTAAATTATTTTCCACATAAAAGCAAAAGTTTTGAGACAATTTTGATGAAAATTAATAGACAAACAAATACAAAAGTTGGACATCCATGTATCTCTGTTCTTTCCCTTCCATTACTTGCTTCAACCTACGTCAAAATTAGTTATGGCTTTTTCCAATATTATGAGCAGGTTTAAGAAAATTTCCGCATCTTTTATCAAAGTCGATGAACAAGCTGCATTAAATTCGTGGTTATTATTTTTTAATAAAAGTTTGATATTATTTATTACTAAACACATACAAATCATAAAAAAGCATATCTTACCAGTAACTTGTTTGACATGGAGTGAATATATTTCCTGAAACGAAGGTAAAAGTAATTGTTAAGTGAAATGGCAACATCTAATTGTCGTTTTGAGGCATTCTTCGTTCATCGATTTACTAAACAAAAAATAATCAGAAAATCTTGATTAATCACAAGTCCTAAACCTAAATCACTACATTATTAAATTGATAAGAGAGCTGACCCACCTACCACATCGAGACCGTTAGCCAACAGATTCCAAGATAGAACCCCAACCACCACTTCTAACCACATTGCTCATCATCTCCACTGGTTGAACCAATTTGTCACCTCACATCCTTATGATAATTAAATAAATGCTACCACTACCATCAATAACATGAAAAAACTAAATTTCCATGGCAACTAAATTAATTTCACCAAAAAAGTCAAAATTAGAATCCAACCTTGAACAACATACGTCAGATCATCAAGAATGTTGTGGTACCTCCGTACCTAAAACAACAAAATTTCCATTTGAGGATTTTCATCAAACGGTTGGTGTTCGTCTTTTTTAAGCCAAGAAACCAAACCAAAAATTGTCTCCTCCTGCTGCTGCTACCACCACCACAGGTGAATCAAATAACATAAAAACCCTATTGGAGTCAAAAGCTTCTTACCAATTCATTTTTTAATTTCTGTTTTGTAGCCATCAATTACACGCCACCAAACTAAGCCAACAAGTAATTTTAGTGAATTGGATAGCAGAGTGCAAAATTGAAATTAAAGAAAACCCCAGACCCAAATCTTATTATTATAAAAATTGAAAAATATAATAAGAAACTTACTACAAGAACAAGCTCACGGTTTTGGGGGTGGATGGGGGAAGTGGTGGTATATACTGTCGAAAGCGAGGACTTAGATGAAGTAGAAACTCATTAGCTGGATGGAACATATTGGGTAGCCAAAGCGGTGAAACAGAAGAGCTGGAGGACCAAACGCTAGCCACCTATAATCGAGAGAGAA
Source organism: Cichorium intybus (assembly GCA_023525715.1). Taxonomy (NCBI): domain Eukaryota; kingdom Viridiplantae; phylum Streptophyta; class Magnoliopsida; order Asterales; family Asteraceae; genus Cichorium; species Cichorium intybus. The sequence goes on from CM042011.1 coordinate 52,128,407, forward strand.
AGTCGGAGACGGTGACTCGGCCTCCGATCAAGCACGAGGTGTCGTTAGGTTTGTAATGGAAAAAGATGGAGGTGTCGTTACGAGATGAGGTTGGAAAAGGCGGAATGACTCATTTAATTAGTTGTAGTTATCAGGAGGAAATCTTGATGAATATGAATAGTGAAGCAGGCACACAGGTAACGAAGCATGATGGAGGCATCAGGTGATTAGAAGCAGGCAAGAAGGTGACTCGGACCTTTTCGATTGGAGTAAATCGTGAGGAGAAACGAAGGCAAAATTGCTGGGTTTCTAGCCTTCCTCATTTACGTATAAGTAAATGATATCAATTCTTTCTAACAAAGCAAACCCAAAATGTCACTTGGTATCTTTCTAGAGTGCCAATTTGCCACGTGTCCTGTTATTATTCACTGCTAATTTATTTTCCCGCCCAAGACTATGTTCGTAAATCCCGAAACCATATAGGACCATTAATCCCAATTATTCAGGAAACGGTTTCAATTAATCTCAATTATTTAGGAAACGATTTCAATTTAAATCATGGTAATTCAGGAAACGATACACAGAAAATCCGGAAACCATATTGGAATCGTTCTATAACCTACCCTTCCCCTTGTTAGGATCGAGACACTTAGCATACGAACACTAAACTCACACACTCGGCTCACAAATTAAGAACACAAGAATTTAACGTGGTTCGGTAAAAAATGACCTACGTCCACGGCGGATAACTAGGAATGTATATTGCTTCTGTGTTTATTTGTGTTGTGGTACATTGAGTGAGTTATGAGCCTTGTATTTATAGCATGAGAATGAGAAGGAAATTCAATATGAACAATGAGACTTTGGCCTTCAACAAAAGAGGCTGCCTACCATTGGAAAAAGTCTTCACCAAACTTTGATTATAATTGTCAAAGCCTTCATATTAGACTAACAATCTCCCACTTGAAGGTTTGAACAATTTAGTCGTTCTCTGCCATCCAAGTTTTGCAATATTTCTTAATCTCTCACTTGAAGCCACGAAACAATCTTCACATGTGCTTCAACTGTGCAATCCAAAAAACACTTTTGATCTTAGCTCCTTCCTAGTTACCCTGGCCTTCTCTTCAATTATCCTGAAGGCCAGTTGAAGCTATGCAGAGCTTCAACTTCTCTAAGGTAACAACCTTAGTCAACATATCAGCTGGATTTTCAGTTCCTTTGATCTTCTTCAACTTCAGAGTACCATCATTAATTCTTTCTCTGATGAAGTGATATCTCAGCTGTATGTGCTTTGTCTTCGAATGGAAGACAGGGTTCTTTGCAAGGTGTATTGCACTTTGATTATCACAAAACAGTGCACAATCAACTTGTTCCTTGCCAAGTTCTTCGAGAAAGTTCTTCAACCATATAAGCTCTTTGCTTGCTTCAGCAACTGCCATATACTCTGCTTCTGTGGTTGAAAGGGCAACACTTTTCTGGAGTTTAGACATCCAACTTACTGCAGTGCCTCCCACTGTAAAGACATACCCGGTAGTGCTTTTGTATGAGTCTTTGCAACCACCAAGGTCTGCATCTGCAAAACCTTTCAGAATGACATCTTTCCCTTTAAAATGCAATGCCACTTTTGAAGTCCCCTTCAAATATCTTAGCAGCCATTTAACTGCTTCCCAATGTTCTCTCCCCGGATTAGACATAAATCGACTAACAACTCCTACTGCATGTGCAATATCTGGTCTCGTGCATACCATTGCATACATGAGACTACCAACTGCATATGCATAAGGTACTTTAGCCATTTCTTTCTTGTCTTCATCTGATTTGGGTGACTGAACTTTAGAAAGCTTAAAGTGACTTCCCAAAGGTGTGCTTCTGATCTTGGCATCTTTAAGGCTGAATTTCTCTAACACTTTCTCAATGTACTTCTCTTGAGAGAGTGTCAAAGAGCCATCTTCTTTATTTCTGAAAATACTCATCCCGAGTATTTGGTTTGCAGCTCCCAAGTCTTTCATCTCGAATTCTTCAGACATTTGCTTCTTTAACTTCTTGATCTCTCTCATGTCTGAGCCTGCAATCAGCATATCATCTACATAGAGTAGTAGAATGATATAAGAACCCTTAAACTTCTTGATGTAACAACAATGATCATTGTCACATCTCTTGTAACCAACTCTTCTCATGAAGTTATCAAACTTCAAATACCATTGTCTTGGCGCTTGTTTCAAACCATACAAGCTCTTCTTTAATTTACACACCAAGTTTTCTTTGCCTTTAATCTGAAAACTCTCTGGTTGTGTCATGTAAATTTCTTCATCTAGGTCACCATGTAGAAAAGCTGTCTTGACATCTAGCTGCTCTAGATGCAAACCTTCTGCTGCTACAATACTGAGAACAAGTCTGATAGTGGTCATTTTCACTACTGGAGAGAATATTTCATTGAAATCGATTCCCTCTTTCTGTTGAAAGCCCTTGACTACTAATCTTGCTTTGTACTGTTTGGTACCATCATGTTCATCCTTGACCCTGAAAACCCATTTGTTTTGAAGAGCCTTCTTCCCGGATGGAAGCTTCGTTAGAAGCCAGGTCTTGTTCTTCTCAAGCGACTTCATTTCATCTTTCATTGCTAGCTCCCACTGCAATGAATCTTTCAACATCTTAGCTTCAGAGTAACAATGGGGTTCACCATTTTCTGTCAAAAGAATGTAGTTGACAGATGGTGAGTATCTTTGTGGTGGTCTGATGACTCTGGAAGATCTTCTTGGTTGAACTTGAGGTGTGGCTGGGGACTCTGGAGCTGGAGGGCTGGTTTCTTCATCTTCAGAGTCATTTCTAGAATCATCCTCTGAGCTCCCACTGTCAGTTGAATCATCCCCAGATTCAGGGATTTCAACTGAAGCTTCTTCCTCCTTTCCAACACCTTCAAACTCAACATACTCCTTCTGAACTTCTGGACTTTTGTTGTTTCTGTCTTTATATAACTCAGCTTCGTTAAAGGTGACATTCTTGCTTTGGATTATCTTTCTGCTTTCACTGTCCCAAAGCATGTAACCCATTTCATCTGACCCATAACCAATGAATGTGCACTTCTTGGTCTTTGAATCAAGTTTATCCCTGTCACCATCTTTTAACAAACTGTAAGCAGTACAACCAAAGACTTTTAGGTGTTTGAGACTTACTTCCTTCCCTTGCCACATTTCTTCCGGCAATTTAAGATCCAAGGGAACACACAGTGAACGGTTAATCAAGTAGGCTGTAGTGTTAACTGCATCAGCCCAGAATGTCTTTGGTAAACCAGCATTCAACCTCATGCTTCTAGCCCTTTCATTAGAGTTCTATTCATTCTCTCAGCTACACCATTCTGCTGAAGGGTTCCTGGGACTGTCTTGATCATCTTTATCCCTTGCTTGGCACAATAGTCAACAAACTCCTTGCTTATGTATTCACCACCATTATCCGACTTCAGGCATTTTACCTTCAAATCAGTTTCATTTTCAACAGCAGATTTCCATATCTTAAAAGTATCAAATACATCAGATTTATTTTTAAGAAAATAGACCCATACCTTGCATGTTGAATCATCAATAAAGGTTACATAGTAGTTTTTTCCTCCTAGGGATGAAACTGGTGTTGGTCCAAATACATCAGAGTGGACAAGCTCCAACTTCTGAGCTTTCGGTGTCTTCCCCGTCTTTACAAAAGTAACCCGCTTTTGTTTCCCGAGAACACAAGATTCACAGAATTTTGTTTCAACTTTCTTCAAGTCTGGAAACTTCCATTTCTGAGCCAACATCTTCAATCCCTTATTGCTCATGTGTCCGAGTCGTTGGTGCCATAAATTAGATGGACTCGGATTTGTGGTTACGGCATGAACACCATCACTAGGTATCTCTACCATGTATAGAGTGCCTTTCTTCTTTCCTTTGGCAATCACCAAGTTGCCTTTGATCACTTTCCATTGTCCACCCCCAAAGTGAACATCAAACCCTTCATCATCCAACTTACCAACTGAAATCAACTTTCTCCTTAAGTTTGGGATAACCCTGACATCTTTCAATGTCCACGTGGTTCCTAAGGAGGTCTTCAAATCTACGTCTCCTATACCCGTAATATCAAGCACTTGATCATCAGCCAAACGAACTTTGCCAAGAGCACCTGTTTGTAGGTTCTTGACCATATCTGGGCATGAGACGGCATGGAAAGAAGCACCTGAATCCATAATCCAGGATTCTACTGAATTCTCAACACAACATATGAGAAAATCTCTTGATTCTTCAGATGATACATTGTTTACTTCTTTCTTTTCAGCTTGTGGTTTTGGGCATTGGCTTCTAAAGTGACCTTTTTCTTTGCAATTCCAGCATTCAATGTCTTTTCTGGTTTTTGACTGTCCCCTTTTTCTGGACTTTGATCTGCCTCGACCACGTCCTCTTTCATTTTTTCTTCCTCTACTTTCTACTTTCTGTATGCAATATAGAACTAGAACTAGAAGTCTCACCATTGTTTCTCCGTCTGATATCTTCATTTACAATCAAGTCATGAATACTCTCGAAAGTGAGTTTGGTAGTGCCAGATGCACTACTAACAGCTGTGACTGTGCCTGACCAACTGTCGGGTAAAGATGATAAAAGGAGGAGCGCTTGTACTTCATCTTCAAACTTTATTGCAACTGAGGCTAAACGAGAAATAATCGAGTTAAACTCGTTTATGTGAGCGGTAACTGACATGCCTTCCTTCATCTTGGTGTTAACCAATTGTTTGATGAGGAACACTTTGTTGGAAGCGGACGGCTTCTCGTACATGTTGGACAAAGCCTTAAATACTCCATAAGTAGTTGTTTCATTGACAATGTTATACGCAACACTCTTCGCCAATGAAAGCCTAACTACGCCTAAGGCTTGTCGATCCAACAACTTCCAATCTTCATCATACATGTCATCTGGTTGTACGCCCAACATAGGCAAATGCAAACTTTTCTGATACATCATATCTTCAATTTGCATCTTCCAAAATCCATAATCGGTACCATCAAACTTCTCAATTTTAATTTTACCGTCTTCTGCCATTTTAACGGACAAAATGCACTTTTATTTCAGTAATTAAGGGTGAAAAATGCAAATTTTCTGAAATTCAGGGGTTAAACTGCAATTTTCTGAAAGTTCAGGGGCTAAACTGTAATTTTCAGAAAGTTTAGGGGCTAAACTGCAATTTTCAAAAAGTTCAGAAGCTAAACTACAATTTTTTGAAAGTTCAGGGGCTAAACTGCAATTTTCAGAAAGTTCAGGGACCTGTTTTGCAATTCCTGAAACTCCAGGGACCTGTTTTGCAATTCCTGAAACTACAGGGACCTGTTTTGCAATTTCTGGAACTTCAGGGGCTATTTTTCAAAATATGTTACAGTACCGCTACAGTGTCGCTACAGTACCGCTACAGTGTCGTCTTCTCCGGCGAAACTCCGGTGCTACAGTGTCGTCTTCTCCGGCGAAACTCCGGCGCTACAGTGTCGTCTTCTCCGGCGATCTGGTTTCTTCGGTCACTATTCCGGCGAACGTTTGACCGGCGATTTGGAGGTCTTCCGGTGGTCGAAAAATTCCAAAAAATATATTTTCGGAATCTGCGGAACGAGACCTTTCCAACGGCGTAAACCAAAATCGTTTTTGAGACAAAAAATTTTCGACCCAAAAACAGAAAATCACTCTCTGAAGCTATACCAAGGCTCTGATACCACTTGTTAGGATCGAGACACTTAGCATACGAACACTAAACTCACACACTCGGCTCACAAATTAAGAACACAAGAATTTAACGTGGTTCGGTCCAAAATGACCTACGTCCACGGCGGATAACTAGGAATGTATATTGCTTCTGTGTTTATTTGTATTGTGGTACATTGAGTGAGTTATGCAGCCTTGTATTTATAGCATGAGAATGAGAAGGAAATTCAATATGAACAATGAGACTTTGGCCTTCAACAAAAGAGGCTGCCTACCATTGGAAAAAGTCTTCACCAAACTTTGATTATAATTGTCAAAGCCTTCATATTAGACTAGCACCCCTTTCTCTCTGCTTGATCGACGCCGCTAGAAGAAATGCAATCAACGTATCTTCTTTCATTGCATGAAGGTTTGATGGCCTGCTTGATGATGATGTAAATGGAATCAAGGTATCTTCTTTTCGTTGTTCTTCTTGATCTAAAAGACGCATTGGTAAAAGCAATAATTGGTATGATTTTATATAGCTCCGTACATGATTTTGATTTTGAATTCATTGTTTTTGCACTACAAGAAAACTGCCAAATAGCAACGGAAATGTGCTACGGAAGACCTTTCCGTAGCCAAATTGCTACGGTTTATGCTACAGAATGACTTTCCGCAGCAACTTTACTACGACATTTGCCACGAAATCAAAATTCCGTAGCGAACACAAGAATAACTACGGTTTTTGTCACGAAATCAAATTCCGTTGCTATATTGCTACCGATTTTGCTATGGACTGGATTTTCGTTGCTATTTAGCCACGAAAATATCTACGAAAATACAATCCGTGGTTATTTTGCTACGAAAATAGCTACGAAAATACAATCCGTGGTTATTTTGCTACGGAATTATAATCCATTGTTATTTTGCTATGGAATTTTGCTACGAAATTAATTTTCATGGCTGATTTGCTATGAAATAAATTTCCGTAGATAAGTAGCTACGGAAATGTTCTACGGAATTGTGGTCCGTAGTTGTTTTGCAATGGAATCAATATACATTTGTACCCTTGTTACAGATTTTGTTACGTCCTTTATTTCCATAAATATTTAGCAATGGAACTTGTTTTTATAGAAATTTAGCAACGGAATTTTGTTATGAAACTAGTATAGCTATGGAATTTATTTTTGGATGAATTTCGTATATACCTTCGTTAAACAATAAAATATCGTATTTGCCCGGCCTAAAATCTAAATTTCGTATTTACCCTTTTTAACTTACAAAATATCGTATATACCCAAACCTTTATTTTAAATATTTTTTATAATTTATAATCATTTTTCATATTATATAATCATTGTAATTTAAATAAAAGAAAGAAATAGACAATTTTATCCTTAAGTAACAAAACGTTTTGGATTGACCATATTGCCCCTAGGGGTGAGCGTTATTCGTATAAGAGCAACACTTTTCTTTGTTTTTTACAACACTTTATTGTGTTTGCTAAAACAACAATGCAACACGAATCTTGATTGCAGATGAACTTCGCATAATTGCTCATCTTGTTTATCCGGCTTACGAACAATTGCCTAACATATAATCATAAAACATCACATAAAAATAACTTAGTTAAAGCATTGTACTTTAAAATTACAACGCTATAACTAGTAGCATTTTCAAAGTATAAAAATATACAAATAAAAAAATATTAAAGCATTGTACTTTTAATATTAAAAAAAATCATTGTTGCAACTTCAGTTGATTTGCGTACTTACATAAAAGGATACAAGTTTATAGAAAAAAATATATATTGGATTTCTTAGAACTTGATTTACCTTATCAAAACTAATGAAATGGGATCTTTTGTATTAGAAACCTGATAATTAGAAAAGGAAAGTGGTTTAAGAAAAAAATATATCAAAATCAATAAATCACAAAGTTTCTTGCTAAGAGATCATGATTTCTAAACTACTAAATATATCTCCCTAGGTTACCATCACCAAGTTTTGCCACCTTAACTTATCGAATATATTTAGTCTTTTCACCAATGCCACCATAATCAGTGAGCTGCAAAATATATTAACTTCATAGAAAATTATATATATCTCATAAACAGGAAAAGAACCCTTTGAAGTTGCGTTTTAAAGGTAATGGACCAAAATTTCATTAACAATTATGAATATACAGACATAGTTAATTTAGTAAATGGGAACCATAGAGGAAGGAGAAGGCGACCATAGAGGAAGGAGAAGGCGACAATATCCGCTTCGTGAAGCGGTGAATTTTGGGATGTGAAGGGAAGCGGGGTTATCAAAATTTTGAAGATGAATTTTCATTTTCCCGCTAGCTAGGGAGGGGGCGGGCGTAATACGTTTTCGTTAAGTTTTAGAATTTGGGTTTTCTAATTTTCATGAACTGATTTTTTTATCAAACTTTATACCAAGTATATTAAAAAAATTATGATATAACTTACAAAAATTTTAGTGGTAGTTTAATATATTATGTCATTAATAGCAATAAAAGCTAGTTTCATTGTAAAATGTCATTATATCAATTAATTGTTATAGTGACATTACAAAAGTGCCACTAAAAATATCTTATAGTGGGAAGAAATCGGCGACCAGTCTAGTGGGAAGGACGATTCTTCTGTGGCTTACGATCAAGATGCGTATCAGCGTATCTATGCTTAGTGATAGACTGATTTGGGAATTGGTCAATTTGAATTGGGACTAATTCTGGAAGTAGATTTCGTGTAACGAGGGAAATTAAATTATGTTAAATTAAATGGAGGGGGAATAAATTTTAGATGGAGGGAATTAGAATATATCATTTATCGTATAACTGTTTATAAAATTAAATTCATTATCTCTTGTAAAATATAATTTTGATAAGTTCATTATTTAGTATTATAATACGTTGAACAATGGAAATTGAAAAAATGAATAGTGCTTTTATGTGGTAATGTTGATTAATTCAGGCGCAAGTATTTATAGATTTTTGAAATCTACTGATTTCTTTTTGATTTTGATGCGTTTAATTATGGGTACATAAGCCCTAACCCGTCCATTAGCCCTAATTAGCCCTAAACCCTAAGTATGGGTACATAAGCCCTAAGTATGAGTACATAAGCCTTAATTAGCCCTAAACCCCTAATTAGCCATAATTAGACCTAAACCCTAAGTATGGGTACATAAGCCCTAACTATGGTTACATAAGCCCTAATTAGCCCTAAACCTCTATGTACCGGTAATCCCTAAACCATAAAATAAGTATGGGTACATAACCCCTAATTAGGCCTAACCCATCCATTATCCATAAAACCTAAAATAGGAAAACTAAGCTTAAACCCTACCTAGCTAATTGTGGGTTGGTTGTATCAATGTCGGTATGGGTACATAAGGGTTAGTGGTGTATGATGTACGTAGATGTGGGTAGGTGTGACTTGTAAGTATGGGTGAGGTGAGGTATTAGTGTAGTGTTGGTGTGAGATGTTAGCTAAATCAATGTCGGTGTGTATGGGTGCATACGAGTTAGGGGTGCGTGGTGTACGTTGCTGAGGGTGGGTGGGTGTGAGTATGGGTGGGGTGAGGTAAGTAATCAATATCGTTACTTATAATGTTGGTGTGAGATGTTTGCTAAATCAATGTCGGTGCGGTATGGGTACATAAGGGTTATTGCTGAAGGAATCAATAATATACGGTTAATATCAAAAGCAATCAAGAAGTTCCACTCAATTTCATTGAGGTAATTAATCAATATCGTTACTTATAGTCTTTCTTAAATATCGACCAAAATTCAGAATCAATCAATAATACCCAGATTTTTAGGTTAAATACAATACCTTTAAGATTAAAGTCAGCAACCAAATCGATGATGCCTAGACTACCGTCGGCCACCACCTGCTTCCCGTATCTCTGTATTTTTTTGGTTTTCTCAGATGTAAGTTAGGTAAATGTTAGATTCTAACTAATTGGGATGTGTTGTAAGGTTAACAAGAGCTTTCTCAATAGCATATTTACTTATCTCTGGAGCTTTACGGACATTAGCAGCCATTTATGGAACCACATTTGCAGGATGGGACACACTCTTAAGAATTGGCAGAGGAGGCGACGACGATGACAGTGTAGGTGACGGATGCGTTGACGACTAGAAACGGATGGGAGCATGCGACGATGACCATTGGAACAGCGGCGACGACGTATGGTGGCTTCGACATGTTTTAGAAGAAGGGAGGGGGAGAAGAATAGGAGCTCTATATGTTTCTCGGTTCTGGGTTCAGTTTTGCTTCGATTTTGTTTCGCTTATTGAGATGTTTGAAGAATATCATGAGAAACCATAAAACTAACATTAAAGTGTATGACAGTATCATGGGAATATATTCATTTATTGACGCTTGACCACGGAAATTGCTATGGATTTTATTACGGAAGCCTGACCACGGAAATTGCTATGGATTTTATTACGGAAGCGTGACCACGGAAATTCCTACAGATTTTACTACGGACGCTTGACCACGGAAATTTCTACAGAATAATTGCTACAGATTTTTTTACGGAAAAATAACCACGGATTTTACAACGGAAGCTTGACCACGGATTTTGCTATAGAATTATTGTTACGGATTGTACTACGGAACCCTGACCACGAAATTTGCTACAGAATTATTGTTACGGATTTTACTACGGAAGCTTAACCACGGAATTTGCAACAAAATTATTGCAACGGAATTTGCAACGAAACCTGCTACAAAAGTAGCAACGGAAAAAGAACCATGGAATTCGCTACGGACAAACGGCTACGGAAATCGCTATGGAGTCCACCTACGGAATTCGCTACGGAATACACGCGCTACGGAATCAGTCTGTAGCAAAGTTGCTACGGAAATAAAAGTTCGTAGCAAACTCATTCGCTACGGGATTTATTGTAACGGAACAGTTCCGTAACGATTTCCGTTGCAAAACCCATTTAGCAACGGAATTTCAAGGTTTAGCAACGGAATTCGTCCGTTGCTAAATCGCTGTTTTCTTGTAGTGTTGGAAGCTATTTTGTGTTAGTATTAATTTGTTCTTTTGTTTCGCTTTCTATGTTTGTATTATATTATAATCTTTAATGCAGATTTAATTTTTATATAGCTTCAAGATGAATTCATACTTTCAAATCGTGGGAGATTATAAAAGACAACGTCAAAGTGGTACTCCCTAAACCATGGCTCAGCTTATATATTTGACTTTAGGTACAAATTTCTTGCATTTTAAGTGTTCTTATAAGATTTTATAATATCAAGTGATAAAGTGTATGCTTTCAGCAGGTTGCAATCGATCCTGAGAGAGAGGAATCTTAGTGATTTATATGTAAAAGGAGAGGCAATTTCTATTGTGTTTAATGTTCTTTGATTGGGTGCAGGGATTTAGGTATTCTCTATAGGTTTTTCTCAATTCAAAGAAAGATACAATATTTATCTTGCAAACATACTGAAAGTTATTTTTGTTGAAGTACAACATTTGGTAATTGAAATCTTTTATTTTTTGCACATGGTTGTTGGTTCTTTCATTTGTTTGATACATGTTTACAATACATAGTTCTTGAAATCTAAAATGTGACTCATCCTTTATTGATGATGAGTTGATTTTAGTATCTCCAACCATATTTTTTTGGAACAGTTTCCTTTTTTTTTGGAACAGATCTCCAACCATATTTACTTGATCTATACATACACGATGAGTGGATTTTGAATAAAATTTTGGAATTTAATTATTTATTCTTTGAAATTGCAGGGGACGTTGACTACAATGGAGGTCTGTTGGTCAAAAAACACTCTTTTTTCATTCTTAATATAATGTTAGTGAATTTTAGAAATAGCAATGTATTTTACTCTTGTTACCAATTTAGGCTATGTACTTTTCTCTTTTTCTTTTACCAATTTAGGCAATGTATTTTACTTTTTTATTTTAATCTCTTTTTTTTTGAGAAATTATGGATATCTGAATGATTTATAAGTTGAATAAAACTTTGGAATTTAATTATTTGTTCTTTGAAATTGCAGGGAACGTTGATTGCAATGGAGGTCTGTTGGTGATAAATTGTCAACGTATTTTTTGGTTTTTTTTCTGTTTATTTGTTTTTCTATATTAATCCATATAGATATAGATTTAGAATTTTTAAAGCTTTATACGTGTTTATAGTTTTTTGTCTAATTGAGGTCAATGTTCTGTTGCATAAAAAACCACATGAAGAAAAAGAAAAAGAATCCAATAGTAATGTTATAAATATAAAAGATATTATAATCTATGCCCACGTTAAGGTAATTGTGTTAAAAATTATATCTATTAGTTCTAATTATTCCACATTTTATTGTATAGTTTCATTCTTTTTTCCACTTATATATGTTTATTCTCAACACTTCATATATAATAAACTCTAATAATACTATAGTTCTATCATACTACTAAAACTATTGATGGAATATTTATATTTTTACAATCTGATAAATAATTTGTTAATACATAAATCATTTAATAATTTAATATGAATTTAAGCAAAAGGTATTATCTTGTACGAATCTCAAATTGACAATATATATTTCTAAACTTGCACTTCATTCCTATTTGCTTATTCTTACGGTATTTAAAAAAAAAAAACACATTTTAATTTTAACACATAGTATAAGAGTTAAAATAACAATATACCATAATTTTAACGTAAAAGACGTAATCACATTTCCTTTTATATAATACAAAAGTTTACAATGTATTGAGGGCAAACAGACAACAAGTTCTTTCATATATCCTTCCATACATGGCATGTATTTGAAAAACATAGTCGCACATACATATAATGGTTAGCTACACCCATAACAGTTTTATTAAAATATACGCGAAGATGTTGAAATTTTATTAATTACTCATCTTATTGATATTGTTAGAACTTTTTAAAGTGGTTTTAAAACATAATAAATAAAACAATTAGAGTTGTTATTTATTATAATTATACCGGTATCACTTAATACATACGAGGTGATATAAAAACCAAAAAAATCAAACTAAATTTTCTTTTTACACAGAAAATTTTAAGTTGTCAACCCATGTTTAACACGGGCTTATAACCTAGTGTGTGTATATATATATATATATATATATATATATATATATATATATATATATATATATATATATATATATATATATATATATATATATATATATATATATATATATATAAGGTACATTTTAAGGGCCGTGTTCAGCACAGCCCACAGATGGTCTAAGGATTCATTTAAAACAGGGGAGATGGAACACATTTTGTAACAACATAACATCTTTCAATAGATTTCCCAAAGTAGAAAGTCCTCTTATTCTTAATTTTGGTTTTTTGTTATTTGTTTAAGTAGGTTCCGTAAAATTGGAGTTTATGGATATCATCTTCTACAACCCGTTTTGTTTTTTCATGGGTATGTTACTGTGGCTTTCTAAGGAAGCTATGTATTATTGAAGTACCGAATATTAAGATTTTATGTATCATATATGTTCTTATGTATAATCAATTTTACTCATGACTTGATTTTTTTTTTCTATTAATTTGGTCCCTTAATAATCCCTCCTTTTTCCTACTTCAAATAGTTAGCATCTTTTTTCGAGTTATATAAGAAACCCTTGCATTTCAATAAGCTATGAGTAATACAATTTATTTTCCAGGATTCTTGCTTTAAAGGGGCACCTAGCTGAAGAAAACAATATCCCTTTCATATACAGATTTTTGTATCTTTTTATATATCATCGACTTACTGCTTGTTTCTCTTTATATTGTTTTTTTATTTCATTATTAATTTCTAAAATATAAGTCGACTTCCAGTACCTGTATTAGGAACTTGGAGATGAGGTTACATGATATGGCAGTAGGGGTTGAGAGGTTAGAAAGCAGCAAATAGATGCTTCAATTTGAGGTTCAACTATATGGCTATAATTTGTTATTGTCAACATTAAAACAAGGTTCGGTTATATCTTTTTCTACAAACTGATTCACAGCCTTGTGAGAAAGATGGAAAGGCTATTTGAGGAGAACTATAACCTATCTGTAGCTTATCGGCTTATCAAGAGGCAACCAGTGGAGTGACAGTGGGAAAATCAAGTGTATTCTCAAACTAATTTAACCCATACATTGCTAATTGCTTATACATTACCTGAGTTAGAGTGGTTCACAAATATGATCGTGTGTGAGAAACTTTTTTCCTTCATAAGCAATTTATACCAAGGACACTGATTATCCATTTATTTAATTACAGTGTGAAGTGTGACCCTTACATTAATATATAGATAAGTCTTGTCCATGACATTTTCTACTGATGTAAATCTCTTACGATCTTGGTTAATTAATCATCTTCCCACACATCGGTGATGATGAAACACAACTGCCGATTCCGGAGAAGCTCGCCACTATTCCTTGAATTTATTCTAAATCGAGCTTCAAATCAAATTTAATTCCACAATGTGATTTAGATGGAAATAATGACGAGGATGAGAATGGGATTTCATTTATATACCATATACGTGAGTAGTGTATGTGGGACAGAATATTTAAAATTTTTGGTTCTTATCCATTTTTACTTGGTGACGTGGCTAATCCATGCCAAATGAATTTCTGTTTTTGATGCAACTTAATGGTTTCATTTCATCCGCAAAAGTTTTAAAGCACGGAAGTATATAGACTCTACTTACGAAAAAATCAACTGCCTTTTGGGAAAATCTTTCAAGAAAAGTAAGAAAATTGACAAGGCACTTACTTCAATGTTAATTTTAAAAAAATTTCGGAGCTGAAAGTTTTCATTTTTTAGAATTTACAAAAAACTTAGAAAACTTTGAAACCGATAATTATTGATTTTAACATTATTTTAATTGCAAAAGTTTTCTAAAATATGTAGACACACCCCACACCCACTACAATACCTATCCACACCCACACCCACCACGCGACAGAAAGAGAGGGAAAAGATGATGTCGGTTGTAGGTGATAGGAAAAGAGGGGGAGGGATAGTCACTGGTTTTAGGAGGGAGGGAGAGGGAGATGGTTTTTTGAAATTCTATGTTTTTGCAAAAAGTTTCAAGAAATAGCAACATACTTTTAATTGTTAGTATCATAGCATTCTACCCATTTCGTTCTGTTACAGCCATGTACTCTCCACTTCAAATTACAATGATTGAATATCAACTTGATTGAGATGATAGGTTATCATATAAGAAGTTATACATGTTATGATTTTGGGGTGGGATTGTGTAGGGACTTTTATTGGTGATTATGTGGTCAGAAATTGGTAGATGTAGAGAAACCTTCGTATATCTGTTTTAATACTCTAAAGTGGGATGTTGAAACTATTGTTTTTGAACCAAGCAAAAACAATATGGTAACATTAAGGTAACCCGCTTAATATTTTTCTCTTATGATTTGGTTATCTTGATATCTTAATTTCCTTCAAATTTATGCAGGTCTAGAAGGATGACATGATTCTTGATTTATTAGTGCTTCTATCGGGTACTAATTTGCACAATCATCCTTAGCCAAAGATGGAAGAGTATTGTGCCAGTAATATTTAGTAATTTTCCATTGTTGTTTAATTTTGTTCCATTATCTTTTTTTGATGTATGATTACACTTGCATTAAATAAAATCAATTTGTATACAGACTGAATCTTAATCCTCTTAGATAGAGTGGATATTGGAGGAGAATTTTCATCATCTTATTGAAGGGTGCCAAACGTGGTTTTACACTGGGAAAATAATCTTGTAACTTATCGTGGGCCGTGCTCGAAAAATGAAATAAGGTTGCTATTTTTTCCATTTGTTGACCGTGCATGGTTACCGTCTGTGGGCCGTGCTTAATTTACTTATGAGAAAAACCATTTGCTTCATATTCTTCCTACATTCTCTTGTTATAACATTGTGGTTTCATTTTTCCTTTATCATAATGTTGTCCTTCGTTTTCCCTTATAAAGGCATATTCTACTTTGTAAAATCCAGCCAATAATAACTTTATACCTTCATTTTTTTCCTTATTAGGACGTTCTAATTTTCCTTACTGCCTCAACCTCTAGAATTGTACGAGCTTCTTAGTTCCACGGAGCAATATTTCAACTAATAATACCCTCGGTAGCCAAGTGGTACAAATACTTTTTGATGTTGGAGATGATGCTACTACTCAATGACACTCTAGATGGACAATTTTTTTCCTTATGATAACTTTCTACTTTGAGAAATCTATTGCAGGATGTTATGTTGTTACAGAATGTGTTCCATCTCCCTTGTTTTTAAAATGAATCATTAGACCAACCAGGGCCGTGCTCAGCACGGCCCTTAACTCTCTTTACAACATTGTCGATCCAATTGCCAATACCTACAAATTGCCAGGTCGATGATTATAGGTTGTTTGTTTGTGAGAAATTCAACCGCTTCTTTAATCATTATAGGAGAGAAGCAGAAAACCGGGTCAATAAAAAAACATAATACAACCCATCTGTATCGTAATTGACCGGCCTCAACTGTTGATGACTTTTGATTAGGGTTCCGACGGCTGATAATTTGGGTATGGTCAATTGTTACGAGAGATGGAGACGATGTCGATTCTGAGGAATAATCAGAATATTGTTGATGATGATTCAATCCCCTGTTTGGTTATGGGAATTAATACGAGGGTTATTAATGAGTTATATATAGGGATGCGATTTGGTTCTTAATTGGCATGATCTAAGGGTTAATTGGGTAGTTGTTGAAGATGAATGAGCGGGGCGATGTAGGAAGAAGGGAACGAATGGGAGAAACGTCAGATGAAAGACTTTTGTTAAGTGCAGGCGGCAGATGAAGGTAAAGGGTTTTATTACGTTGAAGGGTGGAACCAGTTCAAGATGGGAAACGACGTTCCCTGAAGATGAATACATGGCGTGCAGAGAACCCTGTGTTGAGCCGAATAAACGAAGGAGAAAAAACGTCTTCTTTTATATATATACTAGTTACATTTTAAGGGCCGTGCTCAACACGGCCCACGGATGGTCGAAGGATTCATTTAAAACAGGAGAGATGGAACACATTTCGTAATAACATAATATCTTTCAATAGATTTCCCAAAGTAGAAAGTCCTCGTATGGAAAAAAAATTGTCCATCTTGAGTATCATTGAGTAGTAGCATCATCTCCAACATCAAAAAGTATTTGTACCACTTGGCTACCTAGGAACAAAGAAGCTCGTTACAACTCTAGAGGTTGAGGTCAATACGGGAAATTACAACGTCTTAATAATAATAAAAAATGAAGGTATAAAGCTACTATTGGGTGGATTTCACAATGTAGACTGCCTTTATAAGGAAAAATGAAAGGACAACGTTATGATAAAGGAAAAATGAAACTACAATGTTATAACGAGAGAATGTAGGAAGAATATGACGCAAATGACTTTTCTCATAAGTCGGGTAAAACAGAGCCGATCACCTCTTTGGCATATAGTTTATGCAAAACGGAAAAATTATTCATAACAAATAAAGTTGGTGACCAATTAACTTTTCATCTTTAATTATATTCAATACAAGGTAAAAAAAATTAAAATCAATGGAAACTAATGCAAAGACAAATGTCAAGTGCAGATACTCCAATTAAGAGCAATACATCAACGACTCTGTATGTGTGAGAGCAGAAGAAAGTAGCAGTATTACTGTCTCGCTAAAAAAACAATTGAGATCCAACTATTACATCATGATGTTGTATAATCATTAGAAGTTTTCATAAGGTCATATTTGTAATATTCCTCATATAACTTCTACAAGATCTTTTCAGCTTCCTCTTGTGCGTATATGATGGAGCTTAAAAATGAAAAGTTAAAGATAATAGATGCATAGTTGTCAACTCATGACTCGAAATGCAAATTTTCAACTCGTGACTCGACTCGTGACTCGACTCGTGACTCGACTCGTAATAGTCATGATATTATAAAAATATTACGTATAAAAATATAGTATGTGTATAAACACATAATATTTGTTGATTAGTAGGCTAGAATGTTAAAAAAAATAGAGCAGGGGGTAATGTGAAAAATGGTCAAAGCTAGAGGACAAATTTGGTAGTGTGCTGGTATATAAAGAAAAATGTCATTAGGGTTTTGTAAAATTTGACTCTCTTTCTCTTCCGGCAGCTGCTATTCATCGACTCTCTCTTTTTCTTTTTGCAATCTAGATTTTTGCCTCTTTCTCTTTTTAATCTAGATTTTTGCCTTCACCAAAACAATATGCGTCAGTTTTCCACCTCCAAAATAGAAGTCTTTTCCTCTCAAGCTTGTAAATCTCATTCTACAAAATGAAATATACAAGAAAGAGTTGTCGACTCAGTCGCTACCCTCTTCTTCCATTATTTTCTTCCACAGTCGCTACCATCTTCTTCCATTATTTTCTTCCACCTTCTCTTCTGGATTTCAGTGAGCAAGCTTCCAAATCTCACTTTTGTACATGACCCGTCCGAGTCACGAGTCGAATCGACTCGTACCGAGTCACTCCATGACTCGCAAAAATTGTCCGAGTCAGTCACAAAAACGAGTCAGCCTACGAGTCGCCTCTTTTTGGGTTCTATTTGACTCGACTCGTATGAGTCGACTCGTGACTCGTACGAGTTTAACAACTATGAATAGAGGTTTGTTGAAAACCCAATAAAATCTTATGGTACAATGCAATTGTTACAATAGGAAACCTTCTCTAGAGAAAAAACAATTTACAACAGAAACCCAAATCGGAAAACGGATAATTCAACTTGAAAAGATTGAACTCACAGCAAAATATTTCGAAAAGTTAAGAGATTTTCAAAACTAAAAATCATCATAAACTAATATCCCAGGATTCACTATCTTAGCAAGCTGAAAAACATAAAAGAATAATAAAATGGAAGTTAACGTTATTCATTGAGCATAAACTATATGCTTTTCCAAATTCATTCAAAATGTTCCTCTATAATGCTCCAAAATATATAGACATCTGTAAAAGTAATAAGTAGCATATTCCAATTTTGCATGTCACCACAGATAGCAGAACAAACATAGAATCCTATGTGTAGATAATCTAGACAGTTGGAAGATAATGACAACTAATTATGAGAAAAAGCTTTTAGTGTACGCATGGATATTTTGTTAATTACTTTGTTGTATTTACGTTTGCTTGAATAATACTCATATCAAATTTAAGGGAAAATAAGATGTACCTGGTGATTACTCATATTGAAGTCTGAATGTTGGGTTCTAAATTATTTCACTATACATGACTTGAACTTGTTGCAAGAAATTCTCCTTGTTAATTTTTGGATCTTTTCTATCCACTGATATGGCCAACCCAACAGATGAAGAGTAAATTCATCATAACAATAATGAGGATAATAAGCTGAAGCATAAGTGGCAAACCCTGTCCATGAAACAAGGTCATTATCACAATAGAGTGATTGATGTTACTGTCTTATCTGTTTTGGAGCTGCGAATTGATCATGTGGATGACACATGCTAATGTGATCCGAAGTGATGCCAGTAGTGACAGCAGTAGGTGAGGTTAGCACAGCCCAGTGATATATTCCATTTGGGAGATTAGCAGGACCTGAAAAAAAAAAATTCTACGTCAAATAGATATTAAGGCTTCAGGCAATTAATGGCGTCCTAAATTCCTAACAAAACCAGAAACAATAAAATCAGAAATAAGTAATAAGGATTGAATACTTTTCATGATTTTAGGTTTTTTAATTTTGGTTAGTTAATTATTTGATTAATGCAAATACAAAACTACCATTGTAATCTTTTGGATTTATCTTTCTAATTTAGTTAGTAACACATTAACACAATATATGTGATTACATCTTTTTCAGTGGTATGAGCTTATTTTTATAAATCTTGCATTAGAATGGAAATGAATCTTGCATCATGAAGGCTAATCTTTTAGTAACTCTAGAACCTCGCATAAATCGAATGAGGAAGCATTCAACTTTATTTGCTGAACTCAAAATTGGCATCACATAACGCCAAGTTAATAACCTTCTTTTTTTATGTATAGGGAATTAGGGATATTAATTGGATAATTTACTTTAGTATTTTATGAATTTAACCACAAAAAATTTTCGGCAATGATTAAATCATTTAACCATTATACTTTTTTGAAGGTCTAAAGAAAAGGAGAAAAGCAAACACATAGAGACAAGGCTAATTGTAATTCTTTCGTGTTTCCTTCCAATTCAAATCTTAAGTGTGTTTATCAAAGTTTTCAATGAGGCTAATTTTATAATTATAAGGTTTCTAGAAATCAAAAATGAAAATTAGCTTCATATTCTTCCACCTAATATCATCAAAAGTATGAAATTTTGGAATGCAGAACTTAGCAAGACCAATAACAACTCTGAATGTTAAAGCAATGACTTGACTCGAAAGTAATTCCTAACGCAATAAATTTACAAGCATTCCCTTTTTATAATATATAAATGTTTCTACTTTTATCCATCTCTATAACCTCTTCAAAAAAATCCTACAATTTACTCCATTATCAAAATTCTAACGTAGGATATCAAAAATCTACAATTTACCAATATTTATGTATCTCCACCCCTTTCAATCATTTTTTGTAACTAACTTATGAAAAACAATAGCAAAATCTATGTTTAATCTTGACTTTGAATTGAGACTTTCATCATGTAAAACATACGAATAAATTGGTTCCGGTCAATTTGGACATCAGAAACGAACATAGGACTCAACCAAATCACAGCCCGCATATATCTGGAGATTATCTTATAACTAAATTGAGTTGTAATTGTGATTTTGCTAAAAATTGCCCATGGACGTTTCTCAACTTTACTTAGTCACAATCTGTCTTTCATAGATCAAAATGTGGCAATAACATGATGTATCCGATCCGAGAAAAAAATGCTAAACAAGAGAATCAACAGAAGCTGCAAAAAACTTGAAATCGACATAGCACATACAGATGAAATTATCATAGTCAGCCCCTAATTCTCTGACCTCAAGAAAAGAAATATTCATCAACAACTAAAACCTACGTGTATGAGGGTAATATAGTAAGAAATTTTGTTATCTATAAAGGATAAAAAGATTAAACAGACTATTTTTAAATTTCAATCTGAATTTATAACTTGAGAAGAGAACTTAACTATCACATTAAACTATACAGTTACTGTAAATATTTAATTAGGATGTCAACTTTGAAAAATAACTTGCATGGATTTTGGATTCCGAAGGTTGGCTGTATATAATATTGAAGATACAATGTTTTTCCTTGAATAGATAAATAGTAGATCTTACTAACTAGTGAGAAAAACATCGATTGTAGAAGGATTGATTTCTTCAAAGGTAAAACAACGAGGCCTTTTTCTATAGAAATTGATGCATTTGAACCAAACTGTATTGAGTAAATGAAGAATTGTGTTTTCAACCAATACAATAAATCGCAAAACCCAAAATGTTTAAGTATATTAACTCGCCTTCAAACGTTGTGAAATATTGAATCAAAACAGTGAGTTTTGCAAATTGTAATGCCATGAAGATCAAACTAAAAACCCTAGTTAAAGAAAATTCGGGAAAACAAATTAAAACATTGGAATTGTAGATTGGATACCAAATAGAATTAATTTACCTAGTTGGAAATTCAGATAAGAGTGTCAGATGATTAACGATAAGAACACCATATCAAATATCCTGTGTTTCCATGTGGTTTGGATCGTTGAACTCGTAGAAACATCTCAGAAGGTGGGAGAGATAGTGTAAAATAGCGAAAAGAGAGAAAGAAAAATTAATTCAGAGAAAAGGAAAACTAACCTATGTTGAAGATTGCAGATACGATCAAGTAAAATTGGAGATTGCATGTAGGAGTACGGTTGGAATTGAGAGTTCTGTGATTGTGAATTTGTCGGAGTGGTTCTATTGTCCTTTTGTCGTTCCTCGCTCCTAATCAGCGCTTCCTTTTTGAAAAGCGCCTTGTTACAATCGCACCCACCTGTTCGTCGTATTAATAACGCCGCTTCAGAAATTGAAATGTCGTGGCACCGGTTAGGGTTTAGAGTTGAAGCGGTGTGGACCTAATCGGAAAGGACATGGTGTCGCTTGGTGGATTAGCATATGGCGGCCTGAGAACCCTATGTTGAGATGAATAGAGGCAAGAGAAAAAAAAGGTTTTTATATATAGTATACTAGGTATACTTTTAGGGCCGTGCTCAGCACGGCCCACGACATGTCAGTTGTTTGTATGAAATCGAAGGTTGAATTTTTTAATTTGGTGGATGTTTGAAATTGTAATGTGTTGAGAGGCGTAGTTAGTTATTGTCGAAGGTAATTTGGGTATCTTATTCACAAATGTGAAAGTAATTAGAATCATTTTTTAAAATGTGTTGCTTTTCAAACGTTGGTGTAATTGAAAAACATAAGGCTGCCCAGTATGCTACCATGGGTTCACGGCATGGGATGAGGTGCTAGCCGAAATGGAACAACACCCCATGGTCGTGGACCATGCATCTACGGAAGGTTGTGGGCACAACAACGATAAACGGCAAAACAATTGAATTAATTGTTATAATTGGATAGATTTTAAAGGTACAGTGTGTTGATAAGAAAAAAAACATAAGGAATAGTGTTGCAATAGAAAAACAAAAGTACGATGCCATTAAAATAAACAAACAAATAAAATTAATTTTTAATTTCTTGCTTTTATACCTATTATATAATGTCAAATGAACATACACAACTATTTTTGAGATAATGCTCTACCTTGCAACAATACCTTCAATGACACCCTACCCTAAATTTGTGAAAAACCAAAGTACAATTTCTATTTTCCAAAAACTAAACGGGAAAACTCACGAACATCATCTAAAGTCATAATCCCAGTAATAATCATGTTATATTGCATATCAGATTAAGTCGTCTCCCATTAAATCTATTAAATCAAATCAAAACATATAAATATTATTTGTGCTACAAACCAAGGAGAAACAATTATGTTGTTTTAGGTTGCAAACTATACGACATAAATGGAAAACATGAAAAAACTCAACAAAGTGATATTTGATGGCATCATTAACAAGGTTGTTACCTCAAAATATTTCTAACTTCCAAGCAACGATTATATTTGACAACTTCAAAAGGACAACCGGTAAAGAAATTATCTTCTTCTGCTAAACAAATATAAGTCCATTTTGATTTTTAATTTATAGTTAGGATCCCAAATTTGAACAAATAAACAAAGGGCGCTAATCTTACATAATAAAGAAATTTAACCAGAACCCAATCTTAAATTAAAATCCGTTGAATTTAGGGTTCAAACCCAAAGTGGATGCGATTGCTGCTTCTCTCCTGTCATTGTCCTCCATTCTCTTTGTGAGTAATGGAATCCACTACCAAATTCGTCATCCTCAAGCCTCAAATTTAACAAAAAGGATGAAAGTTACAGATTTGCAAAAGACCACAAAATATTCGGCTATGCAGAAGTAGAAAGAACATACAGATAATAAACAATAAATATCATCAGCCTACCAAATACTGATGAATAAAAAAAATTAAACCATAACGACTCTTAAACCCATGAATGCAACCACGCTGGCCAATCAGATCAATGTCATCATCACTCCACCGATTTCTCTTTAACTTTCTTCTTGCACGATTATCTGACCCATCCTCCGATGAACGCATTATCTCAGATCTATAAACTCATCGGGTGCCGACAACCGCCAACTTAACCTAATGCCGCGTCTCAGTAACATCAATAGCGGGTTGAAGAAGTCAATGTTGAACCATCCACGGAATCAAGCGACTTTTGGGCGAAACGCACACTATATATTTGTCATAGAGGAGCGGTTGTGGTATGAAACGAATCGGTGGATAGGGAGTCGACGGATGCAAAGAAAGAGAGGCGAAGAGACGTGACCAATTGAAAGTGCAGTCACGTCGTTCAAAACGTAAATACGTGGCGTACGAAAAAACCCTATTAAAACCAGAATACATCAACCAGAAAAAAGCCTCTTTTTATATAGTAACTAGTTTAAGACCCGTGTAACACACGGTTGACAACTAAATCATCTAAAAAATCTGAAAAAGGTCATTTTTTCAAAGTACAATGCTATTAAAGAGCTTTTTGCAAAGTTTAGTGCTAAAAACAATATTTTTTCCAGAAAAGTGCATTAAATAAAGCTTCAATGTACAAAATCATGAAACTTTACCACATCATTTGAAAAGAATCCAAAAAAATCATTTTTTCAAAGTACGATGCTATGAATGGACTTTTTTGCAAAGTTCAAACTTAAAAAACACGATTTGATTAAATCGTGATGAATTGAAATCACTATAGTTCATGTATTTTGGTGGCTTTTTGGTGAATCGTTTTATTGTTCAATTTTACATACTACTATCATGTACTTTGGTGGCTTTTGGTGAATCATTTTATTGTTCAACTTTACATATTTCATCACGCGATCCTATTTTTGTTAATTAGAACCAAAATTCTTATGATTAAGATTACTATGCGAAAAGTGTTATCTTTTATTTAAAAAAGAGAGAAAGAGTTGTCCTACACACACTTAAAAATTAATTGGCTTTCAATCAGCATTTGAATGTCTACATCAAGTCACCTCCTGGTCCCAAAGTAATCCTCGGTAGATACTTAAAGCTACAAATGAACACATAGAGTTAGAATTGAAGCAACAAAATATAACCAAACTAAAAAGTATATAAAAGCACATTATCTACATGTGAGGCCACATCTTTAAATCGTCTACAGTGAATCATTATATCGTTTTAAAAAGACTAACTAATCCATGCCACTATGCACGAGGCACCGTCCCAAAGGATCCTGAATAATTGTTAGAAAACATATTAAGTACCGATAATGAACAAAAAAGAGTGATGCGTGGATACATACCAGCACCAATACACTCCTTGATATGCAACTCATCCCAAGATATCTCAAGCCAGTCCATTACAAGAGACAACTCAAGGGTCAAGTATCGTGGATCCACAGGAAAGCTGCCTCTACATTTGCCTTCACTCTCGACCTTCAATGGATCTAATTTTTGAGTTGATTTAACTTTTAGCGTTTCAACCACCTCACAAACTCTGTAGTTCCTTTCCAGTGGGACACATCTCATCTCTTTTGGTCCGGCAATAAGGACAGTTTTCTTCCTCGGATACAAGAGGCCCTCCTTCAATGGCTGCATCATTTATAATAGCAAGTCAGTGGGTGTTTTGATGTGTTCAAAATGACATTATGACTTTATATCACAATAAAGAATTTTTATTTTGTTTTGCAAAACATAGACTTGTTGAATGAGAGCTTTGAAATGGTGAAGGCACTGAAGAAAATATATATCCATTTATAGATAAATCCATATTAGACACATCTCCTGGTTAATGATATTGTAGTTATGGTTCTGGAACCATCCCTATTATGTTGTAGCAGTTGAAAACAGTTGTGAAGCTTATTGGAAAAAACGTAGGTGTTGACATATTTATATTTGAAATTTCTTTAGCATCTTCTTTATCAACATCCCAAAGAAACCGGTCATAAGAAGCCACTTCATAATTGCATCATTATCAACTCAATAACCAAAATTTGATATTTAAAAGGAAGGTAAAAGTGTTCAAGTATTTAGCATAATTGCAGAGAATTATAACATCATTCTATTAATTTAACATAGAATTTTACTACCGAATAATATTTGTGTGCCCAATTGAGTGGCTTGAAGCTTCAAAGATGAGAAATATTAACCTCCTCCAAAACTCTTATGCCACTGAGTGGCTTGAAATCTCTACCAAGCTAGAAAACATACCAAAACAAAAAAAAAAAAGCCCCAAATGTGGACTATCTCGAAAATTAATCTTTTTAATTTGAAACCTCAAATTAATATCTTTAATTGAAACACATTCAAACCAAAACATACATGACTAAACCCATATATTTACTCCTTTCAAAGATCCATAAAATGGACCGAAAAATCTGCACATGGAAATTCTCAGAGATCGAGAAATTATTGTAGAGTTATACAAACCGGAAAACCA
Source organism: Cichorium intybus (assembly GCA_023525715.1). Classification (NCBI taxonomy): domain Eukaryota; kingdom Viridiplantae; phylum Streptophyta; class Magnoliopsida; order Asterales; family Asteraceae; genus Cichorium; species Cichorium intybus. The sequence goes on from CM042011.1 coordinate 52,154,124, forward strand.
TAACCAATAGTAGCCGATGTGCCTGATGACAAAGTCAGGAAATAAAACAAACTGGGGAAATTTGAAGAACTAACCGATAGAAACAATCGTCCTGGGTCAACAGCACATGTAGGGGGCGTAGGTGTGAGGATCGACAACACATGTAGGGGACCAAGGTGCAATCGACTTTTGAAGACCGGATAAAGAACGACGGTGGCTCCGACTGCGTAAGGATGAAGGTTGAAGTTTTTATGGGAGTTGTGAGGAGAAGAAAGGCATATACGATTCTAATTTAAATAGGATTTGCGCTAATCTAACACATATCTCCTCTAATTTCTCCCTTCCCTATTCAATTTCCTGATTTTATGGGATTTTAGTTGAATATATCATAACTGATCCAAGTAACACGTGACAAGAAGTTTAGCGGAAAATCAAATATAGAGAACATATCATGATGCCATGTGACAAATAGGGTCTAGAACGATGAAACATGGCACTAAATGACTTCATTTATTAGAATATATATAGCTATAGAAGATATAGAATATATATATATATATATATATATATATATATATATATATATATATATATATATATATATATATATATATATATATATATATATATATATATATATATATATAGAATCAGGATCGGGTGAGGACTCGAAAAATGGCGAGGACTGCGAGGACTAATCCGGACCTTTCATTTAATTAAATCAGTGGCTGTGGTTTTTTCGTTTTTTTTTAATTTTAATTGAATGAGGCGGTGGCATAATTGAAATTATGTCCAACTTTTTGCCACTTTCCAGCTAAGGTCAAAATTATGCGGGGCAATTGCGTCATTAAACTTTATAACTCTATAGCCTACGACTGCAAATATTCTTTCACGTCAATTCTATCTTCCATCGTCTCTATTGTTCTTGTTCGCCGCTCAATGTGTTGATTTTGAATGCTTAATGTGAATCGGACGACGAAGATATCGAAATCGTCTTTGAATCTGTGCTTTATGTTCGTTATTGGTCGATAAGCAGTGATGGAATCAGGTAATCATCTGTTCTTGAGTTTTTCGTTTTTTTTCTTGTTTTTTGTTGAATGTGTGGTCAATCGAAGCCGATAATCGTTCGGTTTGTTCATATAGTTGCATACATTGTTCGAATAATCCTTAATCGTTAGTGTTTTTAGGGTTTTTATACTATTAGAAACCCTAGTTTTTAGTATACTTGAATTTCAGTATAATCGAACCTTATAATCCTTCCTTGTGTGTATATGATTGTATAATTTGTTTGATTAGTTGATAGTAGTTTGTTTTTTATTGTTGATAATCTGTTTTTGTTCATCATATACTTAATTTCGATTTTGTGACTCATCTGCAATGATTTCCTGCTAGTTATATTCATGAATTTCGTGTGAAGTAAAAAATGTATAAGATACATTTAGTATTACCAAAACACCAGACATATTCATTTATTTAATCAACTGTGTCTAATCATTTGATTGAAAACTGAATTATAGTGTTCATAGATGAGATTATGATCTATATTAGAGTGTTTAGATCATTTTCATTATTTTAACATTTCATATAATTTAATTTAAATTCTAATATGTCCATGTAAACACTAGCAAGCAATGTAGGCAGTCTGTTTGTATGTTTGTGTCACTGATGTGCCTACATTTTGATTGAAAGTAACATTTATTTTCTTGTTTATGTATTGATTGTCCTGTTGTGATCATATAATGTTCCAATATAATTTGTTAACAATATGTCAATTCAAACTAAATCATTCAACCATATTGTTGATAACATGTATTGCATCATTTATGTTGTGCTATATGTGTGATATATGTTTCCATGAATATGTAACCACAATGTTATTAAGCTTTTAATGCTTCTACATAGGTCAATTTTGTGTTATTGTTTATAATGTGTTAGAAAGTTAATATAGATTTGGGTTAGTTTGGTAATTTTATTAGGATAGTTATTGGTTGGAAGTTATATGGCAGTTAAGTTATTTACAATGGTTTAGAATGGTTGTGTCAGTTAATGTCTATATATATTTGTTCTATTTAATGAAATTTCTGTTGAGTTAATTATAAAGTATGTGTTTTATTGTGTAAAGAAATGTTCATGTGAAGAGAAATTGTTTTGTATTTTCTGCACATGCTTGTTTTTACAGAAAATGACTAATGTTCATGTATTTTTCTGTTTATTTGGTATTAACTCCAACATAATGTATCTTATGTTTTCTTATGTAGTTGAATCAAAAAAAAGGAAGAGGCTGTCTCTTCCAAAAGATGCAAAACAAAAAATCATTGATGTATCTTCTAACTCAAAGTCTGCTTTCTTTTCCAAATCTAAAGTTGATGTTTCATCTTCTTCAAAAGGGGATTCATCAGTTAAAGTTCTTAAAGTTAAAAACGTTAAGGACAAAAAAAAGGAAAAAAGAAGAAAGAAGATGATGATTTTGTGTCTGCTCCTGATTTTGGTGAAGTTGATATTAAGAAGGGTGAAATTACATATAGGAACCCTTCAGGTTTACTCTCTACAATTTACATGAGTTTTAATGATAATCAAAAAGCTGTAGTTAAGGAAATAGGATTTGGATTCGTTGAAGATTTTGTTCTCAAGAAATTTAGTAGGGATATTTGTTCATGGCTACTTGAGAGATATGATGAAAATAGAAACGTGCTTAGTATCAACAACAAGGAGATTCATATTACCAGGAGAGGTGTGCATGACATGTATGGTCTTCCTATGGGTCATATTTCTATGAATCTACCTGTCAAAAGTCGGTCTGCTAGTGCTACTATAAAAAAATGGAGGAGTCAGTTTTCTATGTCTAGGATTAGACTTGTAAATCTTAGAGAATTGTTAGAGGAAAGTGGTGATTCTGATTTTATCTTTATATTAAACTTTTTGGTTGCATATGTTACCATTATGATTGATGGTCCTGCTATGGGTACATGCAACCAAAAGTTTTTGGAGAATTTTGAAGAAGAAGTTTCTGTTAAAGATCTTGATTGGTGTGGCTTTGTGATTGATTGTTTGAATCATAGCAAAAAGATTCATTCAAATGAAAAAGATAAGAAGAATATGCAATATAGTGGTCCTATTGCTTTTCTTGTGGTAAGTTTAATTTTTATATTTTTTGAAATAATTTTTATAAAATAATTATTATAAAATAATTATTAATTATATTTTTATTCATCTTATGCAGTTGTTGTATCTTCATTGTACTTTGAGAAATTCAGAACCTTTAGAAAGGGTATTTCCTGCATCATCTTATTGGACTCCAACAAAAGTAAAGCAAAAATTGGATTATTTATCCATTAATGGAGGTTATGCAAATGTTGAAGTCATTCAATCATATGTTGACTATTTGGATGATGAAGAAGGTAAATATTTTAGAAAGAGAAACATGTTTATCTTTTATTCCATTTTAATGAAATTTTAAATTTCTATAATATCATTTAAATGTTTTTTTTCATATATTTTTTATTATTAAAAGTTATTTTTTTTAATATTTTAAGATGAGGAAAACATGACATTAGGTAATGTCATAAGAAGAAGAATTCAAAAGAAAAAGATGAAAGAGCAGGAAGAGAAGATAGCTGTTGCTGCTGTTATCAGAAAAAAGATTGATAAGAAAAAGATGAGAAGTGATGTTACTTTGAAAAAAAAGAAGAAAATTACAAAGAAAAAATCTGATGTTCAGCAACTTGAAGGTAAATGTATTTTTTAATTGGTTCTTATTTTTCTGAATCTTATAATTTGAATCTTTATACTGAATTTTATGTTTTGATTCAGTTTCTACTATTTTGGATCATTATGAGAAAGGAAAAACTGCTTGTCAAGAGAAATGTAATGAAAGTGTATTGAGAGATGATGGTAAGTTTTATTATTTTTATAATTTATTTTTTTATTTCAAATATTATAATTTGAATCTTTATACTGAATTTTATATTTTGATTCAGTTTCTACTATTTTGGATAATTCTGAGAAAGGGAAAACTGCTTGTCAAGAGAAATGTAATGAAAGTGTATTGAGAGATGATGGTAAGTTTTATTATTTTTATAATTTATGTTTTTATTTCAAATATTATAATTTGAATCTTTATACTGAATTTGATATTTTGAATCAGTTTCTACTATTTTGGATCATTCTGAGAAAGAAAAAAATGCTTGTCAAGAGAAATGTAGTGAAACTGAAGTGAGAGATAATGGTAAGTTTTATTATTTTTATAATTTATGTTTTTATTTCAAATATTATAATTTTGAATCTTTATACTGAATCTGATATTTTGAATCAGTTTCTACTATTTTGGATCATTCTGAGAAAGGGAAAACTGCTTGTCAAGAGAAATGTAGTGAAAATGAAGTGAGAGATAATGGTAAGTTTTATTATTTTTATAATTTATGTTTTTATTTCAAATAATATAATTTGAATATTTATACTGAATCTGATATTTTGAATCAGTTTCTATTATTTTGGATCATTCTGAGAAAGGGAAAACTGCTTGTCAAGAGAAATGTAATGAAACTGAAATGAGAGATAATGGTAAGTTTTATTATTTTTATATTTTATGTTTTTATTTCCATTTTTATGTTTATTGACCTTTAAAAGTTAAAACAGTGGTTATTACTTTAGATAAATCTGATAAAGGGAAAAATGTTGTTGAAGATAACAGAAATGACAATGATGTGGAAGATGATGGTAAGTTTCATTATTTATATATATTTTTATATATTTTTGAGTATCTAATTTGAAATATTAATTTAGGTGATTTTTATAAGAATGATAATGTGAATGAAGATTGGATGGATAGTGGTCCTTCTGTTCCTCGATTTGATATTATTCTTGATGGTTCAAAATCAATAGAGGTATAGTTTTCGAATCAAATTTTGTTTTGTAACATGTTTTTTATGTCTTTTTAATATGGTATGCAAGTTGTTTCAAATTAATATTATTTTACAGGAATTCAAGGAAAAGATAGATTTTATGTTCAAGAGTTTTTGTTATTTGAAGCCTACTATTGATGATTGGATCAAGCGGGCTTGGATTCAATTCCCAGGAAATAAAGAGATACTAAAGTATGCTGACAAACGAAATTCTGAATTTAACAAAGTTCATGAAAGTATTCAGTTACAATTTGTTCCAGAAGTAAATGAAGATGCTGAAGTTTCTGATGAGTTAAGAACTTTTAAAAAGAAAAATAAAGATGTTCAAGATTCAGAAGAGATAGGAGATGTCCAGCTTGATCAATTGTCTATGACACAATTTTTGGATCATCCTCGGGTTCAGGAATAGTTGGAGTTCTTTATGAAAAATAAGGAAGATTTGAAAGATGCTTGTGTTGATCCAAACCAAGTCAAGGTTAAAGATTCTTTTTCTATCATTCCAACCCTTTCAGCAAATGTTTCTCCTATTTTTTCAAATAACCCTTTGGTTGTTGGTGAAGTATCTAAAAGCAATGCAGAAGTAGTGGATGAGTTGGTTAAGAGTAATTTGTTAGATAGAGACAGTGGGTTAGATGGAGATTTTAGAACTCCAAAAGATGCAGTTCCACTTGATTGTTCTGCAGAAAAGATGAAGGAACCAATGATATTTTCTCCAATACCAATACAGTCTCTTAGTGTTCAACCAAGAAGGACAAAAAGAGATGTAATTCCTGGGCCAGCACTTTGTTCACCTTATCATAATAAAGAAGTTGATTCAAGTGAAAGTGTGACACGTTTGGAAAAAAGGGTTGCTGGTTCTCTGTTTTTGGCTACTCGTGATCCTAGGTATGTGTTCATTGATGTTTTTATAATTATTTTTATTATATGTATATATATATATATTTTTGGTATTTTAAAAATAATGTTTGTTTCTAGGGAAAAAGTCTATGAATCTCCTCATGGATTTGTTGGTATAAGAGCTATGATGGAGTCTCTCATACCAGGTTGTAGGATTCACTCTGGTGTTATTGATTTATGGTCAGCTTTTCTGAATGACAATGAAAAATTTAAAGGTCATACTCATCCATCAAGGTTTTTCATGCCATGTTCACTGATGGTATGATCTATTTTATTTATTTTTTGTATTTTTATTAAAAATTTTCTAACTCTTTTCATTTTTTAGAAAAATATTGCTTTCAAGAAGACGGATCAAATTAATTCACGATTTGTTGAAAAAATTCGAACTTATTTGGATAAGTTTCCTCGTGTCAAGAATTTACGTACCACAAATTTGGTATGTTAATTATTTATGTTTATATATTATTAAATTAATTTATTCGTATGTTATTGTTTAATTTTTTATATTTTTGAACAGGTATTGTTTCCTATTCTTAGGAAGGAACATTACTTTCTTATTGTTTTTGACTTAGTCAAAGAGAAGATGCAAATGATTGATAATGACATGATTACAGGAGGGATCCCTTCAAAATATCGGGTTTTTCTTGATAATTTGGTAATTTATTTTTATTATCTCATATTGAGTTTTGTTTTGTTTTTTATTTTCTGTTAAACTAATAAAAAAAATTTGTTATATAGAAAACAATGTTTAAACAGTATATGACAATTACGGATCATCCTCGAATCAATGCATTCAAAGTAATGAAGATGGAAAGGTTTGAGATGGAGTGGCAGACAAAAGGCAATGATGTTGACTGTGGAGTGTTTCTTATGAGACACATGGAGGTTTATCGTGGTGGAGGAGTGGAGAATCTTGATGCAGATATATTGCCCGAGTGTACCAGTCAGAAACTTCAACTGACAGATATGAGAAAGAAGTATCTTGGTAAGTTGTTGTTGTCAGATTTCAATTTGTGTAAAGCTTCATTTCTTGCATCTCTTGAAGACTATGATAAGCTGACATCCTACAAGAAGAAAAAGATTTACCATGAAGATCATCTACATGAAGTTGAATTGAGGGTTCAAGAAATTGGTGGTTTGTGATGTTTTGTTGTTAGTTGGTTGGGTATTATGTTTGTTATTAGTGTTTTGTAAGGAAAACTACATAAGGATCCTTGTTTTTTTTGTGTTTAGACATGATATGTGTGTTTGTTTTGGATTATTAGTATTATATGTTAAATGATGCAATTATAGTATTATTCAGAAAAAGTAATTTTGTATTTGAATTATGTTTGTTATTAGTGTTTATAATAAAGGAAACTACATTGCCATGTAAATAAAGCAAAGTACATTGCCATTATACAACAATCTTTTAAAAGATCAGATACAATGTAAATAAAGCAAACTAGATTTAGAATTTATATGTATGTTTCTTTTTTATGATTGGTATTAAATGTAAATGATGCAATTATGCTATGATTCATAAAAAGTAATTTTGTATGTGAATTATGTTTGTTATTAGTGTTTAGGTAAGAAAATTTTTACATTGTTAATATTTTTTTTTGAAATTATTATAAAGAAAACTACAATGCCATGTAAATAAAGGAAACTACATTGCCATTGCACAACAACACTTAGAACAAAAGATGCAATATAAATAAAGCAAACTACATTGCCATTACACAACAACCCTTTAGGACATAAGTTGCAATGTAATTAAACAAACTACATTTCCATTACACAAACAAATACAACATTGTTTTACTGCACTATGCTGTTAAAACCACATCATCAAAACAAACAAGATTCTTTCATCTATGCATCTAAACCTACACCAAACTACATACATACTATCCCTATCAGAAAAGCACCAAAATAACAAAAACCACCACCTACAAAAACACCAAACCATAGCTAAACCCTACTATAAGTCCACACACGAATGAAATCAATGTAATCTTCAAAATAAAAGTTTTGATGCAAACGAAGATCCTCCAAACGATAACTCTCATGACGCATACCTTCCACCATATAGTCAAAATAAATTCTATAAAATTTCCCATCTTGACGATTTGCATCGAAACGACGGTACTTTCCTACCCACCAACCGTCGTTATGCCACACATCGACAATGTCACCAGGATGGAATTCTACATCCAAATCAGCTGGATAAGGACGAACATTGTTAGCACTAACAAATTCCTCCAATGGCATTTCATTTTCACCATCAGACAAAGTTTCGTAACGAACACCCAAATAATTCAAAGACCGGCTGATAATCGTAGCAGCATAATATGAATTCTCAAAACCCTGTTCAGTACCAAGAACCTCGATACGTTCACCAATGTGATACCCGTTTATTGCCATCCTACAAATACAAATAAAGTACAATCAAAGACTAAAACAAAGTCAAAAATCAATATCAAAAATCAAATACTCGTACACTAAACAAGAACAACAGTTGAGAACTCAGTAAAACAAGAGTTGTCCATTAATGAAGCATATGATCCATGATTCAAAGTTCATTATATTGCATCAAATTTTTTGCATCAAAAATAATATAAATATTTTAAGATTCAAAGTAATTGTTGTCATGCATACAAAAATAATATCAATTTTCTTCAAATGAAAATTGATCAACTATAACTTGTGTGATATAAAAACAATACAACACCGAACGTCATAACATAAACTAAATGCATGAAATAGCAATCTATTTCTATTAATTTGTTTATTATAGCGTCCTACTTTTGTTTTTACCTATTGCATTGTTATATAATTAGGTGGACATTTCAAAATACAATGCTTTAGTAAGAAAAAAGATTTTGAAAGTAAAATGTTGTGGTAAAGAGATAATACTCTGTTTACTCCTATAGCTTTATAACCAAATGAGTAACCTGGTTACTTATAATATATTTAGTATATTTGTAAGTGAGCACAAGGTCTGTAGTGAAACTAATTGTAGGAAAGACTGCGATTTGTGGTGATTGTGATCCACCAGTTGAAAAAAATGGTCTAATATTCGAATTGGGTGGAAAGCTTCCAATTTTAAATAACCACAGCACCTGTTTTCCACCACTATTTCTTAACAACTTATTTAATTATATTAATGATATAGTGGTCCCTGAAGTTTGACCTCATTTCTTATAAAATCGGTCATTTTAAAGTATATTTGTGAATGTTTTTACCGCTAAAATCCGTTATAAGACTCTAGGTTTTCTCTTAAAAAAGAAGTGCTTTATTGAAAATGAAGTCAACAGCAGGAAAAACAACAAACAGTTGGCGTGCATGTTATCCATTTTAAAAAGACAGAAGAAATTTAGCAAAAATATGAAGTCACCAAACATGTAATCTACCAGGAATTTGACGTTGTTGTAGAAAGAACCACCATGTGCAGAAGAAAAAGAGAAGTAATCAAATGGAAGGGTGTATTTCTGCAAGAAACCGTACCTTGTTGTGGACCAGCAACTGAAGAAAAAAGCTACGGTAAAAAGGATCGCAATGCTGAATCGAGAAAAAGAAAGGGTGAAATTGGGATGAAGATGTAAAAGAAAGAAAGCCAATCGAAGTATCTGGAAAAAAGAAAGCCAAATATTTTAATGTTTAAAAAACTGTTCACATTATATATATTTTACTGAAAAGAAAATCAAATATTGAGTTTGGCCTAGTGGTAAAGCACATGTATTTTAAACCAGAGGTCTGAAGTTCGAAGCCTGCAATTGCAACTTTTTTTTTATTACCAATAGTTTGCTTATAATGGATCAGACCAATATATGTATTATAATGGATCAGCCCATATTCATTAATTATTAAATAATGTTTCAGCCCATATATCTATTATGAAGTTCTATTTAAATTTCGACCCATTCCATTTTTTTTCCATTATAATTTAATTATCAAGTTCTATTTATATATGATTCATCATTCCAACATATTATAATACAATATTTATTTATGCATCATATAACAAATAACATATGAAACATGATTCAAAATTAATGATATTGCATCAAAATTTTTGAATAAAAATAATATAAATATTTAAAGATTCAAAGTAATATTTTTGAATCCTATATAAAGAAGTTGTCTCAACATCTATAATAGTTTGAAGCATTAATAAATTCTCTTTTATGTGCATCAGTCAAGTATTTTGGATCAAAATTTTTGCATCAAAATAATATAAGTATCTAAAGATTCAAAAAAATTATTATCATTCAGAATACCATTTAAAAAATCAAACAAACTTATTAATCAGTATATTTTCAAACCTATTTAAAATGTATCAAACATTACATCCTTATGTATCTTTTTGAAATTTATGGCAATTTCGTGTGTCATGTTTTTCACTTGCACCATATTTGATGAATTGACCACATTTATGGCATGTTCTTCCATCCTTCTTTTTTGATTTTTGAATAGCAATCTCTTTATTTCCTTTCATTCTTTTCTTCAATCTTCCACTACCTTTGTTGTTGATGAAGTTAGGAGGTAATATGCTTATTTTATCTTTTTGTGCCACACCCATCAAGGTCTCAATAACTTCTTTGTTCTTCATTGGTTTTGCATTTTTTGTTTCTTTATCAACATTTTTCATCTTTTCGTTCATTTCATCTCTAAACAAGATCAATTTGTCAAAATCATTGACCAACCTGTCGATGCAGAAATCCATTGCGAATTGTAATTCCCGTATAACATTTTGAGTTTCTTCTCTTTTTTCATTTGTATTCATATTTTTTAGATTATAGTTCTTCGTGTATCGAGGTACCACATCTCTTTTCCATCTATTCGATACATATTCTTTTGGATAGCTTTCGACACCTTCCATTCTTAAAACATAGAAACAGTGTCTGCATAAAATCCCCGTCAATTCAAACCGTAAGCAAGAACAAAGAAATTTTTGATCCGATTTAAAGAGTTTAACCTGCAAAAGAAATTAATAAACAGTCAATATAAGTTAAGTTAATAAGTATATAATTGTATTGTCATGATAATAAATAATTTACCTCATATTGGCCATGATGTTTTGGATCTTTTGTGGTATCTTTTATAGTAAATCTTTTCAATTCTTCTGATTCTTCTAATCTTATTGACATACAGGTAGCCATTGATGCAATAATCTCTGATTGAATATCAAAAAAAACATTTCTTGTAAACAATTCAGCTGCTTCAACCTCAATGTTCAAACCAGTTATAAAATCTGGTTTTGTGTATCTTGAATCATGATCATTTTTTCTCTGAATGCATCTTTGCCCTTCTAGTGCAGTCTCAAAATGACTAGAAAATTCAATTAAATGTAAATCAGAGTTAGAGAGTAATCCGTAGAAATAATTTTCAACTTCTGATCTTGATGTAGTTCTCATCAATCCTGAGAAAGAGCATTCTTTGAAGTAAGCTGGAATCCATAGATCTCTGATTTTGTACATCTCGGTAAACCATTTGTTTCCATTTAAGTCATTCTTATCCATTATGTTTGTCCATCTTGATTCAAATTCTTCTTTTTGTATTGTTTCATTCCAAATGAGATTATTTATATCTTTCAGAACATCTGTTTTTGCCATTGTAGTTCCAAGCTGTGTATGCATATATTTAGATAACGTCATTTGTTAAAATAATTAAAAAATCATCTTAAAATATTTTACTAACCTTTTCAGTAAATTTTTGAGATATATGCCACATACACAATCTATGTCTTGCACTCTTGAATACTGCTGGTACTGCTTGTAAAATTGCAGGGTCTTGATCTGTGACAATTACATTTGGCTCTTTCACAAATGTTTTCATGAAAGCATGTAACAACCATGTGTAAGATTCAATGCTTTCACTTGAAAGTAAACCAGCTCCAAATGTTATGCATCTTTTATGATTATCTATACCAGTAAATGGTATAAAGATCATCCTATATCTGTATCAAAAAGAAGGAAAATAAAGTTTTATATATCAAAAAATAATGATTCAAATAAATTAGTAAATTAAATTTAATACAAGTTACTTATAATATAATGATTCAAACATGTATGATTAAAGTATAATGCAACATATAATATGATGCAAACTAGAATGATTCAATATAAGTTATTCAGAATATGACTATTCAAACTAAATTATTCAAAGATTTATTATCCAACCTATAATGATCCAATTCAAGTTATTCAAAATATGACGATTCAAACTAGATGATTCAAGTATGTATCATCAAATATAGGAATGATCTAATAAATCAACAATATGTTGATTCAAACTAAATGATTCAAACATGTATGATCCAACATAAAATGATCCAATAGTTGTTAAAAATAATATGATGTTGGCAACTAAATGATTCAATTATGTATGATCCAACATATAATGATCCAATAAAAGTTATTAACAATATGTCAATTGAAACTAAAAGTTATTAATCATTTATGTTTTAATATATCTTATATATATTTTTCTTATAGTTAATGATTCAAAAGTAACTTACTTGTTTGTTCTGTAAGTGGCATCAAAACCAATAACATCTCCAAACACAGAGTAGTTCCGTTTTGCTTCTTCATCTGCCCAGAACAATCCACTTAATTCTCCATTGTCTCCAACAGTATAGTCAAAAGAAAATTCTTCTAAATATTCTTTTTTCTTGCTCAACCTTTCTAACAGAAAATCCGCATCTCTTTCACCTATAAATTCGTTCCAATCTCTTTTGAAATTTTTTGTATCCGTGGATGTAGCTCCAGTATTATCAAAACCACCATTGGACTGTGTCAAGAATTTGTATGCTGTATTTGGTCCCAGGTTCACATTTGACATATCAAATACGATTTTCTTTTTTGAAAACGTGAGTCTTCTTTCAGAATTTAGAAAATATTTATCTTCTTCATGAACGAATGGATGTGTGTGTTCTTCTGTAATTTCATATATCTCCCATAGTTGATCCTTATTGACTTTTATACGAACACATGCTACACAATTTACTCTAATAGAAGGTCTTCTGCGTTTTTTCTTATGTGGATCTTTTAATGTATCATATGCAGCTTTCTTTTTGCATCCTTGCCTATTGCATACGATATATCTTCTTCCATAACCTTCTACCCCTTTTAATGTCTTTGTAGATCCAATTCTTGTTTCAAATCCACTTCTCCGTGCATATTCTTTATAAAATTCTAAACCAGCTTCAAACGTTGTAAATGTTTGTCCCTTAAAAGGTTTGTTATCTACATCCGGAGTCCAGTATGTTTTTCCATTAATTGTATTCTGAATTGGATCACGTTTAGAAAAAGATGAAGATGCAACACTTCCTGATGAAGATCCAATGAATGCTGATGTAAATCTAATGTTTTCTGTTCAAAACAATAGGTTTTTCATTGATTAATTGTAACAATTATTGGAAGAAATCATGTTTTCTGAATCATCAATTATTATAGAGTATTACCTTCATCATTAGCTTCTGATTCCACTGTTTTCTTGTTTCCGGTTTCTTCATCAGCAATATGCATTGTAAAGTTTATGTTTCCTGATGAAGATCCAATGAATGCTGATGTAAATATAATATTTTCTGTTCAGAACAATAGGTTTTTTATTGATTAATTGCAACAATTTTTGCAAGAAATCATGTTTTCTGAATCATCAATTATCATAGAGGATTACCTTGATCATTAGCTTCTGATTCTACTGTTTTGTTGTTTCCGCTTTCTTCATCAGCAATATGCATTGTAGAGTTTATGTTTACTGAATCTTTATCCATAGGTGATGTTTCTGTTATAAAATCAAACAATATAACAACAGTTTTTGTTAGTTTTTTTGACCTAAATATCAAAATAAAACCTTATATTCCATATTTCTTATATATTATCTTCTTGATCGGTGATTACCATTGTGTATTTGTCAATATCTATATGAATCAAAAGTTGATCAATCAAAATACAAAAACGAAATGATTTTCATGCGTTAATTGCAACAAAATAAGGTTTTTCTGAATAAAAACTCGACTTTTAACCTAATCATCAAAACAGAGTCGTCTATTAACAATTTGTTTAACAAATGATGTTTCTGAAATCGAAATGGCTTTGAATATAGATGAAAATAGCTTTAAACCGAAGTATATTCGAGGAAATATTGTTAATTTTGTCGATTTACAGTCAATTTTATAAGATCGAAGATGATTTTTTCGCATCTGATTGTTAATCGTAGTTTTTCTTTCGATTTTTTCAAACAAGTTTTGTTGATTAACGTTAATTTGTAATCGATTCTTACCTGATTCCTGTTGTATGCAGTCGAATTTTGAGGATTCGATCAGTTTCTCAATGTATTTTTCGTTAGTTCGTGATTCATCGGAGAAGACGACTGAGACGTTGACTACGGCGCCGGACGTTCAAGACGCGTTGAATGTAGCCCAATTATCTCCAGCCCAATCTATACTTCCAGCCCAAGTAATCAGCAGCAGTAACCCATTTAATTCAGCCCACCCAGCAGCAGCCCATTTAATTATTTTGTTGACGTAAATACCCTTAATGAGGACGATTGGTCGGGATTAGTCCTCGCAGTCCTCGCCATTTTTTGAGTCCTCACCGGATCCGGACCCTATATATATATATATATATATATATATATATATATATATATATATATATATATATATATATATATATATATATATATATATATATATATATATATACTAGGTTAGAAACCCGTGCAATACACGGAATGATTAAAAATGTATAAAACAATATGAAAAATATCAATATTGCAGATGATAAAATGAAATAAAATATTATAATGAACATTAGAACATCATACAATCTCTTGTGAATGGATGAAGTTGAAGAATATGCCAATGATGGGATGATCGGAGGATCTTATTGGAGCAAATTTTTGTCACACAAATTTTATAAGAAACAACTATAAAGAAAATTGTATGAGATGAATTTAATATAAGACAATATATTGCATGATAACGTGACTGCGAAAATATGGAATCAGGCAGAAAGCTTTTGATAAAAGAAAAGACCATGAAATTTCCATATTTAAATAAAAAAGAAAACTATGATGCTTTATATTTAAGTGTATATATGTTACAACTTTGAAAGTACATTGCTTTTAAAATAAGTAGATATTCATAAAATTTTAAACCTTTAGGTAATAGGAGATCAAAAATAGGCCAATTTATGGTACATATTTTTATTCTAGCGTTCTAAGTTTATTTCTTTCTATAAAACCATTGTACTTTCAATAAACTTCTTATTCTAGCATGTACTTTGAGTTTGTTTTTTATTTAAGCTTGGACAAGAACATACCCCAACATCCCGTGATCTTCCAAACCATCTATCTACATATAGTACATAATCTAACACACATATTGAAACATTTAGATCTTTAATTCAGGCATAAGCAACCAAAACTATACAACCAACCAACAAATTAATAATTTTTATTTACAATTTATAGATCAGTGCGTTCTTAGTTTTCACAATAATCAAGATAAACAACCTCGAAACCAGCTAAGAAGCACAATAGAAAGGAAGATTTAACAAACTTTTAGATGAGCATCCTTTTGGGCAAGGTACTTTATGAATGCAGGAGTTTGAGCTACACCAATCAACAACATTATATTTCAAAAGCACGACAAAAAGCATGATAAAAACAGAATTTTGAATTGAATTAAACCCATACCTAACCTGCATTAAAAAAATTATTAAATTAAAACCATATCTAACATGTACTTAGTGAAGATTTAGACTGCCATTAATCTAAAAACCAAGGTTTCTAGAAAAACTCCCAAATCCAAGTGATGACTTTCTGAAAAAAAAATTGAGTATGTCGACATGGTTATTTACATATTTAACAGCAAAAATGATTGAAAAAAAAATCAAGGTTGACAAACACAAAGAAATGACAGCACATGAAACAAAATAAAATACCTGATCGTTTTGTGCATTTGGGGATTAGAGAATATGATGGTTAATTACATAACAACGATTAATTTACTTAGAAAAACATTCAACATTGTAGGATTTAGGGGAATCCGAGATCGAAGAGAAACTCCCCCCCCCCCCCCCTCAATAGTCTTAAATAGAATATGTAATGTTAAAAAGTGTAGAATGTTCACCATTTCTTAAATAGGATAAGGATAAATCTTGCAAGAAAATAACTGTTGAAAAATGTTTTTGTATGTGACCATCATTGAAATAAGACGAACTGTTTTTATATTATCTAACAAATATTATCAGTTCATTTCAGGTTACGTGGATTCGAGATTGAACGATTAAACGACAAAATAAGAAAATAATTTAAAAAAAAAGATTGGAGTTAAATTTAACATTTATTAAACTTGATTATTGAGGAATAGTTATTTTAATTATTTTCTAAATAATTGATTTTGATAAAAAGATGCAATTTAATAGAAAAAGAGTTTTAAAGTCCAAAACAAAGAAAAATATAATATAAAATTAAATTAAATCTATTTAAAATGAATTTTTGGAAATATATTTTCTAAATAATTTATTTTATTAGACTTAATTAATTTTATATTTTTAAAATAATTTTTCCTAATTTATTTGGATTTTATTCGGATTTTAAAATGATTTTAAATTAAAAAACAAGAAAACCGGGCCAGCAACTATTCCGGAGCCCAATCAGCGATCCAGCCCAATATCCGGCCCACTCCAGCGACCCGCCCAGCTTCGCTATATCCGACCGGAACCCGTACCGCTCCGATCCGACCCAGCGGCCTCCCTCCAACCCGGCGCACTCACAAACAACACGCGGACCTTACCCGATCCACCACCCGATCCGAACCGCCCCACGTCCGAACCACTTTACCTCACATCAGGGTCCGCGCGTCGACCCGTTTCGCGACCGGCGACCCGACCCTCGTTTCTGGACTAAAAATGTTACATTTTCACCCCCTGAACTTCCGAAATCCTTCAAAAATCACCCAAAACCCTTTAAAATTCATATATAAACCATTTCAACACCATTTCTTTCATTTTTACCACCAAAAATTCACCAAATCCTCTCCAACTTCCACCATCTTATTTCCAACTTCCAAACACTCTCCAAAACACCAAGAACACACACCAAAAACACCAAGAACACCACCAAAAACACCAAGAACACCAAGAAAAACACCAAGAACACCAAGAAAAACACCAAGAACACCAAGATCAACACCAAGAACACCAAGATCACCAAGATCATCAAACAAGAACAAATAGAGACACAGTCTATTAGAAATCCAGTCCAACCCTAAGCCAGTTCAGTCAATTTATTTGACGAACCTACTTGATAGACCAGTCGTTCCACAGTCCTGTTGTAAACTAGTTCAGTCAATCTATTGACGAACCTACTTGATATATATATATATATATATATTTATATAATTATAGTCATTTACATTATTTATCGTTTTATGTCTTTTAATTATAGTCATTTATATTATTTATCGCTTTAAGTCATTTAATTACTGCAATTTATATTATTTATATATCTTTCACACAGTAAACGGTGCAAACCTTTATTTGTGGCGATCAGATTATATATTTTTATTCTGCAACTCATATTATTTATTCCGCATTTATCTTTAATATATATATATATATATCTGTCACACAATAAACGGTGCAAACCTTTATTTGTGGTGATCAGTTATTTTATTTTCAACAATTGGTATCAGAGCTCGTGTGATTTACCTTGAAATTTTCGTTGAAAAACTTTTGGTTAGCGTTTATATAAACCTTCCATAAGCGTTTCTTTGAATATTTCATTTTAATATCACTTGTTAAAAATCCTTCTTTTTAAATTAAAATTAAAAATCTTAAAAACATGTCTTCTGCTAATTATTCTAACATGAATTCAGTTTCAATTGCCAACAGCTTAGGATCTGGTTCACGGGCACCCATACTTATACCTGAAGAGTATAATTCGTGGGTTGGCCGTATGAATCTTCATCTTAACTCCATAAGTGAAAATGTTTGGAAATGTGTAGAAGGAACATATACTACTCCAGAGGATTTGTCTACCCTTGCTACAACTCAAGCAACTCTTGATGAAACCGAGAAAAGGTTGAATCTCCAAGCCAAAAAGGAGCTTGTGTCCGGAATTCCCCACAGTATTTTAAGTCAAATGGATGACATAATACTGTTGACTGCGAATCAAATTTGGGAAAACTTAAAAAACCGTTTTTGTGGAAATCAAAGAATTATTGGAAATAAAAGAACATCTGTTTTAAATGAATTCGATAATTTTAAGATGCTATCATCAGAAACCATCCATGATGCACATGATAGGTTCAATTTTATCATGGTAAAATTGAATAACTTGGGCATCAAAAAGACACAGCACGAGATCAATCTCAAATTTCTAAACAATCTTTACGAAAGCTGGAAGATGGTTAAACTCATCATTCAGGGAAATCCTGCCATTCATACGGAAACTCTATACAATTTGTACGGAGAACTTCAATCGTATGAATCCTCGATTGACCCACCAACCTCTACAGCTTTTGGAGGACCACTTGCTCTCGTTTCCACATCAAACCAAAACCAAACACTTTTTCATGAACAAAACTCCAATCATTTTAATCAAACATCATTTCAAAATCAACCATTTTTGAACAACTCTTTTGATCAAACTGATTTAAATGATGAAGTAGACTACCAACAATTGTGTGCTTTGGTTGCAAATACAAATCTCCAAAGATTTATTCCAAATTACGGTCAATCGAATTTTAAACCAAATTTTCAAAACCGACCACAATTTGGACAAAATAATTCCGGATTTCAACCAAGACCACAATTTGGTCAAAACAACCAAGGTTTTCAACCAAGACCTCATTTTGGACAAAATTCGCAAAGACCCTCTTTCCAAAATAACTCAAACCAGGGATTTCAAAACAATCCCAACTCAAATCATCAAAACAATAACCAAAACAACGGTCTTCAAAACCAAAACCGGGGATTCCAAAATCAAGGATACAATAATCAAAATAATGGTTTTTCAAACAACCAAAATCTTGGATTCCAACAAAACTCCTCCCAATCTTCCCAACAAATCCAAACTCAAGCACCGGAACGACTTCCAATCAAAAGTCAAAAGGAAGAAAGTGATGAAGAAGTGATTATCTGTCACAATTGCAAAGGAACTAATCACTACGCAAGAGAGTGCCGAGCCAAAAACAAGACAAAAATCAAAGACTCGGCATACTACGCTCAAAAAGCCGATGAGTTAAAGAAAAAGGAAAACCAAGAAAACCAAAGAGCTTTGATGGCAATCCACGAACCAAATGTGGAATACTGGCCAACCTCTGAAGACGAAGCCGACAATGAACCGACACAATCCAACTTCTGCTTCGTAGTTGGTACAACTTCAAGAGCTCCAAATGTCATAGAACAGGTATGGTCTATGATCTCTGAACTCGGTTTTTCTAAATTACCTTTTGAGTCCCATATATCCAAAATTGAGAAAAGTTTAGAAGCTGATCTCAAGAAATACCATGACACAGTGGTTAATTCTGAAATCTTCAAATGTGAGTTACAAACCCTACAACTCAAATTTGCAGAATTAACCAGAACAAGGACCAAATTGGAAAGAGACGTTGAAAGAAAATCAGAAGATTACAATCACGTCTTTGAACAATTAAATCAATCTCTAATTCAGAAAAGGGAATTGGAATTAAAAAATCAATCAGTCATTTCTTCTGAAACAAAAGAAGTTTTAGAAATGGAAATCATTCAGTTGACACAAAACTTTCAAGAGTCAACTGAAAAACACAAAATCTTAAATGAAAAACTGACTGATTCTTTAAACCAAATCACTTTTCTTGAATCTGAAAACAAAAGATTGATACAGAATGTGGAATCTATCAAAATTGCCAGAAAACTCAGTGATGATATTTTCACCAAGGCAAACACCTTGGGTACTGGAAAATTTGATACGAGTTACAGACCAGGAATTGGTAGAGAAACCTTTGAAAAAGAACTAGAAAATCAAGAAAACATGATAATTTGTGAAAACTCTGAATCAACTCTACCAGATCTTTTCACATCTGTTAATGAGGAAGATTCAGATGACGAAACAGTTATCAATTGTAGCCCGGATGATACTGCTTTCACTGTTTCCAAAAAGTCTTTCAAAAGAGTCTTAAATTCTGAAACAGACTCAGCTAGTTCTTTAACTCACCAAATCAAACATACCAACAAAACCATCAAATCAAAAAACTTTTTGAATGGAGAAAATTCCTTTTACGAGGTTGGTAGTACTTCTGTACCAACTGCTTTTCCTACAATGAGTTCATCAATTGTTGGAAAAACAAGCCCGGGACAAAAATACTCCAAGAAACAACAAATAAGCAAAAAACTCATTCAAGTCACCAAAACCCCAATTGTCAAGCCAAAAGTTTTTGAAAACCAACCAAAGAAACCAATTAAACCCTACGTCATACCTCATAAACAGGTTTCCAAAAAAAAATCAAAACCTTATCCAAAACCTTTTCAAAACCATTCATCATACCCTAGATATGAAGAAAACTTTTCAAATCAATTTTCACATCTAGGATATCGTTCACCAAATCACAGATCTTATCAACTCACAGGTTATCAAAAACAAATCATATTTTGGGAAAACTTGATAAATCAAATCAAACCTCAACCATTCTATCACAATAAACCAAAGTCATTGAACAACAAACCCAAAATAGCAAAAGCTAACAAATCAGGACCCATTCAGATCTGGGTACCTAAAATTTCTGTCTAATTGCAGGGATCTAATGTTGGAGAACCCAATGATGATACATGGTACATTGATAGTGGCTGCTCCAAGCATATGACAGGAAACAGAAACTACCTTCGTGACTTCAGACCCACCCAAACCAATCAAGACGTTACCTTTGGCAACAACATGACGGCGAAAATCAAAGGTTATGGAAACATAACTAATGGTAACTTCACCATAAAGAAAGTTGCTTATGTTGATGACCTGAAACACAACCTCATCAGTGTTTCTCAACTCTGCGATAACGATCTTGATGTCCTATTTACCAAACAAAGAAGCTTGATCATGGACGCCAACTCCAAAGAAATCATTGTTGATTCACACCGTGCCGGAAATATGTATCCACTAGACATGGATCTTATTTATGGTAAACCCGATATTTGTCTGCTATCCAAAGCCCCAGCAGATATTAGTTGGTTATGGCACCGCCGCCTTTCCCATCTAAATTTCGGGTACATCAACAAATTGATCGGCGATGATCTAGTTCGAGGACTGCCACTTCTGAAGCTCGACAATGAAACTCTTTGTGCCGCTTGTGAAAAGGGAAAACTTTCCAAATCCTCTCACAAAAGCATTACAGAATCTAGTGTATCCGAACCACTAGAATTGCTGCACATAGACCTCTGTGGCCCCGCCAAAATCCAAACAATACAAGGGAAGAAGTATGTCCTTGTCATAGTTGATGGCTTCACTCGATTTACATGGGTCTTTTTCTTAAGACTGAAATCAGAAGCACCAGAAGAGATGATCAACTTTATAAAACAGATCGAACTAAAGCTCAAACGACCAGTTCGAAGAATCCGAAGTGACAATGGTTTAGAGTTCAAAAACATAACTCTAGACTCATTTCTCAAAAACAAAGGCATCGAACACAACTTCTCAGCCCCTTACACTCCTCAACAAAACGGCGTTGTTGAAAGAAGGAACCGAACTCTGTGCGAAGCTGCAAGATCAATGCTCATCTTTGCTGATCTGCCACAATACTTCTGGGCAGAAGCAATTGCCACAGCTTGCTACACACAAAATCGCTCCTTAATTCACAAAAATCTTCATAAAACACCATATGAAGTCATTAACAACCGAAAACCAAATATCAAATTTTTTCATATTTTTGGTTGTCGATGCTTCATAAAGAATAATAAAGACCACCTTTCAAAATTTGAATCAAGGTCGGACGAAGGAATTTTCCTTGGTTACTCATTTTCTTCAGCTGCTTATCGAGTACTGAACAAACGTACAAGAGTAATTGAAGAAAGTACCGATGTCCACTTCGATGAATTTTATGTCAGAAAATTGGATCGTGAACATTTTGGTTCACAAATGATAGATAATATTTTTCAAAATCCAATTCCACAAACACCATCTCCTGACATAGACATTGAAGTTGATATTGATTTACTTTTTGAACAACCTAAAACTGCTTATAATTCTGAAATTCTAACTACTCAAATTGATCCTACAGGAACACCCACTGAAGGAACTCCACAAAGAAACAGAAATGTTGCAGATCAAGTTGAGGGGAAACCACAAACACATACTTCCTCATTAGAACAAACACCAAATCCTCCTTTAACTACTCCAAATTTAACCACCCCAGATTTTACCACTCCAACCCCAAATATCCAAAACAATCCCGATGCAACATTTATGGGGGAACCTTCAAACCTCTTCCAAGAAGAAACTACTGGAGAAGAACAATGGGATACTGAAAATCCTATTATTACAACGGAAGAAAATCGTTTAATAAAATGGACCAGAAACCATCCCACTGACCTAATCATCGGAGATCCCAATTCAGGCATCCAAACTAGAGCCGCAACTGCAAATGAATGTTTATTTGGAGCCTTCCTATCCATGACTGAACCCAAAACCATACATACTGCTCTCAAAGACCCAGACTGGGTAAAAGCTATGCAAGAAGAGCTAGCTGAATTCGAAAGAAATGACGTATGGAATCTTGTTCCTACACCACCCGATGTTACTATCATAGGTTCAAGATGGGTATTCAGAAACAAGACTGACGATCAAGGAGTCGTGTGTCGAAACAAGGCACGTCTCGTAGTCAAAGGCTATTCACAACAAGAAGGAATAGACTACGATGAAACATATGCTCCAGTCGCCAGAATAGAAGCTATCCGCATCTTTCTCGCATATGCTGCACATAAGAACTTTAAAGTTTTTCAAATGGATGTTAAATGTGCATTCCTACATGGAGAGTTAGATCGTGAAGTATACATCCAACAACCACCAGGCTTTGAAGATCCCAACTTTCCTCATCACAGCTTCAAATTGCAGAAAGCTGTCTATGGCTTAAAACAAGCACCCCGTGCCTGGTATGCCACCTTGTCAACATTCCTCGAAGAATCAGGTTTCAAAAGGGGTTCAATCGATCAAACCCTTTTTCGTAAAATCTTTAATAAACATCTGTTAATCGTACAAATATATGTTGATGACATTATTTTCGGTTCTACTGATGAATCTTTGAGTGTTAAGTTTGCAGATTTAATGAAAAGCAAATTTGAAATGAGCATGATTGGGGAGATGACTACTTTTCTCGGACTTCAAATCAAACAGTCAACTGATGGAATTTTCATCAACCAAGAGAATTATGTCAAAAACCTACTCACTCGATTTTCAATGGACAAGTCCAATACCACAAAAACACCAATGGCTTTTGGATACAAAATCGATGCAGACTTAGATGGCAAACCCGTTGACCAGAAAAGATATCGTGGAATGATCGGATCACTATTATACCTCACTGCCAGCAGACCTGACATTATGTTTTCTACTTGTGTCTGTGCCAGATACCAAGCAAATCCAATGGAATCCCATGTCATTGCTGTGAAACGCATCTTCAAATACCTAAAAGGCACTCCCAAACTTGGCCTTTGGTATCCAGCTAAATCCGATTTTCAGCTGAACGCTTTCACCGACTCAGACTATGGAGGATGCAAGCTAGATAGGAAAAGTACATCTGGTAGCTGTCAATTCCTAGGAGGTCGACTAGTGAGTTGGTCTTCAAAGAAACAGAGTTGTGTATCCACATCAACAGCAGAAGCTGAATACGTCGCTGCCGCCAGCTGTTGTTCACAAGTCATATGGATGCAAACTCAACTGTGTGACTATGGCTTCAGAGTTTCACAAATTCCCATATTTTGTGACTCAACCAGTGCAATAGCCATTTCTCACAATCCCGTTCACCATTCCATGACAAAGCACATCGACATTCGATATCATTTCATCAAAGACAACATTCAAAAGGGTCATATCGAATTACACTTCATAAACACCGAAGATCAAATTGCCGATGTCTTCACTAAGGCTCTCGATGAAACAAAATTTCAATACTTCCTAGGCCGTCTAGGAATGTTAAATCCAGATATCATCCATCCTTAAACTTTTACCTTTTGTTTGTACAAACGTGTGTTTACTTTATTTCAAAAATAAAAAACATTCAGAAAAACAAATCTTCAAAAATACAATAAAAGACTTGCCATAGTAAGCTTTTATAGAACCTTGTGATTAATCGTCTTTTGACTTAATTTTCAGATGCTTATGCTCGATGAAGATTTTAAGTCATATTGATTCTCAATTGGAGTGAAGGTTCAAATCTCCTACTTTTCATAATGTATATAACTTTATTTCCTTCGATTTTATTTCATTATTGACGATTTTAAACAATCAAGGGACATAAGGTTAGGAGGTTCAGATGAAAACAAAAACCCATGTGAGAATTTGTGCCTCGTCGATCTAAATCATTGTGGAATTCAATTCTTGTGAGCTTAGGTGTGTCACTATTGCTAATAAGGTATACCCGATTATACCTTGTCACAGTCTCATTTTTGCTTAGATATCAAAATGACCAGGGACGATACTTTCATTTCTTACATACTAGACAAATTGTCTTTTATGCCACCTATCCCTACCTAGATATCAGCCAACCAAAAATGAAGACAGCCTCAAAATATAAAGACTCCAAACGACGACATACCCAACAAGAAAACCAAAGAAGAAACAAAGATCTATCAACATCCAATCCTCAAAGACGAGTCAACAAGAAATCCAAATCACTCACCGAAGAAATACCAAGTTAAACAAACTTTCAACCAAATGGTTATTTCAAAACAAACATCATCAAATCCCGCAATTTGTTTTTAATCATTTTTCAGAAAAGCAAACATCTCAATCACTCAAGACAGATACTCTTACAAAAACAAAAACAAAAAATTATTCTCAATTGTAGCAAATTCTCAATGCTAAAACAAAAATATCTTTTTACAATAAATCGATATTGATCAACAAACAGGATACCGTCAAAGAAGAAGCTGCAACAATGATGGATTTCCCGGGATACTGTAGCCTTCATCACTGAAGATTCTTAGTTGCAAACTGCACTATGAAAATTGCTAAACCCCTCTACATATATTTCCCGACGGAGAGAGAGTGAACGTTAATGGCATGAATGAAGAAACCCGTTGAGTAATGCCGAAACCAGTCTTATGTGATTGATTATCTAATAATGAGACTAAGTGACTTTACAGGAAAAGCATAGATGAACACCTCCAATATGAGTGTGAGTCGTCAGAGAGAGATATCACTCTTTTTTTGTGATCATTAACTTGTTCTGCTGCCAGAACAACCTAACACCCAAGTGAAGTGTGAGCTATATCTATGAGCGTTCATCTGAATCGACCTGTTAGACCACTTGTCGTCATAAATAATGCTATAAAATCTTAAGAAATTTATTTAGATACATGTATGGCTACCCTTTGATAACCGAACCCGAGACTTTGATTCGGAAACAAACATTCTTCAAAATCTTTTTCAAAACATAAGATATGTAAAACCAAGTCACAAACTTTCAAAATGATTACAATGGTTTTATATATATCTTATCATGGACAAAACTTTTATCTCAAATCTTAAATTTTAAAACTGTTAATGTGATTATATCTGTCCTTATTTCATCAATGATCACATAGGGGGAAATTGTTGAAAAATGTTTTTGTATGTGACCATCATTGAAATAAGACGAACTGTTTTTATATTATCTAACAAATATTATCAGTTCATTTCAGGTTACGTGGATTCGAGATTGAACGATTAAACGACAAAATAAGAAAATAATTAAAAAAAAAAGATTGGAGTTAAATTTAACATTTATTAAACTTGATTATTGAGGAATAGTTATTTTAATTATTTTCTAAATAATTGATTTTGATAAAAAGATGCAATTTAATAGAAAAAGAGTTTTAAAGTCCAAAACAAAGAAAAATATAATATAAAATTAAATTAAATCTATTTAAAATGAATTTTTGGAAATATATTTTCTAAATAATTTATTTTATTAGACTTAATTAATTTTATATTTTTAAAATAATTTTTCCTAATTTATTTGGATTTTATTCGGATTTTAAAATGATTTTAAATTAAAAAACAAGAAAACCGGGCCAGCAACTATTCCGGAGCCCAATCAGCGATCCAGCCCAATATCCGGCCCACTCCAGCGACCCGCCCAGCTTCGCTATATCCGACCGGAACCCGTACCGCTCCGATCCGACCCAGCGGCCTCCCTCCAACCCGGCGCACTCACAAACAACACGCGGACCTTACCCGATCCACCAACCGATCCGAACCGCCCCACGTCCGAACCACTTTACCTCACATCAGGGTCCGCGTGTCGACCCGTTTCGCGACCGGCGACCCGACCCTCGTTTCTGGACTAAAAATGTTACATTTTCACCCCCTGAACTTCCGAAATCCTTCAAAAATCACCCAAAACCCTTTAAAATTCATATATAAACCATTTCAACACCATTTCTTTCATTTTTACCACCAAAAATTCACCAAATCCTCTCCAACTTCCACCATCTTATTTCCAACTTCCAAACACTCTCCAAAACACCAAGAACACACACCAAAAACACCAAGAACACCACCAAAAACACCAAGAACACCAAGAAAAACACCAAGAACACCAAGAAAAACACCAAGAACACCAAGATCAACACCAAGAACACCAAGATCACCAAGATCATCAAACAAGAACAAATAGAGACACAGTCTATTAGAAATCCAGTCCAACCCTAAGCCAGTTCAGTCAATTTATTTGACGAACCTACTTGATAGACCAGTCGTTCCACAGTCCTGTTGTAAACCAGTTCAGTCAATCTATTGACGAACCTACTTGATATATATATATATATATATATATATATATATATATATATATATATATTTATATAATTATAGTCATTTACATTATTTATCGTTTTATGTCTTTTAATTATAGTCATTTATATTATTTATCGCTTTAAGTCATTTAATTACTGCAATTTATATTATTTATATATCTTTCACACAGTAAACGGTGCAAACCTTTATTTGTGGCGATCAGATTATATATTTTTATTCTGCAACTCATATTATTTATTCCGCATTTATCTTTAATATATATATATATATATATATGTCACACAATAAACGGTGCAAACCTTTATTTGTGGTGATCAGTTATTTTATTTTCAACAATAACTTTAGAATGATATTTAATGTCAACAAAGCAAGCCCTTCAAAAAAGCTTTTATAAAACTGAAAAAAAACCCTACAAGCAGATAAACTCAAAAAAGATATGGCTGCAAGTGAAAATCAAAGTGCTTGCTCTTGAAGATGCATAATTGATCAAACGAACAAATCCCAAATTTAGAATATAAATAACAAAGATCATGGTGGGGAAATGGAAGCGAAAAGTGAAAAATATAAAATTTCTTTTCTTACTTGAGATGGAGTGGAAGCGATAGACAACCAAGCTTCATTTATCTTTCATTGATAACCAAATCAAGCTTCCTCGATCTTCAACATCAAGTATTCTCAAAAAAGAAAGAAGTAGAGATCAAATAAAGAAAGCACAAGCGCATATTATCACACCTGATTAATTATTTAGTTAATAAAAAGGTTCACTTTCACCTAAGGAATGTTGAAACCCAAAAACATATTAAACGAAAAAAGAAGAGTTAAACCAAGACATGCAATTTGTGATAAAATTCGCAGTTTTTGTTGAGGCCTAAAATCAATTGAAAATCATTACAATCACCGAGCAATTCAATAAAATATCATTACAAAACCAATTGAAATAAAACATATATACCAAATGTCTTCAAAGTTTTTGAAGAGCCATAAAATCAGGAGCTTGAATTATGTGCCCTCGTGTAATCAGAAACTGTAATCGCTTTGGATGGGTGGTAGTGAGTATGCCTCTCTAGGTGTTTCTAGTGGTGGTGGCTGGTAAAGGGAAAAATGTGGCGGCGGCCAAATATACCCGGTTAGGGTTTCAAGAGAGATTTAGATATTGGGTAAATTCAAATGAGGGTGAATATGGTGAAGGCGGTGCGTATATAGAGGATATAGTGCTAGGATACGAGAGATTGAGGCTGAAAATATGGAAGTTCATTTATTCAAAATTCAAGCTCCTGATTTTATGAATTCGGAATAACAAACGATCTAAAAGTTTGAGAAATTTAGAAAATCCAGAAAATGACACGTGTCAGATAGAGAAGAGGGTTTAAAAACTGGACACGTGGCAAAAGTTATTTTCATTTATTAGGTATAGTAGATATATATATATATATATATATATATATATATATATATATATATATATATATATATATATATGGGGTGGGTTCAACATAGAACCATTATTATGCATAGAACCATAGAACCATCATCTTGACTGTTAGATCAAATTATGATGATAAGGGTATGATGGTAAATTACACTTATATGTTCATTGATGAACATATACGTATGTTCATTGATGAACATTGTTCAGAAATTACAAACCAAATTAATATCTATCCAAAAAATATTAAAAACTTACCTAATCTATACAAATCAAATGCCAAAATTATTGAAGTTTCCTAAATTACAAACATGTTCAGAAATAAACATTCATCAATGCAAATTAATATCTATCTAAGAATATCAAAAACTTACCTAATCTATACAAATCAAATCCCAAAATTATTGAGGTTTCCTAAATTACACGTATATGTTCATTTGTGAACATACACATACGTTCATTGATGAACATTCATAATATTTATGAAATAGAAGAACATACACACATGTTCATAAATGAACATTGATGAATATTTAAACAAAAAATCAAATGTTCATTACTGAACATGATTAACATGTATACATTTAAACAAAAAAATCAAATGTTCATAACTGAACATGAATGAACATCCACCTTTCTCTGTCTCTCTGTTCCTCTACATCGATCCACCTGTCTCGATCTATCACTCTTTTTCTTCTTTGATCCCTCTGCCTCGATCCCTCTCTTTCTCTCTTTCATTCTCGATCTCGACTGTAGTCGGCGGAGGTGAGGTTGTAATTAATTGAATACTTGAAAATAACTAGGAAAACATGTTTGTAATTAATTAAACAACTGAATAATTGAAAACAACTAGGAAAATCTATTTGTAAGATTGTTGAGGTTGACTTCATCCTTTACATGTTCATTAATGAAGATATGTTCACTAATGAACATATGTTCACTAATGAACATATGTGAGCACACGGAGACCAATGCAGCAGGAAACCACTTCCTTAATTGAAAGTATGTTCACTAATGAACATATATGAACACACGATTAGCAACGAAGCAGGAAATCACTCAATTGAATGTGAATGACTGAAAACAACCAGAAATTTGAAATCGATTACTAGAATCAATTCAAAATTAAAATCGATTTATGGAATCAAATCGAAATCTGTAGAAGTCTGATTAATTAAAATTTCTGGAAGATTTAAAAATTTTGAAATCGATTTCTGGAATTCAAAATTGAAATCGATTACGATTAGATACACAAGTCAATCAGATTCAAAGAAACATTCTGTTCACCTTTAATCGCATCATAAAGAACACCAAACTGATTAGATACGATGCTCACAAGCGAGTCTGAATCAATCGAGCGTTTGATTTCCGAGAAACGGGATGAAGCAAAACTCTGATCGAAGACGTCATGATCGCTTTTTAGATTGACGCTTCTGTTCTTCAGTTCATCAGGATGCATGATCAAGAGCCTAAAATTGCGATCAGATGGTTCGATTTTGGTGGAGAATGAAATCACGATCAGATGGTTATGTGGTTGTGAATATATAGAATCACCATTGTACCCTTGCTAGTATGTAATTCCCTACACAAGTGTGCATAATCTTATGGTGCACCCTTTTAATCTAATCCCTTGATATAATGATCGTAGGGTTATAAAGTTGGTTCTATGGATAAAAATGGGTTCTATGTTGATCCTCTCCCATATATATATATATATATATATATATATATATATATATATATATATATATATATATATATATATATATATATATATATATATATATATATATATATATATATATATATATATAGGATCTTTTGAGAACCAACTTTACCCTGAGAACTCCCAACTCCTTTTGGATTAATCTTATATCTCCCAAACCGATATTTTTTTTTTCAAAAAACCGACCTCATAGGCCTCTTAGACGCTCATAATGGGCCTGGGTCGCTGAAAATTTTTTCCGAAAAAACGACTTTTTTTTTTGAAAAAAATTTGCACATGGGCAAAAAAAAAGATTGCACATGTGCAAACTTTTTTATACGTACACCATTTTTCAAGTTTTTTTTTATGGATGTCTTTCTAACATATATTTAAGGCGTTCTGTAAAAAAAGTTGAAAAAAAGTGTACTGCAAATTTTTTCAAAAAAAAAGTCGTTTTTTTCGAATTTTTTTTTTCGAAAACGCTTAAATATGTGTGTTTTAGGCCCTGTATTTTTGGTATTTGGAAAATTTTGACCATTTGGGAGTTCTCGGGTTCTCGAGGCATAGTTGGTTCTCAAAAAATCCCAACTATATATATATATATATATATATATATATATATATATATATATATATATATATATATATATATATATATATATATATATATATATATATATATATATATACGTGTAGGAACCCAAAATCCGGTAAGAAACGCGAGGACAAATCTGGGCCTTTAATCTTAAAAAATGGATGGATTAGATTCAATGTGCAAATAATGAGCATGTATTAAAATTCAGGGGTTGTTTTTGTTAATATCAGAAACTAAAAGGAAGGAAAAGAGAATTATCTAAGGTCATTTGTGTCATTTTGAACCAACTCACGCATGCAATTTCCAGCAAATTTGACATCCCACGTGCCCCCACTCTCCCCATGCCACGTGTCACTGTATGATTGGCTGGGTTTTATATAATTTTCCACCCAGTTTGTATTTTGGTATAACTTTTTTTTTCTTTGTAAAAAAAATTCTGAAAAAACCAAAGTTTTTAAAATTTAATTCTCTACAAAACAAGTACCATTGTGAAAATTTGAAAAAAAAGTATTTTTTATTTTTTATTTTTATAAAAAATCAAAAATTAAAAAAAATTCCAAAAATTATGAAAACTTTAGGGATCATTTTAGATATTATATTAGTAAGTTTGCAAAAATAATTTTTTGAAAAAAATGTTTTTTTTCGTGTTTATTTTTATATTTTTAAGTAAAAAGCTCATCAAAATAACAAAAAGAAAATATATATGATTCAAAAATATTAATAACCAAAATATGTTTTATGATTCAAAACTTATGATCCAAGATCCAAAATTCGTTATGATTTAAGATCCAACAGTCGTTATGATCCAAAATGAGTTAAAAAAAACATACAACGACAAAATGATTCAAAATTTATGATCAAGATGCAAAAAAAAACTATGATCCAAAATGTTATGATAAAAAAATACATGATCCAAAATGTTATGATTAAAAATATCATGATCCAAAATGATTAGATTAAAGATACGAAAAAAAACGTTAAAATTAAGATTAAAAAATATTAAAAATTAAAAAATATACATAAAAAACAAAAAAAATTAAAAATCAAGTACTGTAGCATTCAAAAAAATTAAAAATAATAATAAAATAATAAAATAATAAAACACTAAAAACCGAGTATAATCGAAAATAAAAATAATTTGAAAAAATAATAATTTTTTTTTGGAAAAAGAAATAAAAAATAAAAAATAAAAATAAAAAAATAAAAAACGAAAAACGAAAAAAAACGAAAAACAACCCACTTAAATCACGTTGAAAAAAAAAACTCACTTAAAAAACTCACTTAAAAAACCCACTTAAATCCTCTAGTTCGTATTTCGTTCTGTGGACGTGCGTCGCACGTGATTACGTCACGTCGAAGGAAGACGTTTTGACGTTATTGCCCTTATGAGAATGATTGGACGATAAGAGTTCTCGCGGTTCCTACCGGATTTTGGGTTCTTACCGGATCCTATATATCTTCCTATTCTAATAAAAGAGTAATAGACATGCCACGTGTCCCTTTCTTAACAACCCAAACAATGGTTTTCCCCTCAGTAGAGATGCCATGTGTCCTCTTAATTTTTCCTTGAATATGAGGACCGCATTTAAAGGCATATTCAATCAATCCCATGAATTTAGGATTAAATTGATTTTAGTTCTACCAAAAATACGGATACAATAGCGTGAAAAGAGGAGTTGATCATTAATTTAAACATTGAGATCCCGTATCTTTCTCCCGAAATCAAAGATAACGTACCATATAACCTGATTCACTGCCCATGCCGCTTCCTTGCTCCGCCACAACAACTGCTGCTACTATACTCCAATCACCATCATCCGTATCGACCACCACTGCTTACACCACCATCGGATCAAAGATAGCGTACCATAAAGTCGTGATGTGCTCTTGTGAACCATTCAGTTCTATCGCCACCTCATCTCCTTCAACCGTGTTGTATACAACTCAAGGGATCGTGGTCTGCTTCTATAATGATGAACTAATAATTATTGTTTATTGTATGATGTGGAACCAACGGAAGTCCGCAAACAAAGCGGGGCCGTTGGGGAAGCTTTGGCCAAATACGAAAACGAGGAGTCTGCTGGAAAATGGAAAAAGGCTCTAAAGGAAGCTGCGGATCTGGATGTATGGGAGTTGAAAACCACAGGTAATGGCTGATTCCTCGATCATATCTTTGTATTATAATCTTAGCATTGGAGACATTGATCAAAGTCTTAGTAAGCCTTCATGTTCCTAATTTCTTTGACTTATTTCTGACCGTTGACTTTAAGGTTAAGGCTGTATTTGACCATTTCACATAAATCGTTATTGTAATCGGTAATATAATTTATATTCATTGTGCAATGACTTTATTTTCATTTATATTCTCATTTTGAGTGCAGGAAACAGAAAGGCCTTTATATGTGGATGTCCAAGTCTCGAATGCCATCTATAAAAAATTAGTGAATGTAGGTAATTTATTAGCACTTTAACTGTAGGTTTATTTGAGTATTTATGTAATTGTTAGTATCCATTTGTATGATTTTTTGAAATTAAAATATTTTATTATATGATGATGACAAGCAAGGTCTGACACAGTTACTGAAGAAATGCAGGAAAGTTTTACTTGCAGATCCATCTCTTTACTTTAAGAATTTTGTGGAATAGAGGCTCAAGTTACATGTAATAAATGTTTCCTGTAAAGAGTACCAGAATAGGAAAAATTCAAAAATCAATTTGTTAAAATAATTATTACTTTATTATAGTTATTTTGTGATTTTAGTGACCAAATTTTGAAACACGGGTGAAAAATGTTACAAGTACTTCAAATAAGGACTGAATTTGAAAAAAATCAGCTAGATTCACAGAATAAAATGTAATTTGGCTAATGTAATAGCAACTTACTTTTGCTGTTTGGTTAGTTATATCATGCTACTTTGATATTTTTCTGATTTGTTGTTGTCCATCCTTTGTTTCTATTGGGTAAGCAGTGGGTGAAATTGGCTATTCTCAGACCTGGTACTTGCCCAGTACATCGAGCCTTTAAAAATATTAAAATCCTGACCTGATACTTATAATTTCATGAAGGTTTGTTTCTATTTTTTGTTAATTAAAAGTCCATTGCTATTTAATTACATTGACAGTAAAGTTGAGTCTAGG
The DNA here is from genome assembly GCA_023525715.1 of Cichorium intybus. Taxonomy (NCBI): domain Eukaryota; kingdom Viridiplantae; phylum Streptophyta; class Magnoliopsida; order Asterales; family Asteraceae; genus Cichorium; species Cichorium intybus. The sequence continues at coordinate 52,187,747 of CM042011.1, forward strand.
TTTGTATGTTTTTGTTTATATGTCTGTCTATGTGAGTGTGTTTGTGTGTCAATAGAAGAAGTATGTTGCTATATCTTGCATATAACCCTTTTGGTTTATTATTTGGTATTGTTTTTTAGCAAGAAATGGCAATGTATGTATGTATGCATTTTAAGTTCTCAATCCGTGTATCACACGGGTTTATAACCTAGAATATATATATATATATATATATATATATATATATATATATATATATATATATATATATATATATATATATCATTACTATATATGAAAACCCTTTTTTTCTCCTTTCAGTATTCATCTCGAAGTCCCGTTTTCCGCAGACCACGTATGTCTTAGTTGAACGTCACCATGCCATATGAAGGGGTACCACACCTGCTCATCATCGAGTATCCGTTCAGTTTCGGACATACAGGTTATACACATACGGGTTACACAATCCCCATATCATCGACTTTTATCTTCTTCTACAATTCTCCGACTAACCCTCATAACGACAAGAACTCACACCAAAATCCATCCACAACGCCTCCATATCTGAAGAGTCGATCGTCACAAATTTCATCTTTCAGTTCCACCGACATATTCTCAACTACTCCGACAAATCCACAATCATACAACCCCCGATATCGACCGTAATGTTCAACTTATGTCAGAATTTCCTTTTCTGAAATTATTTGCTTTGTTTGTCGTATTCTTTGGTACATTATCCATCCCAGAATTTAATAATTTTCTTAATGTCGGATTGTTCCCTCAACGATTACCAGATGGGTTCATGAAATAATGGTCTCGGGATTACTAATTTTTCATGCTTTAATCATTTTGATTTGATTTGTTCATGGATTTTCTATAATGACCGTTCGGTCTTAAACCACTTTTCGGTTCCTGTGTCTCGGATGAGAATCTCATGGAATCATTATTTGATAAACTGGTTAACGATCATGCATATTCAATCTTTTTTCCAAAATCAGTTTTGAGATATTACTGGCATTTTGCCCACCAGGTATTTGATGAATTGCTTGAGGATGTAAAAAATGATTTTCTTGCTCCAAATTAAGACTATGGAGTATTGTATTACGAGATTTGAATTTGTCAATTTTATTTTTATTTTTAAATTCTTTTGAATGATTTATTTTAACCCTAACATGTTCGATGTTTCTACTTCACATTCATAACTTCAAAAGAGACAGCGGAAGCCATGGTTAAGGATGCAAAGAACGACGATACAGTCCGTTTTTGGTATTTTGCTTTTATTTACGGGTTGTGTCATTTGACGCTTGCCTTGTTCTTTCAAATAATCCCTCTGAAAAAGACATCTCCGTGTAAAAAAACTGTATCGTTCTTGTGATGTGGGTTTGATTTTTTTTTTCAAGTTAACAAACGAAAAGCAGAATGGTGAAGAGTTGAGATGAATTTAATTAGTACTTTAACTGTAGAACTTTAGGATTCCAAGTGGGGTTTTAAGATCTTATCACCATCAAGTATCTTATCATTGGCTTTAAATCTACCGTTCTTAGCGATTTTAAATGATGAACTTAAAAAGGAATGGTAATTGAACTATTCCCTGCTTACAGTAATCAACTATTGTCCTAATTTGTTTCAATATGTTTCCGAATTATATGATCGTATTCCTAATATATGTTCAAATTAATTATAAAACGGATTAACAAGTTCTCTATATCAATTTTGTGGTTGTTTCAAAAAGGTTAGACATGCTTAGTAAATTGATAACCACGGGGTTTTACAATGGTATGTTTTATCATTGATAATTTGAACATTTATTGCAGGGGAAAAGAAAAGTGGAGGTTGTTTAGATGCTTCTTCTAAAACTTCGGTGAGCATTTCATGTTTAATAAGGGGAAGGAAGTTTCCATTTCAATTTTACGATTTTGGTAACCGAGTAGCTTCATACTATGGGCATAGGTAGTTTCTCAGATAGGGTCAAGGACCCCCCACACTCATGAAACCAAAACCGGTAAAATTCCTGACCATATTTGTTTTTTCTAGATACAATCAAGGTCAAGAAGCTAGACTACTATTCAGTGATCAGTGTCACCCGGGGTTAGAGATTTTCTCGTGTTAATTGCTTATATATAGATGATTTATCAATATTTTTAACTATTTTACTTGAATATCTTGTTTTGTAATGTAGGTCAACATACATATTGAGACGATACTCCATCGGGTAAAGATGGATCTATTTTAGGATTGTCGTTGAAGGCTGTGTCAAGTCCGAACCATTTTTAATTTACATGGAATTGCCATTTTATTAAGGTTTTTACATGTTTCTAAATTCCAATTCTATTATCATGAGTAAAACTTAGGTTACATTATAGTTTAATTGTGTAGTTTTTTGAATTTTCAGGTTTAATGGCTCGTATCACATCCCTTTTGGTGGTCTTCGTGTTCTTGATAATAACGACTTCATGTTCTTCAACCCCAACCATCCCACGCCGTGTTGTAGGTATGCATGACTTCTTTCTTCAGAATTCATAAACTTCCTACATTGGTTTTTTCATGTTTTATTCACCGTTCTTCAGTTTATAGTAATTTTAATTTTAATTTATGGAATTTGAAATTTTTTGCAGGCTTCAAGGGAATCACTCAAGATTTTAAGCTCTGTTTATTGTGATTTTTAAGGTTAGTTTCTGTTATTAGGACTTGCGTCAGTTCTTGTTAGTCTAATTTCAAAGTCCTTGGACTTTGTTGAATTAATGTTGGAGATTTTCAATTTTTATGTGGATTTGGGTAAAGTTTTGTTTGTTAACGATCATGCTTAGTTCTTACTTCACTGGGTGTTTGCTAAGGGTTTCAACCGACGGATTTCTATAACTAAATTTGACCGGTACTTAGAGTTTTGGTTTTCAGGCTACGCCGAACTAATCAATAGAAAATTTATATATTGAAGTAAAATTAAAATAAGGATTTCAATGTGGAAAGAGCCTCATGTGTCACTCTATTGAGTTTGTGTTCTCTGTCATTCAAATTCCCTTTCTTCACTTTTGAAGCATTAATAGTAAAACATTATCAAAGTAAACGGTGGTCATGATGGTGATGGTGAGTCTGTTATTCAAGTGGGTTATCAATCAAATTTCTCTTTGGGCAGAAATTCATAGGCTAGAGTTCCCGGCGTACATGAGTACAATTGAGGCATTACATGCCAATTTAATTTTCATCCACACAAAGGAGTAGATTAGAATATTTGTTATAAGAAAAAAACAAACACTTATCCTTAGAAAAGGTATTTCATAATTATCTAATATACTTATTTATAAAAATAAAAATAAAAATAAAAATCAAGTAACACAATGAAAAACGAATTAACATTAGTGACTACTAAGAGATTAAAAAGTAATTTATGTTTAAAAACTTATCTAAAAGGATTAGCAAGTCATATTTTTTAAAATGGGATTTTAAGTTTATTGGAAATAAATAAAATGTGATATGAAAGATTAATCAACAAATGTGTCACATGAATGAAATAAACTTTTATAAGAAATATAGTGTATTTATTTTTAGCACATGATAGTAGATTATCTCGAGTGTTGCTACTTGAATCAAACATCATAGGTTATCAACAAATCCTATGCAAAAGTTCCTCCAAGTATTATATTCGCAATTTTTTTCTTCTTCGGTATTGTACTCTAAGGCTGAAGGGTGTGCTAGCCGGAGAGAACGCGACCAGCCGTTGGTCGAGAGAGAGAGAGAAAGAGATTAGCCAATGAGAAGAAAGCATGTGGACGAAGCTGCGTTATGGGATCGTCTTCCCGGAGACGTGTGAGGACGTGTGAGAGCGAGGACGCGTGAGAACGGAAGAGGGGCGTGGTGTTTGGCTGCGTTCTTGGTGCCACCTCAGCCAGGACGCGGGTGTGCGTCCGGCACACCCTTCAGCCTAAAAGTTCAACCCACTTTTAGCATCCTGCTATTTTTTTTATTTTTGTTTTCCTAAATAACATTATACAAATATATTGTGAAAAGCTCCAATTATAGCAGTGAAAATAATGACATTTATATAGTTTTCATAAATATTTTTGTAACCGGTGTTGCATATTTTAAGCATTCTTATACTTATCAATAAATATGAGTTATTAGGTTCTTTTAGTACAAGTTTCTTGTATATTGCCACTAAAGAGGGTTCCCACCATGATTCACTTCTAAGATATTATTAAAGGTATATTGCGAAAATAATAAGGGACTGCAAAACTTTAAATAAGAACATACTTACCTTTTTTTCTTAATAATAGCAATAAGTAATATATAAGACTGTACACTAATACAACTGTCTTACAATACAATTAGGATTTCCTAAAGCAAAGTTTGTGGGTTGTGAATTTTTTTGGGTTATTTTTATGAACAATAAAAATATACCTTGGTCACAGCTTCACTGAACGACTGATAAATTTATGCAACAAGCATTCAACCTCGAAAATATTTTTTGCTCGAGCTTGTTGCATATTAACTTGAAGGGGTAATACAAGAAACACCAATATATTTTCACTTTATTGTCATTTATAACATCTTACTTTTATTTTCTACCATTAGCATTATACTTAAGTTTTATTGTCATTTATAACATCTTACTTTTATTTTCTACCATTAGCATTATACTTAAGTTTGTGATGCTACTACTCAATGACACTCAAGATGAATAAATTTTTTTCCATAACGTCTTTTCTACTTTGAAAAATCTTTTGCAAGATGTTATGTTGCTACAAGATATGTTTCATCTCTCTGTTTTAAATGAATCTTTAGACCACCCGTGGGCCATGCTGAGCACGGCCCTTAAAATGTACCTAATATATATATATATATATATATATATATATATATATATATATATATATATATATATATATATATATATATATATATATATATATATATATATATATATATATATATATATATACTTTCTAATAAAGCAACCATTTTAGTGCCACTTGGCACCTCCTTAAATCAACCTATTGCCACGTGTCATGTTTTAGATGTTTTCAGAAAAATTTTCCCGCCTAGACCAGTAACTGCGTCTCTTTGGATTCTAACCGGAAGTTGAAGACGGTCTATAATTTTGGCTGAAATTAAGGAATTGCAGTTAAATTGATTTTCAATAAATCAGTAACATAGCAAGAAATCAATGATTATTCAATCGTTATTCTTTTCCCCTTCTATCTCTGTAACCTAGAAACACACAACCACCGCCTTCACCCTGCTATGCCGATGTCACAAACATCTCAAACACTCGCTCAGTTGTATGTTCTCTATAATGAACTCGGTTTCTACTCTCATTAATACAGAATCCCTAAATCAATGCGTCAATTTTCAATTCTGCCTAATATATTGAAGATTCAACAGTGTATTGTCGCTCTTAATTTAGGTAATGATTTACCGTTTTCTTCAATTGCACGATTTGAAGCTCTTAATTTAGGTAAGCTTTTGTCAATTACACGATTTGAAGGTCCTCTAATTATCGCTATATATTCATTCTGGGAATTATGTGCTCAATTCATATTCAACGTTTTTTGCTTAATTCATCTCAACTGCTCCTCTAATTACGCATTCAGTTACATCTCAAAACGCCAAATCGGGAAGCAAATGAGATCAAAAAAATCAGTGAGTGCAATCGGCAAAGGAAAGGTAACCCCAGTTCAAGTTGCGTTTATCATCGATAGATATGATAACAAATTCGTTCGAACTCGATCCGCTTTTCGATCTGAAGCTTCACATCTAATCGCCAAATCACCAGTTAACGAGGTACCCATTTCGCCCTTTTCATCCTCTCTTTCTGTATATTTTGATTTCCGTTTTATGGTTTGAATTTTGAGATCGACACTTTTGTGCAGGCGCCGAAGAGTTTGTTGACTTTAGGGGATATGTCAAAAGCAAAACGAGAGTTTAAAATGGAGCTTGGTAAGTTCTGATGATGCTAAATTTTGTTATTTTCTCTAGGGTATTCGATGTCACTGAACCAAAATTTTCAAACTACCATTAACATTGTTGTTGTTGATTCAGGAAAACATGGAATTCAGATCAACTTTGTATCATCATACCTTATCCCTGGACAAATTGGTGAAAGGGTATTTTAGGTATTCATTCTTTTCTTGGTGTCATTGCTGATTGAAGTTAATTTTATTTGTATGATTCAGTTTGGTTTCCATAAACAATCAACTGGTTTGGTGGGTCAAAAGTCAATGAACAAGGGGAAGTTGTCATGTTTTCTGATGTTGCTGGCGTTGATGAAGCAAAAGAAGAATTTGAGGAAATTGTAGTAAGTTTATTGCCCTTATAGTTACAGACACTATGGTCTTCTTTCTTTCTCACTTAATATAAACATATCAGCTTAATGGGTTAAGTGAGTGAGGGTGTCTTTGTCCATTAAGACCTCTTTTTTGTTACAGACATTATGGCCTTCTTTCTTTCTTTCTCCTTTTTTCCTGTATTTGATTAGTAAGCAAAATTTTCAAATCTTTAAAATATTCCCTGTTTCGATCTTATTGACCGATTCATTTTTACTTAAGTAAGTCCGTAATTAAAATTTTCGAAATAACCTGTAATGTATTTAACATTGGTTTTTGATTTTTAGACACACAAAGAGACTTACTTCTACATAGATAAATATTATAAAGGTGTGAGAGAATACGATAATGGACCATGGATAGTTGCAAGTGGTTGAGAGTAATGGAATTCAAATTGGGTGCACCATTAAAAAATCATTTTTTATCTTTAACGGAGATTGCTCAAGATGGTTAATGGTCTGAATTTAAGGACTGGGCGGAGGAGGTCTGTGGAGTAGTGTACTGGTTGTTCAGATCTTTGGATAACATCACATTTACTCTTGGGTATTCAAGGAGCACGTATTTTACGATACCCATCTCACTTCCACTTATTTCCTGGTAAATAGTAATGACTATTCTACTCTTAGCTTTTCCTATGATTCTATTAACAAAATTTCCACACTTTTTAAGCTTATATCCTTTTTGGAGTGTGTGATTATTTTTCATGTTTTTTGAAATTCATCACCTCATTTTGATGGGTTGTTGATTTGTTCCTATTTCATATAGGATACATAAATTGATAAAAACGATTTTATTTTCTATATTTTAGGACTCTTATTTGTTTTTATTTGTAGGTTACATATTTGTATCCATTTAATCTTATGATAAAAACGATTTTATTTTCTAACGCATTTGATTATTATTTGTACTTAATGGCTCTTATGGAATCTGATCTGATTTGTGGCTTATACTTAGTCTAGGTCTTACTATTTGTGGCTTATACTTAGTCAAAGTAAATTTTCCTTTTACACAAAAAAATTTAAGTTGTTAACCCGTGTTTAACACGGGCTTATAACCTAGTATATATATATATATATATATATATATCTCTTTTTTTCTGCTTCGCCTGTTCAGTTCAACGTTGGGTTCTTTATCCGCTATGTATTCAACTTCTGTGAACGTCGCCTCCGTATCCAAATGGTTCCACCCTTTCAACGCTAGAGAACACTGCCGCCTGTACTTAACTAAAGCCTCCATTCGCTAATCATCCCCATATACCGTTCACATGATGCGACGTATGCTAACTAAAACGTCCCACCTTCTCCTAGAAAGGGTGAACACCTGTTGCTTCACAACTGTTTGAAACGTTCCGCTGTCATCTACAAAGGGTGTCACACCCGTTTGAAAGCCTTCATCAGGAAAACCCACATCGTCTTTCTCATTCATCTTCAACAACATACCGATTAGCCCTCAGAACAGGCCAATCAACAACCAAATCGACATCGCCTACACCTCTTAAACCCACTCACTTCAACTAACCAAGATTGTGTCAATGACTCCTAGAAATCGACAATCACACACAACCCTAATCATCGCCTCCATCTCTCATAACAATTAACCCACCTAAATCATCAGCCATCGGAACCCTAATCATCCGTTATCAACAATTGACACCTATCCATTACGAAAAAGGTATGTTTGATTATGCTATTTTTAGGGATTTTGTGATACGTCTCTTTTTAATTTTGGGTTCCATTTGCCAAAGTTCTTGAAATAAGGGCAAGAATGTCGGCTTTCCATCCAGTTTAGGAATTCGCTGAGATAGTGGACAATCTGAAATTGGTTGTATAATAATAGCATGAAATAAGGTTTTATTTCAAGTAATCACTCATGTCCAAGTCTGGCATGTTCTACAGCAAGGTTAGATGCTTCAACAACTCACCATCTCTCGTCTGTTATAATCCCTTACAACTCAATCTCATAGATTATTTTTTTCCAGTATTTTGCCATTTCTTCCGAGTATTTCATACAGTGCGACTATACAAGTTTCCCATAGAGTATTACGTTTATTTCATAACAAATGAACTGTTCAAATTGATTATGATTCCAGTTCTTCTGGAGACCTTTTCATATGCCTGCAATGGTGTGCATTACAGGTTTTATAAACAATCTTCTAATTTCTAACTAATCAAATAATTATAACAATTATTTTACTTATTAATAAATTTGGACGGATACTTTGTTCAGGCTATAACATATTGCAAGCTCACAAGAAAGGCATTAGATTCATGGAATTTCAAGCCATTTTATGAGAGTTGAAATTAAATTTTGAGCTATTCATGTGTTTGGTTCGACAGAAGTAAATAATTGATTCCGTTACTTTTATCATGGAACCTTCATGAAGCCCAAATGTTAAAAAGGTATCAATTTGTACAACAAAGCATAACATTAGAAACAAAGAGTATCAATTATCCAACACATTGTTTAATTATTTTATCTATGTTTAAACTAACATAAATTTGTTTGTTCCTGACTTATAATTTACACTACAGGTTTTTTTTTTTTTTTTTTTTTTTTTTGGGAACGGCAGCATATTATTATAGGTATCATGATGTTTTCATGGCATGAAGAAATATAGTCCTCATATCATGAAGTATTCATGGCAACGAAGAAATAGAGTACTCATTATAGAAGATGAACAATATGTTAAACTAACAACTAATCCAAGGGCAAACCTTAAAGCAGATGAACAATAGGCTTAACGTGCAATTGCTAGAAAAGGTATTAAATTCTTATTTCCTTCTTTTTTTAATGACAAGCTTCATGTTATAATTTCACAAATATCACCCAACAACCATCTTACATGTTTATAGTTGTACTAGGTTAACACCCGTGTTCAATACGGGTTGGGTATAAAGATAAAAAAAAATAAACAATGAAATTTGATAGCTATAAATTCAAATTTATAATTTATAAACCAAAAAATATACCCCAATTAAAATAATAAATTTATGTCGTTTTAAATCATGTAAGAAAGCATTTCATATTAAATATGTATTACCTGAAAGCTTTTCATAGATTTGTAAACACTTTTTTGTATACAACATTAGAAGTTTTATTGGTTAGTATAACCATTCTTATCTAAAACTAATATTTTTAAGTATTCTCTACTTTTGACTCTTGACCAAGCAACAGATAATTGTCTATGTGTAAAACAGGTTATCTTAGAACTTATTATAGAATCCAACAATTGAAACTAAAATTACATCGACCTAACTGGCAGATGGTTAATTGCTATAAATGGAAATAACTTTTCAACAATTTTTAATTACATTGCAATAAATGGTAGAGATTTTCTGCAATATCTTCCAAATTTAAAGCAATATTAGGGCAAAAACTTTTAAGTGCATTGTCTACGTCTACACAACAAGAATTACAAGAAGTTAAATGTTATGAATCTGAAATAAATTAGAAGATACTTAACCAAAGCTCTACTTTTATCTTGGTTTTCAGTAAAAGTATACTATAATAGGTTCCCCATGTTGACTCCAGGTATTCCATAAACATGAATATTGACAATAAATTATGTTTTGTAAAAAAAAATAAAATAAACTCTATAAGTCTTGTAGACACACACAATCACATTTACATGTACAAATGGTCATCGACACAATAAGAAAAAAATGAGAAGCTACTTTTAAACTTTAATTAATTACTCAAATTAAGCTACAATATCTAAAGTAAATAGCATTACATGAATCATGTATAAACTATCTTTAAACAAATAAGAATCTACCGCATGATGCCCCGCAATTGAAATTAACTCCAACCGGTAAAAGTAAGTGATTAACAAAATAATAATGCATTTTCATCGTTATACAACAACCGGAGATAAATGTTGAAATGGGACCATTAAGACAGCCAATCTTTTTTCATATAAATCTCTTAACAGTTTCTATAAAACCTAAATTCAATGTTGGAAAATAAAACTTTCATATGGAAACATGAGAGATTGATGGTGTATATGATTGTTCAATGTTGAGAGGAGAAAGGGTCTAACTGTAATTAACATGGTTTGGCAGTAGACCAGTAGTACAACATTGTGGTGATATAGATAAATTTTAAAAAGTCAGATTCTCATAGAAAGTTGGACCTCCAAAGATTTCTGATTCTTGATACTCATTATGATGAATTAGAATTACAATGTCTCGATGTGTAAGCTTTCCCATTAGTCTATATATCAAAATTTATTCAAACACATAACACAAATCAACATCATAGTCAAAATAAATGGCAGGTATAAACCATACAAAATCAAAAGCCCATATATATACAAGCATAAACAAAAAAAATACAGCATTCCTCTTGTGAAGTTTTCCAATAAAACAAAGTGATTTAAGATGTTTGGAAACCTGCCTTGTTATTAGGCATGATGGCACATCGAGTCCCAACTTCAGATTACGATCAAAACAAACCCTATAGTCATTTAATCCATAAAAAAAGATAAAGGCAACAAACAGGAATCAGATAGAAAATGATATTATAACAATTATAAGTCAATAGCATACAATTGGTAGGCATCTGTATGTACCTTAAAATCAAAACATAAGAATAAATTAACGTATGATGCTATAACAACAAATAGATGAAAGTTAGTTGCTTTTTGTTGCATTTAACCCTAGACTTAAAAACAGTAGAGTTAGTATCATTGGTATAAAATATACGTTTGTTGTTAAAGAAAGACACCAAACCAATTTTTTTATTCTTCAAAGCCTCAAAGGAAAATAAAAAATATAAAACCCAAAGGCAAAGTACATAGCCATGGTATCTAATAAGATATTTTAACTAATAAAAGAATTGCTGGTTTGCTACCTGATGATGTTAGTCAAGATGGGAACAGTAACCTAGAAGTTCCCGACACATTTGACATTTTTGTAAAAGCCCAAATTGTTTTCATTGATTCTAAATCTCATTTCTATGATAACATTGACAAACGTAAGTTGCTTTCCCTACTTTGTTTGGTTCTTTTATGTAAGCAAATCTTGGAACTGAAAGGTCCTTGTTTTCTTAGGTGATGGTCACTCTAGCAACATTGTCGTTTTATTGTAGAAGGCCAATTATTGTAGCAATTATGGAATTTGTTAGTGCTATCACCATTGAGGATGACAATCTTGGATCTTTCGGTGATCATTCTTCAACATATGATGCAAATGGTTTAATGACAGAAAATATCATGAAACAATAACAAAAATTCAATCTAAATGCATCCTCAAGAGGAATAAACATTAGCACAAAACCAATAAACCATCAGTTATGCAACCAAAGGATCGATAAACTGATAAACTAAAACCTAAAACCTTTCAACAGGAAAAAAAGCAAGAAAATCAAAAGTTGTAAACTAAAGCATTTAAACAGGAAAACGAAGTTATAAAATCGGAACTTGTAAATTGAAAAGAAATATGATTTGCATACATAGTTTCGGAAAGTACTTTATGAAACTTCATAAACCAACCCTGTGTAAATCGAGAACATGTAAACATTAGAAACATACATATGAGAAAGCAACATACATATTTCTCACCGTGTATGTGGGGTTCTGAAATCAAACAGCAGAAGGTGCGTCAAATTCGCAAAATCAAATCACACTTACCTGAGACTCAAACCGCAACTACCTAGGATTCCAAAATCAAGCAACAAAATGGTAAAAAATCGCAAAATTAAAGAAAGAAATTGTCGACTCAAAATAAAAAGATAAGAACAATGGGTGAGGGAGTGGATGGCGAACCTTAGCAGACCGGAAACGTGGTGGTGAGGGCAACACTCCGATGAGAAGAACCCTAGGTTTTGAAGCAGAAATTTCTTGCATATTCTTTGGTTGAAATATGTACAAAGATTACAAATAAACATCTCTAATTGGAAACTGATTTTTCGGCTGGAACTTGAAAACTGTTATACGTTTCTAGCAATGAGCGTGAATGAGTTTTAGATCGAGGGCATATTGGGTATATGGTCATGAGCGGGAAAATTCAGCCACACTCCGTTTATCCTGCCGACGACTGATAAAGTTCGCAGCAATAATAGTGGCAGTGGTAATCTAGGGTTCGTAGCGTGAAAGGAGGGGAGCGTAGAAGATAAACGGAGTGTAGATGATATGTAGGCTGGTTTTTCGGATTTATTGGGATTTAATATGACTAATTAATTTTAATTACATTCTAATGGCAGGAAAACAAATTAATTGACTGCTTCTTATAACATGACACGTGGTAATTCGGTATTCTAAAAAGTGTCAAGTGGCATTTTTGATTTACTTTATTAGAAAGAATAGAATAGATTTTATTTTATTATTATCATTATTTTTTTCTTGATATGACGGAATCAAAAAGAAAATGACACAGTATGTTTTACAGAATGAAAAATAAATAGATTGTTTACTATTTTTGGCCCATCGTTAAATTTTCATATTGTAAATCTTACTTCCAGTTTACCTTTTATGTTAGCATTGCAATTTGAGAATTGGCCAACAGGCAACAGCCCCCATAAAGTTGTACTCGTTTAATGGTGTTATTATGTAAAAAAAAATGTGAATGATTCATTAAATCCAAAAGTGGTTTCATAATTGTAGCATTTTATAATTGTACAACGAACAGAGCATTTTTCGACTTGAACGATACAACTAAGAACATGTAAAACAACTAATTAAGCCTACTATACATCAAGAAATGATGACTAATAAAAAAAGCCAATTATTTGTTAACAGTCCATTTTACCCAACATTTATTAGGAAAAAAACAGGTGGATGTAAACGACACCCACGCAACAGGTAGAGATGAGATACGGCAACTTCATTACTATATAATGAATTGCAAGGGGTTCTAGGCTTCTAGGAGGTTTGGGGTGGGGTGGGGGGGGGGGGGGGGGGGTTCCGGTTTTTAACCGGGGTGCTTCTTTTTGCCCTCATCCCTGCTGCCACGTTCTGGCTTTGGTATTTACGCTTTTTCCACCTCCTGCTTCGTCCGATACTTTCCCGTCCGCCACCTCTTCCCTGTGTGTTTGCTTCATCCTGTGTTGCTTCTCTTCTTTGGACGTCTTCCGACTGTCACGTTTTCCTTCGTTGCCCAGGTGTTTCATTATCGTCATTACTTCCGTCTTTGTTTCTCATACGACTTCTTCAATTGTGTTTCAGGCCTTTTTGATTTTTCTGTTTAGGTTTTTGGTATCTAAACTCCAAAACCTCAAATCCAAAAAGGCGAATTCTTATAAAATCGTTTACGATTCGACTCAAACCGAATCCCCACCTCAATCTTTACCACCTCGAAACAACACCCTGTCGATGCAGTTTTTCAGTCTCCGGTAATCGATTTCAGCAGCGACTCACAAAGGTGTGCTTTTTGCGGAACGTTCTATCAATCGGGGAAGGTAATAGCCCGCTCAGTCTCAATTGCAGCCTTTGCCAGAGGCGAAAGTTGAGGGAGGAGTTGTTGTTCAAGACGCGGTTCGGAAATCGTCTGAAAAGCCCAAAAAAGGGTACGCCTTTCATCTATCTCTCTCATTTTGTATCAATGTTTTGAATAGTTCTTGGTTATTAATAGGTTAGGGTTAGGGTTACAAATCAGGGCCCTCATTAAATCCTAATTTTCGACAATGGAACCATGGACAAAAGTTATTACTTCAAAAAAAACAGAGAACCTGTAAACCAGCATAACCATATTTATCCAAGCACCCTATTTCAGGATTAAAACAGATGGTGATTGAATATACCAACAAATTGAAGATTAGTCATTCTTGAAATCATCAATTTTTGTGAATTATTAGCACTTGACTTGTGTTGTTTTCATGTCATTTTAGTGGTTTGACCGGAACCAAAAGAAGAAGTGGACCAGGGGGTCTGAATAAACTGTGTGGTATTACACCCGAGCTTCAAGTTATTGTTGGCGAATCAGCATTATCAAGAACCGATGTTCGTACAAGTCACAATCAAAATTGACCATTTTTCCCCTATATAAACATAACCCTAATAATACATGATGTTGGTAACAGATTGTTAAGCAGCTATGGGCATACATCAAGAAAAAACAACCTCCAAGATCCCAGGAACAAGAGATCATTTGTGATGATGCGTTGCGTGTTGTTTTAGAAACGGATTGTACCGACATGTTCAAGATGAATAAGTTGCTTGCCAAACATATCATCCGACTTGAGCCCACAAGTATGTAATAAAACCAATAATCACATATTTCCTAATTTTCTTAAATTTGGTGACTTTTTGTTTGCAGAAGAATCCTCACGGAAAAAGTCAAAAGTCAATGTTGAGCCTGTGGTTGAAGATACGAATACTTACAAAGGTGTGCTTTTTTCCTTCAGTATTCTTTTTCAAGATTCAAGCACGACATTTATAATGTATGTGTATCAGTAGGGTTTCAGATCACTACAACTAGGGTTTCTCGATTCTGAATTATTTTAGTCAGTTATGCTGTGAAATCAAAAGAGGAATGTCGTACGATTCTAGCTACTCTACACTAGACAAAAGTAAGCTTATGCTTATTTTTATCTTTTTTTCTCAATGATGAAAAGTGAACTTCTTATAGAAAAAAAGGAATACAAGCTTTTATATATGAGTAACAGCTAATAATCCATAACACGTGGTGAAAATTGCAAACATTATGGTGCAAAAAAGGTAAAGCAATTTACATTAACTATGTACATTGATTGTACATGTTATGTCATATTGTCATGTATGCTATATTTATAATAGATTCTTGATAAGATTTTCTCCTTACTTTGTATGTCTATTGCCCTTTTTGCAGGTTGTTGGGACAATGTGGTTGCTGTTTGTTCTTGCCCCTCAGCTTGCACCAATTTTAGGTGTACTTATGCTTGGAGTATCTACTTTAGTTGGTAAGTTATTGTTAATAATTACTACTCGCTTCTTTCATTAAGAACAATAGAAAAACTTAATTCATTTAGTAAAACAACTTAACATGTCTTTAAAAATATCAAACACAGCAGAACTCCATAACTAAGCTTCAGGATTTGCAAAGACACCAAAACTTCCAAACTTTCAACTAGGCCTTTTGCATACTTGTAAAAGATACCAGGGTTATTTTCGTCCAAATACAAAGCAACACCAGAATAGCTTCAAAATGCATCAGAAACCAAGCACCCATATAAAGAAATAACAGAATAATACGCATACATACCAGGTTTCATTCATTCGCACGGGCTCAATCTAGTTAGCAACAAAAACAGGTTTATGTTATCGACAGCAACGACACGGGTACACGTGCGATCAACCTGATAAGCGCAGCAGTTATAATAAGTTTCGTAACTGAAATCGTCGTTCCAACAGATATATTTGTCAAACTTTTTCCAAAGATTCAGGAAACTCAAAATCAAAACTAATCAACGGAGACCCATTGTAAACGCTGAACGGCTAATGAACTTTCGTGGGCACTACGACTACGATTACCGGGTATGTTCTTGTGTCATTTCCTTCTCAACGCTTCTACACTTAATTATTCCCTGTTATAGATATTCTTGTGTCATTTACTTTTTTCCAAAGTTAACTACCATTATATAAATTATTTTCCTTTTTATAACCGGGTTGATATTTCAGTTGCATAAACAGCCATGCCACGTGAATATTGTAATTATGATTTGTGAATTAATGTTATGTAGAATTTATAATTATATTACTCATGTATTTTAAATTCTTTTTATTGGGATATAATGTGTTGATATAATCTTTACAATTCCTGCCATTACCTTCCCATTCCTTTTATTTTCATTAATGGAAATTTTGTGTATCAATATACAGTAATCTCGCCAGTACCGACAGTGTATCAGACAATTGAAATTAAATGCAACACGTAGACAATGCATATCCAAGGAACGATTGACAAGAAACTATTCTTTCATTTTCTTTTTAATATACATTAGGATTCAATATAATTAAATGATAGTGGCTATGTCTTTTACGTTGTGTGTGTATGTATGACTGCACACGTTGTGTTTGTGACCGTTCTAACTTTCCGAGTAAACTTTAGAACTTCATACGCTAACCGATTACGCTATTCCTATAATTTTAAATTGTTAATTTGTATACATAATTTTTTAAACCAGATATGTAATAGATCTCACAAATGACTACAACAATTTACCTTACATTCAAAACATTTTCAAAAATTATCAAAATATTGATGGATCCAATATGTGACTGAAGCCATTTACCATACCATCAATTCATTTGCATACAAACAATTAACCCTTCATGGGCCGTGCTGAGCACGACCCTTAAAATGTACCTACTATATATATATATATATATATATATATATATATATATATATATATATATATATATATATATATATATATATATATATATATATATATATATATATATATATATATATATATATATATATATATATATATATATATATATATATATATATATATATATATATATATATATATATATATGAGGGAGGATCATTCGAGGCCAACGAAAAGGTTGAGGTTGCGAGGCCAGTTCTGTACCAATCAAATTATAAGGGCATATCAGAAATTATGTATTTAAATTAAATTATATCAAAATTATAGTTTCCTAACATCTAGGAAACTGATTGTTAGTTACCAAAAAAACTAATAAATTAATTTTTATTTTTTTAATAATTTCAGTTTATATAGCGTCAATTTTTTTTACTTTTTTTATTTTATTAATAGATACTAATAATCATTTTCCGTCAAATTATTTTTTTTGCTTGTATCATTTGATTCATATGATTTCATTCATAAATGGTTATAAAACACAATGCAAAGTTAAAAAACGCAATATATTTGTAATCATGAACGACTAAATCACAATGTAGATATAAAAGAAATACGTATGTAATCATGAGCGAATAAAGAACAATGTATAAATTAAATAAATCAACTACAATTGTAATCGTAAATGAATATAGAACACAATTTAGATAAAATGTACAATCTCGTTTTAATCATCGATGATTACATCACAATGTAGACAAAAATACAATGCAATTTTAATCATAAACAAATAGTGGGCACCCGTGATCATTGTGATTCTTGGATTCACATCTGCAAAATCAAGTTCAAATATATTAAAAAAAAATAATGTACAAACTATATTAAATTTCCACAAAAGTTATAATCGTTGATGATTAACAATAGAGTTTATATGTTCATATTTGAACAATTAATATAAAGTGGTTGTTATAGTGGTAATCGTCAATGATTAACACTATATTTTCTTTAATCAAAAGTGAGTTTGCAATCCTTAATCATTTATGCAGTCATTTATACAAACATAGTTGTAATCATCAATGATTATAACTTATGTTATAATCATTTATACAATCATAGTTATAATTAAAAATGATTATAGATACCATCATAAATGATTTTAACTTATGTATCAAACATTTATTATATAATCATAAGTATATTGAACTAAAAAAAATGTGTAAACTCACATTAGAATTAGAAACCGATTCCTCGACGTGGTTGTTGGATCGATCAACATTTTAAAGAATTTAAATTCAAGTAATGGCCACTTAATTAAATAGAAAAGGATCATGTTACTCTAAATGAATAATGATGATGGCTTGAGAGCAAATTAAGTCTGTGGTAGGGTCCCCCTCCTCACGTAAATTCTATACAAATGATTAAATTCCATTTCTATTCCCATTCTTCTAACATATAATCTGGTTCATTTTATTCATGTGAATCACGTATTGATTCATTAGTACCAAAATAATAATAATAATTTCACCCTTCCAGAAATTTACTTTGTGCGATATGTTATTAATCGAAAAACACATGTTATGGTTTTTGAATAATACCTAGAATTGGAGAGCTCGTACACCTTACTTGCCTGCTACTGACATTCTCGCTTTCTTCTCGATTTTTCTTCTTTTCGTATAATACGTACCGGTGTGGTGATCGGCTATGCTAGGAACCCTAATTTAACGTGGAGATGGAGAAAGAGATATATGATTTCCATATTAAAAGGCTAAAATCTTGGAACCCAAAATAAATAAAATACCCTTAATACCCTTGACAGCTTTTTAAAATCTTTCAATTGGTCACATTACTTTTATATTTTACATAAATGACACATTAATATCAACCTTAGATATGATATTTTAGACGATGGAGATATGGTCTCGCGATCTCAACCTTTTCTTTGGCCTCAATTGATCCTAATTCATATATATATATATATATATATATATATATATATATATATATATATATATATATATATATATATATATATATATATATATATATAATCAGGATCGGGTGAAGACTCTTCTTAAACTGAGGACTTGCGAGGAAAGATTAAAAAAATTGAAAAAAATATAAATAATAAAATGGATCATAGTACTATATCGGAGAAAAAAATGATTCAAAAAAAACCTTTTCGATCATTATTTTTTTTATAATGAAATAATGATCCAAAATAAAAATAGAAAAATTGCATCATTACGTTTTGCAATGATGCAAATTTTTTTTTCAAAATTTTTTTTGATAATGATATAATACTATTCTCGATTTTATGATTTGTATTTTTTTATATTTTTTTTCAATTTTTTTAAGGTGTACTCGCAATTCCTCACCGAAAAAAGAGTTCTCACCGGAACCGGATCCTATGTAGAATCAGGATCGGGTGAGGACTCTTATTAAAATGTATGTATATATATATATATATATATATATATATATATATATATATATATATATATATATATATATATATATATATATATATATATATATATAGATGTAGGTTCAAATATAATTCATAAATATTGTGTGAATGTAAGACCAATTGTGGTCCAATCATTCATAAAAGGTAACTTGATAAATTAACAAATTAAATAATTAATTATCTTTTAATTCTATCCAACAATTTAGGAATTTGACTAATTATTCGAAAATTATCTTATCTCCCATTTTTTTCTCTTTTCTCACGCACTCTCTCCTTCTAAGTTCTATCCATGTCTCTCTTTCAACGTGTTCATCACCAAAGATGTTCAGATCCATCAACAATATCACCGACTTCGACGATGATCAAACCTATATATATTCTTCCTTTTTTTTTCTTCTATAGGTAGCACTGAGGTAAGTTTTTCATCCCCTATTGAAAAGAATCTGGAAATTATTCATACCCTCTTTCATGCGATGATCTCCTTTTTGTTGTTATCTTTGATTTATTACCATCAATCGGACTTTCAATTTCAAAGTTCCGTTTCGTTTCTCACCTTTCAATGTGCTTCTTCCGTTTTTATTCTGTTGCCGGTATTATATGTGCGGCCTTTGAGTCGTAGCTTGGACTGAAGATACGAAAATTAAAAAAAATTATTTGAAAAATGACTTTGGGGAAGAGGGATTGCGTGAGCGGCGCTAGTCGGCAATCTTTTTTAATTATAACTCCAATTTAGGAGTATCTTCTCTGATTTCCCATTTGCATCCCAATACGTGGGTTTAAATAAGGTAACACCAAATTACTCTTTTTATTTCCTTCTAACATTCTTTTTTGCTTGGATTATGGTTTGAACAACTTCCTTTTGTAGAAAATCTTAGACGTTTTTTCTTTTGTTCATTCTCATCATCATCAAATTATCACCCCGTTTCCGTTCTTCTCCTTCGGCGTCGAATCCCAAGTCATATTCTCCGACGGCAAAACTGACCTACGAAGGCAACAGACCTCCAAAGGCAATCGATTGATCTCCTTTTGTTCCGGGATACTTTCAGAATGGTTGGTCGCACAAAAGTATTTGTTTTGAAAAGCAGCATAAAAGGTTCGCATACCACTTGCACTTGGCTACCGACATTTGTTATTATGGAAAAAATTGCGTTCTTAGAGAATTATTGTTTAGTTTGTATTTTATTTAGTATTCTTAGAGAATATAGTTCTCTACAGACCAACACAAACTTATTCTTAGAGAATGCACAATTCATACTGCATGTGTAAATGTACGAAATATTATATATTGTGGTGTAAACGTTTATTGTTGCATTCCTTAAAATTCTTTGAGAATATACTCAAATATTCTTTGAGAATGTACCATTTTAATTGACAATTGAAAGTTACATTCGTTTCGTGGTTAATGCATTCTTCAAGATTTGTCATATGCACCATATATGCATTCTTTGAGAATATACTCAATAGTTAATGCATTTTTCAAGAATTGTCATACACACAATATATGCAGTGCAGTTTCTCTAAAAAAAAAATAGTAAACTGACCAACACAAACTTATTTTTCCTAGAAGGCTATTTTTAAGCTAAAAAATAATATATAATTCAGAATAAACCACATACGAATTTCTGATGCGTAATTGAAACCCTTTCTACATTTTTAACATATAGAGAATGGTTGGTTTAAGAAGTATTGTACAAATTCTCCGAAAATTTGAATGAAACACAGTTAACCCAAAATACATAAACAAATCGCTTTGAATCTAACAATATTCTTTAAGAATGAAATAAATATATGATAACGAACCGAAAAAAAATGTTTTGAATGTTTGAACGTGTTGAATGAAATTCGAATTCTGATAAAATCTGAGAATTGATTTGATTTTATTTATATTAATTAATTTGACTTAGTTGCCTAATATGTAGGTAATATTTTAATTTCTCTCTCTTATTAAAATGTCATATTTACCCTTATAATTAATTAGGTCAATTATATTGTATATGTCATCCCATGATAATAATGTGTACCCTCAAATCACGGTCTTTCATTCTTTTAATCTAATTACAACAAATTGGTTCTACATTCACACAATATTTAAGAATTTCATTTAATACTAACTCTCTCTCTCTCTCTCTCTCTCTCTCTCTCTCTCTCTATATATATATATATATATATATATATATATATATATATATATATATATATATATATATATATATATATATATATATATATATATATATATATATACTAGTCGTGTACCCGCGCAATGCGGCGGGATACAAATTGTTATGGGCGAGGACCATGTAGTTCGGTTCATTGTTTCGCTAAAATGAATAGTTCTTTTTTCGGCTATTTTTGTTAAAATTTGAACTATGTTACAATCATGTTGAGTGTATTTTTGTGATGTGTCTCCAATCCTACAAATATAAATAAAAAATAAATAGAAGGTGGTTCACAAGGACATAAAAAGGCATGTCTAATAATTATGAAATTCACCAAATTTGAAGAGTGAAAATTTACCATCCAGCCAATATTATCTCCATATTTGAAACAAAATTCAACATTATATCCATATTTGAACCAAAAATCTACTAATCAGCTGAAAATGCAATAAAAATATTTAGATTATTTAAGTGTGTGTAAGTGAATGTTGTTTATGTAAAATGGGTTAGACATATGGTTTTTTTTCCTTGCAAAAACAAACCCCCACACATTCACTCATTATTCTAGGATTAAAAATACTTCTATCACTAAGTCCCAAATATATTGTGCACACAGATTGTTTTAAATTTATGAACTATTAATCAACTTGGATAAAGGTCGCATGAATTAAAAGTACATTATTTATTCGTTTCTTTTCATTCAAAATAACTTAATTATATAGCAAATTTCTAATAATTAAAATAGCATATACTTGGTTAATTAAGAAATCATAAACTTAAGAAAACAAATTAACATGAATTTGGCTAATAGTAATTAGAAAGCAAAGTAACGTAAACTTGGTTAATAAAAGAAAAACAGAAAATTGGTTAATACATTAGCTTAATGTAATTTAATCTCCAAAATAAACAAAAATAATAATAAATAAGTATAGTTGGTTTCAATTTAAAAAATGAAATTACCTCTCGTAGGTTGTAGGCGTGTTGTATGTATAGTCTCATTATTAGTTATTACATTTTGATGTTGTCTTTTTTAAAAATAAGGCCATAATATTTTCCGTTAGTCCTCATTAATTCTCATTTCACTAAAAGGAATCGCCAATTGTTCTGTTTCTTTCTTTTTTTAACCTCCGTTACTCTTTACCTAACGTCGATAACTTCGTAGCTTACAATAAAGGTATACGTCAAAGTTAGGCAACATGTGTTAACGAAAGTTTACATTTGTTTAGAATTTAAAAACTAAAGAAAAATGACATTTGTTTTCCATTTAAAGAAAGTTACCAAGGTATTGGAATTCAGATTTCCAAAACCTTACAATTTAACATCTTTAACTCACACGTATACCGAAAGAGAGCCATTGGTGTCGAGGGTCACTTTTGGGGTTACGATCAGCTTGAAATGTTGAAATAACATACCTTCTAGAACTTTAAGGTATTTATTTGAGCACAACAATTTTTACAGACATGAAAATTTAACCTAAATGTATAGTGTTGGAAAAGAACTAATTGGAGTTACAGTTTAGTACTCAATAGAGAAAACAGGTTGCAACACAAAATTTTAATGGTTTTCTTACACATGGTTAGTTTAGGAAACTCAACCTCACCTTTGATGTGGGCCTTTTCCTCTGGCATGGTTTTGGCCACAAAACATCATCTTCTATCCAATTCTTAGAGAACCCCAACCTTAATTGTCCATTTGTTTCTGCTCCTTCCCCAAACCTCTACTTATATTTAGGAATTCGGTTGAATTTCCTAACTTCTCATCTGATCTTTTATTGAACTATTGTAGTCTCTTTGGCCTCACCCATGTTGCTACCTCTTCATCCAATATATTTTCAAGTTCTACAAAAGTGGTAGACAAAAATTCCATCAGTTACCCAAATGCCCATGCCATTGATACAGTTCGTCACTCGCAAAAAGTCACAAAAAACAAACACACAACTGATCAGACACACATAGATACTACATTGCTATATTTTGGCAATAAATAGAAAGTATGTTGTTATGAAAGAAAAAATGAAAAGGGATTTTATAAAAAACAAAATAAATGAGAGAATGTTTCTATTTCTTGTGATTAGCCTTATTTCAAGATTTTTTAACAAAACCAATCATAAAATAACCAACAAGCTTAGAGAATTAAATATGCATGAATGAATTGTCTTTTGTCTGTTTTCCTGCATCTCGGTCCCTTTTCTACCCCTGCATAACATGCTAAATTGCAGCCATGTATAAATGTTACTGTGAGAAAAGCAACAAACTTGCCTGCATTTCAGTTCCTCTTCTACCCTCTCTCGTTTTCTGAAACCCTCGTGCTAAATTACAGCCATGTATAAATGTTACTGTGAGAAAATTAAGAATATATACAAGTAAGTTAATCAAAAAATGACTATGTACATACAACTACAAACACAGATGCACAAAGATACACTTAAATAACCACAATGAACTGGTCCGGAACTGGAAATTACATAACTGGAACCTATATGAGTGACCAAATCCAGTAGCGAGGCCATGATTGAATTCTAATTCTACACAGCAAGAGTAAAGAATAAACAGGAACAACATTAGTAAAAAAAACTATAAAATGAAACAGATATTTAGAAAGAAAATATATAAAGGTTAAAACAATCATGTCATATAGGATAGGGACCAAGATTTAAGCCCACCTTACAAAACTTGATCATCCGGAAGCGCTCTCACTCAGCCACAATCACAAAATCTGAGATTATCACAGCATACCATCCAAAGAAACCATCAAATATCTACAAAAAAAAAAATATCACAATGATGTATATAAGTTGTTTTTCGGGTTTGAGACAACCTTACAGAAACTTGTTTTACATCATGAAATAGATAGAACCCCTTGCTCCCTTTACTGAATCATCAAAGATAGTCACAATCAATGAGATAGATAACCTGGAGTGGAAAATGAAAATTAAAGATTTAGAGTCATGTTAAAATAAGGGAAAAAACATCAACCGATCGCCAACCGTCTTGATGAAGACTGAATGTGATTTATTTGGATCTAGATAAAACCGTAACAACGAGGAAATAAAGGGTACAGAGTCGAATCAAAGAGAAAGGATATGGACTGAATGTGATTTATTTGATGGAGGAAGTGGTGATTCTTCAAGTTAAGCAGGAAATGGTGAAGTAATAGAGAGACAAAAACATGGACAGAAAATAAAATGAAACTCGTGGCTCAAACAAAGCAGGATGTGGACTGAATGTGATTACAACCACCGATCGCCAACCGTCTTGATGAAGACTTTGTTTATTTCTACGGTGGCGAGGCTATGCTTTCTGCTGATGGCGACAGGAGTAGTTGTCATGCAATGATGGCGAATGGCAGTGGTAAACCAAGGAGAGGGTATCCAGCTTGAAGGCATGGTGGTGGTGGTGAAGAAGCAGGGTCGGAGAAGGCGAGCAGCAATGGCGGTGTTGAAAGTGAGCAAGAGAGGACGGATAAGGTAGCATCTTAAATCGCTTTCTAGGGTTATATATCAGCGGAGAAAAGAGATAAGATGGATTTAACAAGAATTCATATGAATTTAAAATTGAAAATTGTCAGGTCAAGATAAGGAGAAATACACGGAACAGATACGTGAGAGGAAGGGATGGGGAAGCATTTGGAAATTGGAATAAAATAGGAATGGTATCCTTTTGACTGATTCAAATTTTGAACTAATCTACCAAAAGCACCGTAAGACTTTTTCTCCAACCCAACTGAACAAAAGACTTTAACCTCAATCTACATATCCGTGTTTTTGATAGACTGCATAAGAATATGTACACTATGCACAATTACTTGGATCTCTTAAATTTAAGAGTTTCTATTAATGGAAACCATTTTTTATTTTTAAAGTAGTATAGATATACTTTTTTGGATCCCTTCCTTGTCATTAGTTACATTTTTTAAAATCCCCAACGCTTCGACTTTAAGTACATTGTATTAAAAAAACAAACGCTAAATAAAACTAAAATTCCAAATCAATGACGTTTTTTGTAATGCATATCCGTACCTACAAAATCCGAAGAACATTCTCAAATAAATTTTGCTGGTTAAGATAACACGCTAGATGATCCTTTCCCAGGTGAAAATCATGAGGGTCAACAACGAATAGTCTTGTGTAATATTTTTTTTGGTGTAAAAATAGAAAACAGCATATTACATGGTGTCTGTAATCCAAAATCCAAATCCAAAATCCGAAATATGCATTTTAGAGTTCAAGATACTGCATTTCATGCTAAATCTAATGAGAAGTTAAGGAAACATGCTAAAACAAAAATAGATTTCGATAAAGCATCATAAAAGAATGTCAAGTTCTGGAAAGACCAATGACGTTCCACATATGTCGAGTGGGAGATAAAAGGCAGTTCTTTTTCAAAAATTTTGATACAAATGAAATAATTAGACTTTATATGCCACATTACTCCGAAATAATCTCATTTCGCAGTAGAAGATCACTTTGGTAAAAAATTGGTTTTTTAAAACAATACAAATGAAATAATTAGACTTTATATGTCATTATTTTTTAATATCTCTTTATATATACAAGGTTAATGTCATCAAAACCCAACAAACAATGTTTTTCATTTTAAATGGTCCTTAATATTATTGTAGTCATTCTAAGTCACTAAACTTTTATTTTACCTGTTAAAAATGGGAAGCAACGCAATTAGCAGGTTGCCTCTGTAAGATGGCATCTACATGACGTTTGGCTAACTAAAGTGGTCCATGTGGCGCTGACATGGCGTCCATGTGGATTTTTCTATTAAAAAAATCTTTTATGCCATAAAACCTAACTGGATTATCTGAATCAAACATCATAATTACTAAACAAAGAACTACATATGTTCTGAAAGTAGTTCGAGAAAGGTTTGGCTGATTAGATGAACACTTAGATTAATTAACTACGATAATATCAAATTACGTATAAACAAGCATAAACGAGTATCACTTACGCTAATATCCATTTGCCTTTGAGAAGAGGAAGAGCATTCTTCGGTGCCGGAGTCGGATTATTCGACTCGAGCTGTGTGATCAACTCCACTACCTCCACCCTCGTTTCACTCGTGGCAGTCAATCTAGGGTTTGTCCCGTAAAACGAATCAACCAACTGCTTCTTTAACAGATCAATCTCCATCGGCTCCTTCTATGGTATTGTATGGTAATGGCTCCTCCTCCGACATAGCCAACGAAGAATCGCTAGACTCCTACTCCCAGTTCTCTCCGCTCGCAACATGCAAAGTGAAACTGAATTTCTTTTCGAATTCTTCGAAGAAAAAAACCTTCGATTTTGCCAAGTTTTTAATGAGGAAGCTCATCGAATTAACCAAAAAGTTCGACAATCTGGAGCTCAGTATTGGGAATTTGTTTTAGAAGTCTCTAATTCCAAAACAATTGTACTGAATATGGAAACATGGTGTACAATTATCCAATGGAATTGGTTTAGCAACCGGTATCACAACTGAATTCTATTTGGAAATGTGTTTTAGAAATTATCCTGTGGAAGTCGTTAATTCCAAAACAATTGAAGTTGATCTAGAAATATGATTTAGCAATTATCTAGTGGAATTTGATTTGGAAATGTGTTTTATCAATATTGGTATAAGGTGATCAAGAGATTGATGTTTATCAAAGACTGTGATGACATTGATGACGATTTGTTCTTAGCAGCCTTAAATTGCAATAGCTAAACCCAAAACATATTAAATCGCTAAATCTATAATGAATCGAAGTTGCTAATTGTATAGTGTCTTCTCTAATTCTCGTAAAGGGATAAAGTCGCTAGATACGTTGAAGCGTAAGCTATCTTAGACACAAGTGAACTTTCTAATTCTGGAAACGGATATTGATGGCAATGTTTATCAAGAGATTGATGTTTATCCCATGCTTTAATCCATCAAATTACAATGATAAAGAGATTGGCAGTTATGAAAGACTGTAATGACATTGGTGAAGATTTATTCTTAGCGACCTTGATGTCAACAATGGATGGGGTAGAGATCTTTGGTGAATCGTAAAGGAGAGAGTATGCGAGCTCGTTTCTAGATCGTTGGTGATCAAGAGATCGAGTGGGTGTGAGATGCTTTTCTCTATCACAATCACCGGGAAAAAATGGTGGTGATTAAGGCTAGAAATTGATTGTATGTAATGGGTGACAAACCGATTTATCTGATGAAGAACCCCAAGTTGTCGGAGATGAAAGCAACAATTAACACTCAGTAAGATACTCAAATTGGGCGACAAAAACCCTAGCAATCCGGTTGAATTTGATGATATGTTTGATCTTGGGTTTTGGTGACATTCTCTTTATTAAATTTAAAATTAATTTGTAAATTAGAAAAGATTTTTGATAGAAAAATTCACATGAACGTCATGTTAGCATCACATGGACCACTTTAGTCAGTCAAACGCCACGTGGATATCACCTCACTGAGGCAACCTCCTAAAATGTGTTGCTTCCTCTTTTTAGCAAGTAAGATAAAAATTTAATGACTTAGAATACCTAAAAATACTAGAAACCATTTAAAACCAAAAACAATAGTCGGTTGAGTTTTAATTACATTAAATCATGTATATAACTTGTTTAAACATTTTATGTGATAAAGCGTAGTTTCTTACTAGTTACTAGTTGTGTCAAACTCGAATTATTTACATGCAACAAACAAACTTATTAATTTTTCCACTTTCATATAACATTTTTTCTATCTTATGTAATATTTATATAAAATGGTCAAGGTTATTTCCAAAATATGTTACATAAAATTGTAAAATAATAAAACTAATCCTATTTATAATCCTATTTACACCTGCTAATTAAATTAAGAGTCAATGAGCCGAGTTCAAATCAAAGTGAGGATCGTAGTCGGCATCAATATTGGTGTTTAGCCAAATGCCATTGATTTGTTTCTCTTGTGTGGATCCTTAATTCCTTATATCCGAGTTTTTTATTCCCAAATATGTAAATCCCTCTCAAGGGTCGGCCATAACCATTAAAAAACGCACATTCGATCATGATGCCATGCGACCATTTCTACGCCATTAATCCAGCTAATAAGATACCCGCCATATCCTACTCTTTTTGTCCCGAATGTATACAATCCCATCAAAAATCGCCAAAAAAGAACTATCATGCTTTCTCCGAAGTCGCTCTTATTTCTGCTGCTACCCATCTTCTTTACATTGTTACCTCATGGAGGTTCTCATATTCTTCATTCCCAAATACAACAATCTTCAGGTAATATGCTGTTTTTTCCTATAGTTTCATGGGTTCTCTCGAATTCCCGGAATGTGCTTTTCGTTTTACTTGTTGTGGGTCTCTCTACTTCTGTAGGAATGATTAATGGCAGGTCCGGTGTAGTTCATCGAGAAACTGAACGGGTTGTTCTTGAAACGAAGAGTACTGATGAGAACTCGTCCCTTATATTAGCGGATGAGAGAACAAGAAGGAAAGACCCCAGTAACGATTTCAAGTACTACACCGGTGGATGGAATATCAGTAATGAACATTACGTTTCTGTAAGTCTATTACATTTTTATTGCTTCACTTGTTCTTGCTTTTTGTGGTCAATATGGTTTGTTTTAACTTGAAGATTGAAATGGTTTCCCAAATGCCTTTAAGAATTAGATGATTGCATTAATTAAACTTTGTGAGTCAATTAATTAATTCTAATCGTTGACTTTGAGAAATGATGATACCCCTCCACGTTCTTGCTATATATTTGTTTTTTTCTTCCCTTCATTACACAATCTTACGTTTAAACACAAAAAGAGGCATTCAAGATTGCTTGACTTAGCATTTTTAAACAAATATTAATCCGAAATTTTCATTTTCGGACCACTTGATCAATACAATGCGATGGTATCAAAATCTAAGAAAAATGTTTTAATGTTCTCGTTTTATGCAGTCGGTATCATTTACTGCTGTCCCCTTGTTCGCAATTGCTGCAATATGGTTTGTGGGATTTGGTCTATTCTTGCTCCTAACCTGTTGCTGCTACTGCTGCTTGCGAAGAAGCCCTTATGGCTATTCTCGAACGGCTTACACACTTTCTCTTGTTTTTCTCTCCTTCTTCACCATCTCCACAATGTGAGACACTCCCTCTTTACAGATACGTATTGCTACGTGTGTGTGTGTGTGATTCCGGCTATCAATCATTGCTGGTTTAATCTGAGTTGCAGTGTTGGATGCGTGGTTTTGTACACTGGACAAGGGAAGTTCAACGATAGCACCACAGATACATTGGATTATGTCGTGAGTCAGTCCAATGATACGATTTATAGACTCAACAATGTGTCAGCCATTCTTTCTGTAGCAAAAGGGATTGAAGTTGATCAAGTTTCTTTACCTTTAGACATCAAAAACCACATTGACAGTGTCCATGAAATGATCAGTGGTGCTGCAAGAAACCTGGAATTTGAAACCAGAAGGAATGAGAACGATATAAAACGTGTTCTGAAGGCTGTGTATGTAACCAATAAACACTATCTGTCTTTTATAAATTCATGTAGACTCTTGTAATCTTTTGGTGTTTCTGCAGAAGGCTTGCTCTTATAATCATTGCTGCGGTTATGCTTCTTGTAGCTCTTCTTGGTTTTTGTAAGCCTGAAAGATCCGATCTTTTTCCTCAATATTAACTTGAAACATATAGTATGTGATACTCACGTTTTTGAATCTTCATGGATGCAGTGTTCTCGATACTTGGATTGCAGTTTCTTGTTTACATGTAAGTGATCATAACGAGCAACTTGATCGAGGTCTTATCTTTATGTGGTTTTCTTGATGAAGGTCTTGTCTTCATATGGTTTTCTTGATCAAGATCTTGTTTTATGTGGTTTTCTTGATCAAGATCTTATCGTTACCTTGTTTTCATGATCAAGATCTTATATTTGTTTGGTTTTCTTGATCAAGATCTTCTGTTTTCTGGTTTTCTTGATCAAGATCTAATCTTTTTTATGGTTTACTTGATCAAGATCCTGTGCCTGTCTTTATGTATTTTCGAAATTTTCTTGATCCAAATCCGTGATTGCAGCTTGGTGGTTCTGGGTTGGATTCTTGTTACAGCTACATTGATCTTATGTGGCATATTTCTAGCACTCCACAAGTATGCAACTTTTTGATCTCGTCAAAATTCTATCCATTGATTACAAGCTAACTACAGTTATCGATTCTTGCAGTATCATGGGAGACACATGCGTTGCTATGGACAAGTGGGTTCAAAACCCGATGGCTCATACAGCTTTAGACGATATTCTTCCATGTGTCGACAAAATAACAGCTCAAGAAACCTTGTCTCAGAGCAAAGACGTGACCTTTCAATTGGTGGCCATGGTGAATAACATCATCACCAACGTATCCAACATCGACCCACCACCGTTTGCAGGTTTCCTTAATTACAATCAATCGGGACCGTTGGTTCCCACCCTTTGTAATCCACTATACGCTAATAAAACGGATCGTATCTGTAAAGCTGGAGAACTGCGGTTCGATAATGCCACCAGGGTAACAATTTAACAATCTTTATAACTCTGAAAAACTCTGAAGAATCATATTTGATGCATTATATGCAGGTGTGGAGGAATTATGTCTGTCAAGTTTCCAAGAACGATGCATGCACGACTGTGGGCCGGTTGACTCCAAAGATGTATAAGCAGATGTCGGATGCGGTCAATGTGAGCGATGGGTTGACCGAATCTGGGCCGTTTTTGGCTGGGTTACTAGATTGTAGCTTCGTTAGAGACACTTTTATTGGAATTCACAAGGATCATTGTCCAGATCTGAATAATTTCAGCGAGTGGATCTACATTGGTTTGGCTATGGTGTCCGCTGCTGTGATGCTTTCGTTGGTGTTGTGGGTTCTGTATGCGCGTGAGAGGAAGCATCGGAAGTACACCAAACTTGTCGTCCAGACTGCACAAAGTCCTGCAACAGATCGTCGATGGAAGTAAAATGAGTGTTGAATTATAGGGACTTAAACAAAAAATACGAATAGAGAACAAGTTTGGAAATATTTAATTTTTTATTTAGGAACAATGACATTAATACACAGTAGGATTTATATATCTTCCATCTTTCTCTCTTAACTTTTTATCAAAGAGTTTAAACCACTTAACTTTCAATTTTGTTCCACTTAATTTAGTGAAATTTTATATAATTTTTGTTCCATATGGCATGAATGTATATTGAGATGACGCGTGTATATGTATAACGTACGTAGTATGTTTACTTAAGAATTTCTATAAAACTATAAAATAGTAACGTCTCAGTTTATTTTAGTATCGTGAAAATTTTGAAGCAACGTTTACATATTTCAGACTTAATTGCACAACATTTTTACAATAATGGAATCGTCACAACATAGACACATAGTTACATTCTCTTTTTAATGTTTCAATATTTTCACTATGTTAAATCAAAACTAAAACTTCGTTATTAATTCTACTGAGCAAGCAATCAAAAGAAAAACAACAAAAATCGATAAAGATTTAACGTGCTTCGGTCGATGTTACATTTATCCACAAACAAAAACCGAAAAACTCTTTTATTAGTCTACTCTTTTCAAATTGGTAAATTGGAATACCTGGCTATAAATATTTGTAGCAGAAAACCCTAGCAATTATAGAGTCACACTCATATACAAGTAAACTGTCTAACAACCCTCAGCCTACTCCAAACATCTATCCCTTCGATTTTGCTATTCATGTTTCTTCACTTCAATTAGATTAGGTCATAAATTCATTTAAATAGGTCACACTATAAGAAATGTCGATCTCAACTTGAATTGTCTTCAATCATCAAGGATTCCCAAGAGTCATCATCGGCCTACCAGTTTGCCTTGAAGGGACTTACCTCCTTCTAATTACATTCACCAAGTCCAAGAAATGCTTGAATTTCTCTGTTGGTAACGCCTTTGTTTACATATCTATCGGGTTCTCTTTAGCAACTATCCACAAAATAGAAAAGTTATATTCCAAAACATCATGGATGTAATTTAGTGGAACATCAATATGCTTTGTCTTCTCATGATATATTGGACGCTTTACCAAACTTACACTCTAACTGTCACAATATATAGTAGGGTTCTCCACCTTTAACCCAAGACCCTGAACAAGACCATATAGCCAAATGCACTCCTTTATCTCTTCAGTTATTAACATGCATACTGTTTTAGTTGTTGACAAGGCAATTTGTAGCATGTTAATGATATTCCTTTCACTAGATCACCTAGCATGATTCGAGTCTGCATATGTAACCAAACCATTAAAAAAATTCTAGCATCATAAACTAGACAAATATTGATATTCTCTTTAAGTATTACATAATCCACTTGACTGCTTCCCTATGAGTCTTCCCCAAATTACTCATAAACCTGCTTACCACACTAACTGCATGAGCGAGGTTAGGTCTAGTATATACCATAGCATAATGAGACTTCCAACAACACTCAAATACAGATTTCCGCTCATGTAACATGTCTCCTTATTTGTAGTTAGTATAGTGCTATGATCAAGTTTAAATTGTGCAGTTAAAGGTGTACATACTATTTTGGACATATCTACATAGAAAGATTACAATATTTAGAGAAACATATACCAACTTCTATCCTCTATCACTCCAAATCTCCATGCCTATTATCTTCTTTGTTGCATCAAAATCCTTAATCTTGAACTCGCATTTTATTACAACTTTAAAATTATTAATTCCAGCCATATTCTTAGCTGCAATTGACATTTCAAGCATGTATATCAACAAATATATGTAACAATAATGACTCGATTCGCTAACTCTAAAGAGCGGCACTATCTAGATAGCGGTACTAACTCTAATAAATAACGGTGCTATCTATAGATAGCACGAGAAAATGGGAAGTTTGTTACAATATGGGCACTATCCTAAGCCGTTAGTGGCACTATCTCTCTGAAGTCTATAAATAGCTGATTTTCACTCTAGGGCATCATTGAGTAACTGTATATAGTATTACGATCCAGAGAGCATCCAAGGCATTTTTATGAAGGTGTAGAAGGTCAGATCTCATCATTTTACGATCCGGATAACTTATTTTCATCTTTTTAAGCATTTGTGTTCATTTCATTTCTAGAGTTCCTGTTTTGAACTAGCCATGTGTGGCTAGAAACCTAGATATGGTTCTAGGTTCAAAGATGTTTATCATTTCGGATCGAAACTTTCGGTTTGATGTGGTTTTGATTTAATCATAGCGTATCGTTTTCCTAGTTCTAATTTTAGTCTTGAATTTGGTTTATTCTAGTCTAGCCACCTGGATAGATTGGATTCTTGCATTGTTAGTGCACAATGAAAACATATAATGTTGTATAAAACAATGATAGTAACAATAACAAACATTCTTGTTAAGGAATTTGATCACATGTGCACACAATTCTGAGCTTGTGAGAAGAATTATGCATTGCTGGTGATTTGTACAACATCTTAATGCGGTTTTTATATTCAATCTAAGGGCTTGTTTAGGTTGTTTACGAAAAACTAGGTTTCGCCAAAGAGCTTGTTTTGACTAGACATTTTGACAAGTCGATTTCATAAATGAATAGACTCTTACTATTTTTTACAACCAACTTAAGATGGTAAATCACAAACACATTAGGAGCGATTGAATCTAGTGTGGTGACATTGAGAACTTAGAACCACACTCTTTTTAAATTGTTATTTTATTAGAATATTTGCATTTTAGTTCAATTACAAAACCCTCTTTGCAATACCTCTATACCTTGTGCAAGGTGGTAAAGACTTTAAATATTGTGTCCCTGAGGTTCGACCATGCTTGCCCTGTACTCTAGCTAGTGCACTATAGCAGTGAATTCGATGGATTTATTCGTGTATCTCCATCATTATTTGTGAGGGTTGACGACCCTTAGCAATTATATTTTATTAGTACACAAAACTTTGAATGGTAGGGGTACAATGGCATAAGGAGAACTCACTTTTCAGTTAAAATTTTTTCTTCTACCTAGCCCAAATGGTTCCCCTTCCCTGAAAAATTAAAGGAAATTAGCAAGTAACAAAAGGAATTAATTAACAAGGGAATTACACCATCAATTCAGAGATTTCAAATATCGATGATAGAATAGAAAAAAATGAAAGCAAAATACTATAATAAAGTAATTAAAGAAAGTACATTCATATTCCTTTCGTTTACCCCTAATATTAATTGCTACACATAATTAGATTAATAGCAACATACTATTTTCGGCATTTAACCACATTCTTAACAATTTAAGAAATGAAATCATCCATCTACTGATCATAACCTTCATCATCTAATTCAATCACGCAATTCATGTTCCGGAGGCATGAACTAGCATTCACCTGCAGTCAACAGCATCTCGAACATGTTTAAACATATTAATTAGATAAGCAAGCGTCTGTCTTCGATCATCATCACAAGGAAACCAAAATAAACTCACTTTGTCAAAGCCTAAAACTATAAGATTAAGATAAGCTCTAATTTTGTCATTAATATCTAAGAAAAAAAAGTCATTTATTAATCGAATATTGCCTTCTACAGTCAATTTTCAAGGTCACCATCCTCTTTGCCCAGAACCGATTAATGTACATCAAGCCAAAGGCTAGTACCATTTAAAGGCCTGCAGTTAATTAGTCTTGCCCATATTGCCTAGAAAGCATGCAAACTGGACAAACACCCAACGCCCAATATGTATCATGTATCGTATCCCATTTTCTCATAAATTATACAAGAGAGCAGAGAGAATGTAAGATTTGGGAAAATAAAATCGTGAAATAGATATTGAAGCAAAGGTTTGTATCACGATTGCGATAACTCCCCAACATCACCGATTAGTTCTTAAACCCATACACCATCCTTTCAGGTTCCTCATTCCTCAGTTTCAATCAGGTTAATTATTTCTCAAAATATCTTGATTTTTTACATCTTTGTTTTCTATGAATTATTCGATAGGATTGGATGTTAATTCGAGATCGCATAACAATATGTCTTATTTTATCAGCTTTCGTCGAATCCTGACAGACTCATAATGATTATTTTAAGCATTTTGAGTACCATTAATACTAAACATTTACCTTTTCCAATAACAATGTGGTTTTCTTACTACTATAACTAAAATCAAGGTTGTCAAGCTGAAACCCATCCTAATAGAAAACCTTATACTTAACCACTTAAAATCAAATGAGGGAAAAAGAACGCAACTATGTTCAAACTCCAATTTTCAAAACTTAACAAGAATTCTAATTATGATTACCATACGTTAAAAACTATAAAAATATAACATCAACATTTGTTGGTTTAACATGCTCTTATCTCATTAAAATTTGCAAATTGGATATTCTTTTGAACTTCTATAACAAATAGTTGTAACATATACAATTATCAACTAAAAAAACTTAATATTGCTAAATATCGGTATAAATCCACCTTAAGTTATAAGTAAACTCGGCTACAGAATCTCAATAAACTCAGTGAATGAATCTTTGAATGTACACTGGTGGAATACAATGAGATTTAAGTCATTTCAAAATTTAAACAAAAAATTGAGCTCTAATTCCTATTCCAAGCCTCCAAATCCATGCTTTCGAACCCTAATAGTAGTGTAAATTTGAGAAAAGGAATTAAACCTAGGTTCAAATTTGTGTTATAACTTTGCAACACTAGTTGGGCACAAAAAATGGGCCTGGTGTATTTCCCACCAAAATGGAAGAATAGTTCGTTGAGGAATGACGATTTACAGTCATAGTACCTGTAAAAATTAAAAATAGTTGGGGTATCACCAATAGTGATTAATACTCTAAGTATAAAAATCCAAATGTATTTGAATACCAGTCAAGTTTAAGTAAT
Organism: Cichorium intybus; assembly: GCA_023525715.1. NCBI lineage: Eukaryota > Viridiplantae > Streptophyta > Magnoliopsida > Asterales > Asteraceae > Cichorium > Cichorium intybus. The sequence goes on from CM042011.1 coordinate 52,223,766, forward strand.
GGAAATTTTATGTTTGGAAGATTTTTATTAAATTCATTATGGAAAGGCTTTACAAGCAAAAAGACAATGTGCTTCAATTATAAAGGCTTTGCTAACAAGTATTATGATATGAATTGTTTATGATCTACCCAACAGAAAAGGTCAATACATGATTTGTTTACAAAGATTTTAAAAATGATATATGTTATGTTTACAAATGTTTTGAGTCTAAAACCCATGTATCTTACGAGACATATTTGTCTTACGTATCTTTGTTTTAAATGCTATGTACTCAGGAACAGGAAGCCTATTACCAGATGATAGAGGAAGAGGATTTAGAAGATGTCATGTGGAATATAGATAGAAAGAGGATCAGAAGATAGAGTTATCTTCAATACGGTATAGTTATGATGTGATGTATAGTTGAGAGATATCATGGTAATGGTTTAGAATAACCCTTGTTCTTGTATTGTAAAGTTTGCTATGTCCCGTAATGCTTTTGGGCTATTTTATTTTGAGTCAAGTCAGTATGGATTTTTATCCGTTTAGCCCAAAGGTCATGCCGAATTTTTGGTAGAATAATAGTGAAACTATGGGACATTAGCTTGAGATGTTTTAAGGCTTTACTATGGTTGTTATGATATGAGTTTTGTAACCCCCGAAGTTGTATAAACATTTTTACAACTTAATTGTTTTTGTTGGGACCAAAATTTTAAGACATGACACGAGGTCATGAGAAAAGTTTTTAAAGCTTGACAATCTGTTCTATAAAGAAACACGGTTTTCGAAATATGAGATTTTTCAATACCGGGTTTTATAAAATATTACACCAGCCATTGTGCTTTTGGCATTAATGCGCTTTTGGCATTAATGCACTTTTGGTGTTAATGCGCTTTAATAAAATACAAATTTTGGGGTTTTACAAGTTGGTATCATAGTCATAGTTTAAGCGAATTAGGTGTCGAGACTCGAACCTAGGCTTAAACTGTGTAAGGATGAAGTGAGAATACGGACTTCGGATAAGACCGCAAGTAGAAAAATGAGAGTTGGCATAGGATGTATCGTAAGATAGGTTGTTGAACCTAAGATCCTAAGATAGGTTGCAGACCTATAGGGTGGTTAGACTATTGAGTCTAAGATAAGGTTGGATATTTAGGGAAAATATATGTTTGTTTTCTATCAGTATACTTGTTTAAGCAAGTACCTACTAACGGGCAATAAGATTTCCTAACCCCTATTAACAGTATATATATTATGTGCTGCTGTAAGTTAACTGAACCAGTAGACCAGGAGACCAAGTGGTGATGCTAGAATTAAATACGTATAGGTGGTTATGATAATATGGGCCCGTATTATCATAATCACAGGTTATGTATTTGAGTTTGGTGGAATCACTATGAGATCATGGGAATCTGGTAAAGGATGCAAGTAGGGAATACCGAAAAGGAGAAAGAAAGTCTGAATCACATAAAATTGTTATACATATGTGATAAGATAAAGTATGACTAAAAATATGAAAGATAAGATAAAGGGTATGTGCTATGTAGGTGGGAAAACCCAATGGAACTGTTGTGACAACTGTCATACCCTATATGAAGTATCTACAACTATAAAGTATATCTATCAGGATAAGATGAAGTGTGAAAGGAAAATCTCAAAAGGATCCAATTAAGACAACTGAGATACCTTATATAGGTTGGTTACCACTATAAAGTATACGTATAAGAATAAAAGGAAGTATGAAGGAAATCACTAAGAAAAGTATGAATAGTATGTAATATGTCAATTAGCTGAGGAAATATGAAAGAAACCAAAGGTACTATGTTATACAAATAATTTCAAGCTTGTGTAGCTAAGAACTCCATTGTTTAACGGACGTGAATCAAGAATATGGAATAAATAACTAATTCATGTCACTTTGATGACTGAAGTAAAGCAAGATTGGAAAATATGGTTACATGTATGAATAAAACTCACATAAGAAATAAGTATGAAAACACTTAGCTGGAAACGTAAAAGGAAGTGAGCTGGATTTTGTAATTTAAGACAAATCCAATGATTGTATGAAAAGGGTAAAGAAGAAATATTGAAGAAAGTAGCATGGTGTATCTCCAATGGACAACCATAGGATTTAAGTATGTGTATTAAAAGCTATGATCAAATATGTTGTTAGAAAAATGAAAGTAGAATCCTAAACTAAGTAGTAGATAAGGAATCAAAGACAAAAATGAAAATAAGAATAAGAAGAAAGAATAAATTAAGAAATGGGAAGTCGTGACTTCCAAACCTGAAGGACATATGACAAGAAAAGGCATCTAATGATTGGAACAAATGGCTAAGTCATAAGTATAGTGCTATAATTAGTAATATAACAAAGTAAGTCACTTGAATGGAAAAGAAATGAGAAATGAAAAAGTGTCAAAGATCTTGATATTTCAAGTACTATGCCCTACTGTAACATGATTATAAGAACATGAAGTTGGGATAAATAAGCTAAAGTGTTGTAACAACGTGAAATAAAGAATATTGATGAAAGTTGTCAAATTTTGATTAAGGATTGGAATGAGAATCTGAAGATCGCGAAGCAAGGCGTTGTATGTTGAAGCTCATTCTTCCCGCTTTGCTCAAGTATAATTACTAGATTCTAAAGAATCAAGAGGGAGATTGACTCAAGTGTAGAGTCTGAATCAGTAAGTTGAAGTGGTGAAGGTATGTAATTCTTTCCATGTAGTATTTTGGGATAAGGAAGTCGTTATGAACTGTTTAGTTCTACAAGTTTATACCAGTAGCTAATGGTTATTGTTGGTGAGTGTATATTGTGCTATTAAGGCATAATGACATGTATACTCAATAGTTGAAGACAATGTTCAAGATGTAAGTTATTAATTCACAACTTATGAAGCTTATTATGATAGCATGTTATGATCATCTTTGGTTTAGTAAGATTATTTTGTTAGTAAGCTAGAACTAATCCCTGGATGAAGGTAACCAGTAATGTCTTGCAGGACTGTGAGGAGATTAATAACTTCTCACTATAATATGGTTACCTTATAGATGATGCAATGTTTGGCAAGATGGTTTACACGTGTCATGGCGAACAACATGGTAATCTGACTGCATTACGAATGGAATTGGTTAAGGATGAATGGAAATTAAGATTGTAGCTATGTCTAAAGTTATTCCAAGATAAATGTAAAGGGAAAAGAGATGAATAGCAATAATATAGAGAATTGGACCTTAAAAGAAAATGTCCTTATTTTCTTTTAAGGGGTAGATGAGAATACGTGGATGTTTGATCTTAGGATGATTGTTTTATAGAATGGTGCAAGTATAAGTTTTCAGACATGATGAATTAAGTTCAACAAAGAGCTCAAGAGTTGTCTAAGGAATTAAAATTCTAATGTTGAGATACATCCTTGCAATAGTGAGTGGATTGTGGTACATGTAAACTGAAAAAGAAATAGATAGATCCCTAATCATCTAGAATGATATCAATGTGGCATTGGTGGAATTATAGTGATTGAATCAAATGGTCAATGAGGTCTTGAACTTAGTAATATTCAGGACTAAGGAGATAAATGATGGAAGATGTCTAGTTGACGAGTGCATGCGGGTGCATTGTTATTATGAAGAGGCCAATAATATAGTTAAGTTGACTATGGTGGAAGAGTTGCAAAGTAAAGAAAGACTCATAGAGATAAAGCTCAATGACTGGAAGTTATGTATGACTAATAAGTAGAATGCTATTTTGGATAAATAGTCCAAAAATCTATTATGTGAAAATTAATACACCTGATTAGTGGAAAGCAAAAGTGTTGAGTAATTTAACATATTTGAGAACTAATTAGTGGAGAGAAAGTAATGGAGTTGCATGTTGACTTTGAAAAGTCAAAGCTACTATGTAAAATTGTTTATGGAAGTTGTCTAAGTCTCAAATGGAATATATCTTAGTGATATTGAGCTAAGCAAAAGAATCAAGATAAATAAGGTTGAATGATATCAAAAGGGATGATTATAACAAGGATTGCACAAGGAAATGAGAATATGAAGCAAGAATTTGGTTGAGGACTTGGTAGCAGAATAAGTTCAACTGAGACTATATAGTTGTAAGTTAATTCCCTTTCCATATAGTGATTCCGAGGACGGAATCCTTTTAAGGGGTAGATAATTGTGACAACTAAAATTTAATGTAAAGTAATAGATAAATAAAAGTATAGTTGAGGTTTAAAAGTTTAATGTTTATGTATATCGAAAGCATAATTGAAAAGGGAAAAATGGTCAAAGGAGGTAAAATATGGGAATTTATGTTTTAAGACATCTTATTTAGTCATAATCAAGTGTTACTTCAATTGGAAACATGTCTTGAAAGCCCGAGGGCTAAAATGGAAAATTTGGACTAAAAGTGAAAAGAATAATTGTAAAACTTTAAAAATTAATATCTAAAAATCTATGAGGATTTGAGAATAACGCATCAAGGAGACTTTTGTACATTTTGATGTAATAAGAATTTAGGAAAAAGATTCAGGTCGTTTGGAATTATAACGAAAAAGTTATGAAGGTGTAAAGATAGTTAAAAAGTGACAAATATGGCAAAGTGGTCATGTTTAAGGGCCAATAGCAGAAAATCTATTCAGATTCAGCCTTAAGTCAGTAAGGGAAAATAGTCAAGCTAGCTCCCACCTTTCCAACGATATAAAGTTTGTAAAAGTCGGTTTTGATATGTGGAAGTTATGATCATGTAAAAGAACTAGGAAAAATATCAGGCAAATGTTAGGGATTTTATCCAAGGCATGAGATAAGGGGCGTTTTTGGAAATTGTACTTTGACCAAGTCATAAATCAGCCTTTCGTTTTTGTTTCTCTGTGGGCGTAAATCAGAAAATGGGGGAGATAGAGAGAAGACGAGTTTGAACTCGTAAACTAGAAACCATGTGCGTATTTGCCAATTTCGTCACCGGGGGAGAGAAAGAAGAACACGAACACACTAATTTTTGTGTGTGTGCGCAAATTGAAAGAGGGAAAGAGATATCGACGAGGCTGAGAGATCAAAAAAATGGTGTGATCGCTTCCACCATCGTTTTTGAGAACGGAAATGGAACAACGGGAACTGTTGGTGGTGGAAAGCGACGACATCATCGACCACCGGAGGTACTAGCGTTGGATGTGGTGGCCGGCGGTGGTAGGAATGGTCTCAAGTGGTCCGATTTTGTGCTGAAACGACTCAGAACTTCAGATCTTATCTTTCTACTATTGACTGAAATTGAAGGTAATTTCTGATTTTTGAACCCTAGCTATTTGAACTTGAGATTTTTGATGAATGCATGTTGGTATCCGAGTTTGATCAGGAAAAATCTTTGGTATTTGGTATTTCTTGATCTTGAATTAGTGAATTACTGAAACCTTGATAGGAACACTTGAAGTGGGTTAGTAGCTTACATAATTTCAGATTATTATGTTCTATTTGGCTAAACTTCTATTGAATGAAATTGATGGATTGGTACTTGTTTCTTGATGCATGTTATATTATGAGCTAAAAAATACCTAGAAACTTTATTGGTATGAATTTTAATTGAGAATTGAGGAATGCTTATTCACTAGCCTTTTTGGTGAAGAAGATGATGAATAGTAACTATGACTTTTTCTGATTTGGTCAAAATTAACCATAAGATGGAATTGTAAATTCGTTCTATGGTGTAGAGAGTGATCATATATTGTGAACAAGTTCAAGAAAACTCTAGGATTTAACATTTTTGTAAAGATTGAACTAAGTTCAAGATGGATTTTTATATGATGGTTAAACATCAACGTTATGATTAAAAATTCGGGATGTTGAATGACTTTTGGGTACAATAAAGTTGGTTATTGACATGAGGTTTAGTTATGTATTTGATGTTTATGGAATTTTGGAAATGGTAAAGGAATTGGAATGGAATCATGAATTCCAACCTGTGGGACAAGCTTTGATATGTACTAACATATCATGAAAGAGAACATTGGACTTGATTTTGTATGATATTTATAAGTAGTAAGAACATGTGAGTGGTAACTTGATGGAAAATATCAAGATTTTGACGATTTCTAGTTTTAGAAACTTTAATGACTTAAAATGCCAAATGACATAAAAGAGTAAAACAAGAGATGTTTTGACATCTAAACAATTAGTATTGCATCATAAATATGTTAGAACTATAAAGTTGCTTAAAGTATATGTTAAACCCAAGAAATGGTATAATTAGTCCAAGTGGGACGAAAAAGGGATAATGGTGTTTAATATGATTGTTATATCTTATGAAGCATCCCTAATAATTGAAATTAGATGATAATTAGAAAGAGTTCATGTATGATTTGGTAACATTATGTGTTTAGTTAAATAGTATGTACTAACCTCTTATTAAATTAATAGAGGTTGAAAGATGTTGGAAGCAAGTAGAGTCAAGAGCTAGTGGATTTTAGTAGCTAGACATACCTAGCTACCGAGGTGAGTACATGTGGCATTTTCTCTCTTTGGGGTACATGGCAAAAATGTTTTCATGGTTTATGTGAATTTCGAATATGAAATAATATACAAGTTTATTTTACGTATGACTTGTTTATAAAAGTCTTGTACAATGATTTGAAAGCAAGTTTTGGCATTAAGCCCAAGTGATTTGAAGAGTATATTTTGGCACAAAGTTATAACGGTTTGAAAGCAAGTTTTGGCATTAAGCCGTTATGAGTTGAAAATACGATTTGGCATTAAGCCTAATATGTTTTGAAAGGTGTGATTTGACATCAAACTGAATCGGAATTGAAAAGATTGGTTTAGCACTAGCCTTAATGTGATTTCAGCAAGTAATTTGATGTCAAATCATATTACGTTTTCTTTTTATGACTGGTATTTGAGATATGAATGAATGCAGCAATGCAAGTTATTATGTTACCCACTTTCGCCCGGGCCATGATATTCCCATAAAGGAATATAGAGGAATTTACTGGCGTGGTACATTCCCCTTCGCGAAGTATATGTCCTAAAATACATGATGCTAGGATGAACTGATTTCGTTCTTTTCATCTTAGTATAGACTTGGGATATCACCAAGCGTGATTATCCTAAGTATAAAAATAAAGCATGTTGAGATACCAGTCAAAGCATGTGATAAGATGCTAAGGTGGTTTGATTATGTTCTTACCATCTCAGTATAGACTTGGGGTATCACCAATAGTGATTAATGCCCTAAGTATAAAAATCCAAATGTATTTGAATACCAGTCAAGTTTAAGTAATGGAAATTTTATGTTTGGAAGATTTTTATTAAATTCATTATGGAAAGGCTTTACAAGCAAAAAGACAATGTGCTTCAATTATAAAGGTTTTGCTAACAAGTATTATGATATGAATTGTTTATGATCTACCAAACAGAAAGGGTCAATACATGATTTGTTTACAAAGATTTTAAAAATGATATATGTTATGTTTACAAATGTTTTGAGTCTAAAACCCATGTATCTTACGAGACATATTTGTCTTACGTATCTTTGTTTTAAATGCTATGTACTCAGGAACAGGAAGCCTATTACCAGATGATAGAGGAAGAGGATTTAGAAGATGTCATGTGGAATATAGATAGAAAGAGGATCAGAAGATAGAGTTATCTTCAATACGGTATAGTTATGATGTGATGTATAGTTGAGAGATATCATGGTAATGGTTTAGAATAACCCTTGTTCTTGTATTGTAAAGTTTGCTATGTCCCGTAATGCTTTTGGGCTATTTTTATTTTGAGTCAAGTCAGTATGAATTTTTATCCGTTTAGCCCAAAGGTCATGCCGAATTTTCGGTAGAATAATAGTGAAACTATGGGACATTAGCTTGAGATGTATTAAGGCTTTACTATGGTTGTTATGATATGAGTTTTGTAACCCCCGAAGTTGTATAAACATTTTTACAACTTAATTGTTTTTGTTGGGACCAAAATTTTAAGACATGACACGAGGTCATGAGAAAAGTTTTTAAAACATGACAATTTGCTCTATAAAGAAACACGGTTTTCGAAATATGAGATTTTTCAATACCGGGTTTTATAAAATACTACACCAGCCATTGTGCTTTTGGCGTTAATGCGCTTTTGGAGTTAATGCGCTTTAAAAAAAAGACAAATTTTGGGGCGTTGCACTTCTAATTCTCCACCAAAAGCTCCCACTAAGGCACTAAGTATCTTGGCAACCTGGGTAAATAGCAAGTTTAAACATAAAATACGTGAGATATTACATCTCGTGAGTTACATGCGTTTTAAACAACAAGCGAGTATTGACAAGCATTATTAAAAATAAAACACTTTCTTATGAACTTATAATAATAGAAATTTAGGATCAAGTTATTGAGAAGCATTGTTACATTTACCTACCCCTTATTACGATTCGGTCCTCGGAATCAAATCGTAGTTCACAAAGTTGGGATATCGCTTCTTTATTTCTTCCATAGTTTCCCAAGTTAAGTTTGGTCCTAAATAATGTTTCCATTTGACCAACAATAACTCATGTCCTTGTTTCTTAGCTTCTTTGTCCTCACTTCAAAAATAGCTTTGGATTCTTCTACTAACTTATTGGGGGTTTCCACTTTCAAATCCTTAAGAGGAATGATCTCATCCTCTTTTCCAAAGTACTTCTTCAAGTAACATACATGGAACGTATCATGAATTCTACTAAGTTCTTGGGTAATTCTAACTTGAAGGCTTAAAATTCTAAATGGTCTAATATACATTGGACTCAATTTCCCCTTCTTTCCAAATCTCACCACACCCTTTCATGGTGAGACTTTTAACATCACAAGATCTCCTTCTTTCAAGACATATGGTCTTTTCTAGTTTTCTTCAAACTTGCATAACTCCTTTGGCGGTCTTGAGCAGCTTTCATGTTGGCTTTAATTATACTAATATTTTCTTATGTTATTTTTACAATTCCTGGTCCCATAAGCTTGGTTTCTCCGGCTTCCAACCAACACAATTGTGTTCTACATTTTCTACAATATAATGCCTCAAATGGTGGCATTCTAATACTTGAATGATAACTATTGTTATATGAAAATTCAACCAATGGTAGAAAACACTTAGTGGAGACTTTTGTGGTCTGTGTATAACTTGTATTTTGTTCCCTAAAGATAATGTCTCCAAAGTTTTAAGATAAACATTATTGTTGTCAGCTCTAAATCGTGAGTAGTGTACCTTGTTTTTGAATCTTTCAATTATCAGGAAGCAAAAACAATCACTTTCCCTATTTACATTAACATGTTGGTGATTCTATATTACCGATATGTATTTAAGTGTAATGGATTAACTTGTTGACCAAATGGGATCTTGACAAACATTAAACAAGTAAGTAAGATGTGGAGTGCACACTTGTTTGAGTTTGGGCGAAGCCCCTAAAATAACGGGGCTCCGGGGGCAGCGCCCCTGGTAGCGGGGTCCAAGGGACGGCAGCCCTGGCGGGGTCAAAGGGATCACACGACCCATGTGACCACAAGGCAAATTCAAAACAGATTGAAATCCGACATCACACGACTCGTGTTGAGTTACACGACCCGTGTGAGTGTCAACACAATTTGTTACCGAAACGTTACCAAGACATCACACGACCCGTGTGAAGTTTGCAATCAAAACTTCACACGACCCATGTGGGACCACACGACCCGTGTGACGCGCCTAGAGACAGTTTATGTCAGTTTTTGACAGGTTTTTTAGCCGTTTTTAGTCATTTCTTGGACGAAAAGTCATCTTCTTTACACATTCTCTAGTCTAAATCAACTCTGAATCTTATCCAATCAAAGATTCAATAGTACCATTGAAATACTTTGATTTCTGAGTGATTATACACGGTTTTATCGGAAATGCGATATCTAAAGTCAATCTCAGTGAATTCCCAGAGATCCAAGCCATTGTTTACCCCAATTTCTAACGAAAGCCACAGTTTACCCCAATTTTTAACATAACGCGCATCCAAAACCTTTATTAGAGGCATCACTATACACTACAAAATCTTCGGTCCCTTCTGATAGTGCAAGGACAGGGGTGTTACACAGTTTTTCTTTTAGCAACATAAACGCGTTTTCTTGTTCCGCTTCCCACAAAAATTTCACCCATTTTCTAGTCAACTTCGTGAGAGGCATAACAATACGAGAGAAATCTTGAATGAACCGTCGGTAGTACCCGATGAGTCCGAGAAAATTCCTAACTTCTGTAAGGGTCTTTGGGGCCTCCTATTTAATTACAGCTTCCACCTTTGTCGGATCCACTTTAATACCTTGAACAGACACAACCGTCCAAGGAATTGGACTTCACGTAGCAAAAACTCGCATTTTGAGAACTTTGCATATAATCTCTCTTCCTTTAGCACTTCTAGCAGTGCCCGTAAATGTCACCTATGATACTCCATGTTATTGGAATAAATAAGAAAATCGTCACTGAACACAATTACGAATTTATATAGGAATGGTTTACAAACCTGGTTCATTAGGTCCATGAATATTGTTGGGGCATTTGTAAGACCAAAAGGCATTATGAGAAATTCGTGATGACCATAACGAGTACGAAATACGGTCTTTTCGATGTCATCATCTTTAACACAAACTTGATGATAACCCGAACGAAGATCGATCTTTGAGAAAAATCAGCTCATTAGAGTTGAACGAAAAGGTCGTCAATTGGGGTAACAGGTAATGATTCTTAATGGTAATTTTGTTAAGTTCACGATAATCAATGCACATACGTATTGAGTCATCCTTCTTTTTCACAAATAAAACAGATACCTCCCACGGTGACGAGCTAAGCCAAATAAAACTCTTATCAATGAGTTCTTGCAATTTGGACATCAGTTCACGCATCCCTGAGGGAGCCAAACGATATTGAGCACGACCAATGGGGTTGTATTCTTGGTTTTACAATATCTTTTTCAGAAACTTATAAAATTAATCATTGTATTACAAATTTTTAGGGTAACTTTCATATATACTCTAAAATACTCAAAAAATATCATACTTGCCCTAAGAAAACATTAAATATCAAATATACCCAATATAAATTCTGATAATATCTAATTTGCCCTAATTCTTATTTTTGATATTTTTAATTTATTTTTTATCATATAAAACCATATATTTGCCTTGATTTAGAATATAGTTGGTAGCAATAATGTAATTTTCCAGAGGACCTGCCCTTTAAATACATTTACATCTATTCCACAAACTCAAAACACTTGTGCTAAGTAATGGGAGGCTGGGAGCATCAAACCACAATGTAATACACTGTGTCTCAAGAAACTTTTTGTTTTATGATTTTCTATTTACTCTTGCATATATATGGAGAACGACACGAATCTCACTTACAAAACTTCACCGACGATAACTGTTGCAATTAGTATCTACACCATCTATGAACACCTAAAATTCTTTAAGGTAATTTACTAAAACTTTTTGTTCAAAGTGTAAAGAAAATGAGAATCAGAGTGTTAACATAATCAATCTTTGGCTTTCGACATGATGGAGAGCCGACTAGGCATTGGTTGAAAATCAGAGCGCCGTCTTTGATGGTGGGCCGACGGACGAATCAAAGACGCTAAAGCCCGCTTCATCAAATCTCCTTCCACCGTTCCAATCTTCACAAGCGAATTCGTCATTGCCCGTCTCCGGACGTACAATCTGTGCCAGTCAGATAACTCACTGTTGCTGTTCTTGGGGTTTCTGTCACTAACATTCTTTTGCAAACTACACGCCTTTTTGTTATTCTCGTGATTCACGCTTTGATTCTTCTCTCTGGACGATGAAGACGCAACCGAAGCACCGGGGGAAACGTTGCGATGGTCGACTGAAACCCGAACGAACGTAGAAGCTGAGACGCAACCACGGTTAATGTTGATTAATGGTGGACCCCACCTGTTATCACTGATCTTATTAGGTGATGAGGATATACTCGAGAAACAGAACTTTCCGGGGGCCGATATCGATCGCTGAAGCATTTTGCGCATGATTGATGTTCCATAAGAATTTGTTGTTGAAGATGCCATAGTTGAATTTACAGTTGAGATTGAAAAGTTGGACATTAGGTTTTTCCGAAACTTTAAGCGATGAGAGTCTGTGTTTTTAATTGGTAGATCGTTTATATAGAAGAGAGAGTGGCAAATTCGTGGTTAGAATTAATTGTAGTGATTTTAGGATTCCTTCGAATTCTGTTGAAGTTAAGATGGTTATAGTACGACTGTACGAGGAGTTGGCTTTGGCAAATATCTCTCACGCTTTCGTGGAAACTTGAGCATCACGCGATTACAATAAAACTGGATATATACTCCTAAATACACTAACTCAAGATTATCATTTCAATATTTATCGTTTCATATATATATTTTCTTCTACAAAATACGTAACTATATTTCAGCGCCATTCTAACCTTTTATCAGATTTTATTATATTTTCTCATAGAGGATGCTTGAAATTGCTTTGTTCAAAACAACGTATACTAATTTATTCAGAGTGAAAACCAGGTCTTAAAAAACAAATTGAAATTAGTTTATCCGGTATTAAAACATAATAAATAGATAAGTTAAATTTTTTTTTAACTTTTATTGGCTTTTGTTATACATAAAATGATCGATAATGACATGTTACATATTATTAATTTTTTTTATTCTTTTAAACACGCCAGTTTATTTTTATTATTTATAACACTATTTTTGACAAAAAAAATATATCATATTTGCTCTAGGAAAACTCTAACTAACAAATACACACAAAAATGTATATATATATATATATATATATATATATATATATATATATATATATATATATATATATATATATATATATAGTTAGGATCAAATGTGGAACACAAATATTGTGTGATCGTGTGAGACAATATCAGTCATTAGATGAAAACAATGAATGATTAAGATGATGATGGCATGATCGTAATTAATTAAATAAAAATTAATTATTTTTAATTAAATAAAATCAGAATTGGTTGAAGACGACGACAATGGCGCTAGGCATGATTCGGGATTTCGTGTAACAGGAAGAAGTCGATTACGTGATATCCTTCTACGTGATATGATCCTTTCCATATTTTCTATGCATGTAAGGGTAGAATAGGCAAATCAATATTATATTTATATTTAAATGGTTATAAATAACAAAACATATTAAAAAAGTAATTATAAAATAAAAAATAAGAATTAGGGCAAATTAGATATTATCAAAATTTATATTGGGTATATTGATATTTAGAGTTTTCCTAGGGTAAATATGATATTTTTGAGTATTTTAGGGTATATATGAAATTTACCCTAAATAAAAAGTTTCATATCCATAAGGTATTTCAAATAGCATTTAGTTTTTCAAGAAGTTTTTAGCCTTTAATATTTATATATTTATAACTTTTACAAGCTTACAACTAAATTTGTGATGGATGTCAAACTAACAAATAAAATGTTTATACCTTTCAAAATCCTAAAGATACCTTTGTGTTAGAGATCAAACCAATAAATAAATATGGATATGAAATGTTGAACAAAATATAGTTATATGGAGTTGATCCGTACACATTATTGTCATACATAACAATTTATGTTTTAGATATGTTGTAATGTATAGCGTATTATTATTATGTATGACAAAGAATTGTTATGTATGGCTCCCTTGTTATAAAAGTCCAATGGCTTTTGTTGTAACTTGTAAGGCATTGTAAGGCACACGAGCTTTAAATAAAGTGGAAGTACATAGCCGAATATAATTGAGAGGGGATTTTTGTAATGATAGCTAAATTACTGAAAGCATGTTTTTCGAAATAGACTAATGATAAAGTATTTAGTTTCAAGTTCCATTCATTTATTAGGTGATATAAACTCGGATAAATGTTTAATTCAGTTAGTGATTAAAATTAGTACTAAAGGATATTAACAAGCCTTAACACCGTTTGTCAAAACCTCAAGAATGAAGAGCAACACCAATACCGCTGGGCTATAAGCCCTTTGGTAACAAACTCTTTAATTAGATCTAATTTTATTAATTAACTTTAAACAAGCCTTTAGATTAAATTGAAAGATCACGTAGAGTTTAATGCAAGTATTTCCAACGATTTTTAAATTCTTTCATAAGCTTAAATGTTTGAAGGCATACAACTCAAATTTATAATGACAATCAATTGAAATTTATGATTTTCTATTTACTCTTGCATATATGTGGAGAACTACTCAAATCTCACATACAAAACTTCAGCGACGATAACTGTTGCAATTAGGATCTACATCATCTATGAACACCTATATTCCTTAAAAAGCAATTTACTATAACTTCTTGTTCAAACTGTAAAGCAAATGAGAATCAAAGTGTTAATATAATCAATATTCGGCTTTCGACATAATGGAGAGCCGACTAGGCCTTGGTTGAAAATCAGAGCGCCGTCTTTGATGGTGGGCGGACGGACGAATCAAAGACGCTAAAGCCGGCTTCATCAAATCTCCTTCCACCGTTCCAATCTTCACAAGCGAATTCGTCATTGCCCGTCTCCGGACGTACAATCTGTGCCAGTCAGACAACTCACTGTTGCTGTTCTTGGGGTTTCTGTCACTAACATTCTTTTGCAAACTACACTGTAATGATCCAGGATGCTTCGTCTTCTTCTGTCCATCGCCACACGCCTTTTTGTTATTCGCGTGATTCACGCTTTGATTCTTCTCTCTGGACGATGAAGACGCAACCGAAGGACCGGGGGAAACGTTGCGATGGTTGACTGAAACCCGAACGGACGTAGAAGCTGAGACGCAACCACGGTTAATACTGATTAATGGTGGACCCCACCTATTATCACTGATCTGATTCAGTGATGAAGATATACTCGAGGAACAGAACTTTCCGGGGGCCGATATCGATCGTTGAAGCGTTTTGCGTATGATTGATGTTCCATAAGATTTTGTTGTTGAAGATGCCATCATTGAGTTTGCAGATGATTGAAAAGTTGGAAACCAGGGTTTTTAAATTTTAAGCGATGAGAGTATGGGTTTTTGATTTGGGAACTTGTTTATATAGGAGAGAGAGCGGCAAAATCGTGATAATAGTTAATTGTTGTGACTTTAGGATTCCTTCGAATTCGGCTGAAGTTAGGTCCCAAGATGGTTAAAGTACGACTGTACGAAGAGTTAGCCTTGAGGAAATATCTGTTACTTCGTGAAGTTTGAGATCATACAATAAAATTGAGTATTTCGATTACTATGATCTAATCGGCAGATCAATATAATTAAACTCAATTATCTATTAGAAATTTAATTTTTATCCTTGTCGTATATAAAACAATTAAATTCAATCTTTACATCTCCTAACAATGCAAACCAATTCGGTTTTATATAAAAAAATTTTAAAAATATATTAATTTGAGCTTATTTTATAGAGAAAAATAAATTACATATTTCGATTGTTTAATTTAATCTTTTACCAAACCAAAATGTAGCTATTAAACAAATTAGTTTTAATTTTTTAACTCCCCGTTCTGAAACGGTCACGTGACATGATGAACAAATATTTTGAGCCAATCTCAGAGGTGTTTGATGTTGCATTAGTTTTATGTTACTTTGATTCTCAATCTTTTATTTCATAAAATGTCATTTCACTTTCATTCTTAATATTTTGAGTTTATTTCATAAAAACCTTCAAATTTTTTCTGTTTAAACCTAACACTTTATATTTTTTTAAAAAAAACTTAAATTTTGAAAAAAACTTTTTAATTTAGCTCCTATAACCGGTTTACAGATTATATACTTTTTGTTTCCAGAAAAGACCCTAATTTCTTTTTTTTTTCCGAAAAAAACACTCAATTTTTTTTTCAAAAAACTTTTAAATTTAACATCGGTACCTGGTCAGGGGTTTATCCATAAAGTTATACGATTTTTCAGGGATTTTTTCACAAAGAAAATGATTTTACTTTATTTTTGTAATTGACATATATTTCATATACGATGTCCAAATTCTACCAACTTTATATCCCTAAAAATGTCGTAAGTAATACGACAACGTTGTTTTAGTGACTTTTCTTTGAATATGTACAGATTTTTTGCTACAGTCCCATAAACATGAGCATAAACCTATTTAAACAACTTTTTTTGCGGTTTTCAAACGTTCATATCACCTTCATTATAACTCTAATAGATCTGAAACTTTTTCTCGGTTTTTGTTAATTCAAATAGTATAATTTTCATAATGATGACTTTTTCCCAATTCCTCATATGTTTGGAGTTCATATAAAAATAAAAAAGAATCAGCACAATTGGAGTTCATATAAAGGAACTTTAAGACCAAACGAAGTGGCCAACCCGCACATCACGGGCTCTGACGTGGACCCAAAAACTCGCGCGGGTACACATCTTGGATGGGTGGGTGACCGCGGGTTCCTCCCTTATACGGGTTCCTCAAACTGTGCAGTTAATTTTTTTTTACACTTTACCCCCTCCCGCAACGTCCGAGACAAACCACCATACTACATTATCGGAAACTCGTATCAATATAGATTTGAGCGTGGGGGAGGTGGAAAAGGACGAGCTTGAGTTTGGTGATTTCGTCTATCCGACGGGGAGAGATGCAGCGAAACAGAATAGAAAAGTGACTTCATCTAGTGGGACGAGGTCGCAAAAATTCGACGACGTGACACTTATGCAGTTGGAGTTTGAACGATACAATTTAAACCTCCACGAGCAGATGAAATTTGAAAGAAAAAAAACCTTACCAAGACAAACAATGAGCCTGTCACGGTCGACAATGAGCCTGCGAAGAAAAACAACGAATCCGCGGAGAAAAACAACAACTAAAAGACATAAAGTTTTTGTCATCGAATCCGGAGGCGGGTCTCGAGTGGGAAGCACTCGAGATGGTTTTAAAATACAAATCTGATATCATAAAAAAAATATCGATCGTAGTTTCGTTTTTTTTATGTTTGTGGTTTGTCGTTTTTTTTAATTTGTAATTTGTCGTTTTAGTTTACGTTTATAATTTTATTTTCTTAATTAATTAAGTGTTTTATTTTAATTCAATTATATTTAATGTAATTAATTTTTCTAATTTACCTATATTTAATTATATTTATGCTTACGTTTAAGAGACTGTAGCGAAAAATATGAACATATTCAAACAAAAGTCAACAAAACAAAGTTGTAGTATTATTTACGACATTTCCAGGGATATATAGAGTTGGTAGAATTTGGATATTGTATATAAAAGATATGTCAATTACAAAAAAAATATTTTATTTGTGAAAAAGACCCTGAAAATTTATTTAATTTACGGATAAACCCCTGACCAGGTAAAGGGGTTACATTAAAAAGTTTTTTGAAAAAAAAGAAAATTAAGGGTATTTTTCGGAAAAAAAGAAAAGAAATTAGGGTTTTTTCTGGAATAAAAAGTATATATAACCTGTAAACCTGGTAAAATGGCTAAATTAACAAGTTTCTCCAAAATTTAGGTCTTTTTTGAAAAAAAAAAATTAAAAGTTTTAGGTTTAAACAGAAAAAATGGAAAGTATAGGATTTTCTTATGAAATAAACCCTGACATTTTACACCTTTCTTTTAAGAAAATACCCATCTTTTATACAATTCATATTATATTGAAAAAATCTCCTTTACAAAAGTTGAAATTAATTGCATTAAATAAAATATTTTCTATAAAAAATTATATTGTTCATTGTATATTTTTTTCATTAGATATGAATATTTAGACATGTTTTAATCTGATCTCATAAGCATGAAAGAAAAACACCATCCAACATCAATTATTTTCTTTCAAGCTAATTTCACAAAACTACAATTCTTGATGTGTTGCTATATGAAGGTGACAGCTCTGTTGATGTTATTTTTGGTTCTATACACATGGGCACACAACATATGATTTCGCTGAAAACAATAAATAGAAAATATGAGGAACTAAGTTTATTGACATACCAAAGTTATGGTGTGTTAATTAGAAACTATCAGATGATTAAGTTTTTAATGAACAATCATCTGAATTTGAATTTGAAACCCGATTATCAAGGAACTCGATAGATATCACAATGATAACACGTTAAAGTCCTATCTTTAGCCAATAATCAGCGAGTTCACGTCCATCTGACTCCAGAAAACCCTTACCCACGTTTTCCCTCCCTCTCCTTTTCTCGGTAGATACAATCTCACAAAAGATAACACCTTGTCCTTATCACCTTTCGTAGCATCTAGACAATAGTCAAAATTATCATAGGCTTCAGTTATTAGTTTTGTAGTTTCGTCAATTCTGTCCACACATCCATGCTTATTTAGAAGTTTATGGCTTGAAATTACATCCTTTCTCCAACGCCTCAAAATATATTTCTCTGGAATCTTCTTAATATGATTATTCTTTAACACTGTAAATATGTGACGACAAAGTATGCCCATACGAGTGAACTGTCGATAAGAACAGGTGACATCTTTTTCCGGCATTTTAGTTCAACTTGTTACAACATTTTAATCAATACTTTTATTAGTGTAATTTTAGTTTTATTTGAATAACATGTTTTCCATTACATAATCCGTACATAATCTTTAATAACAAACTATTAATAACAATGATTAAGCACTTTAATAAGATAATAAATACGTCCGACAAAAATGTCTTGATTATCAATTTGCTTTCATTTTGCTATTATGATGAATTAATTTCACTAATCTTGCATTTTGTTTTTATTTCCTTTTTCTTGTCCTAAGGTGTAATCATCACAACTTGCAATCCATCTAACGTATCAATGCTATCTAATGAACAATTCCAAGCCACTTTGTATATCTCTTTTCGTACGTCTAAGAATATTGTTTTCGTATAGACACTAGATGCATGCATGTTGTTCTAGTCCTATTGGTATTTTAAAATCATGTATGGCCTCTCTTGTTGCTTTATCAAGTTGTCGTTGCGTATTTCGTTGTTTCTCGATTTCCATGTCATAGTTCATCATAAAATATATCAGAAAATTTCCAGACTACGAGTATTTATTGAAAAAAAATATTTATGTTTTTAGACCTGGATGTTGTTTTCATTAGTCTGTACATCGACACATATTTGAAATACGCCAATATCCAACATTTTTTTATGTTGAACATATCATTAAACCATTTTTATCCTCTAACTTGTATTCCGATATTAGTAGATCCCGTTCTCTTTCAAATACTTATGGTTCTAAGTACACGTTCCATGTCAGCTTATTGAAGCGTTTTCGAGAATTGGTATTTTACCAGATAAATTAATGTTTTTATCAAACATGCATACATACTTACATACGGACTCATACCGACTAAATAAAATATTTAGTTTAAAGAAAATCATATATCATTAAATCAGGGATGATTAATATACATACATTAACGGTCATGATAACTATTTTCACTTTATTCGTCAGAAAGATTGCTATTGTAATAATAAA
This sequence comes from Cichorium intybus, assembly GCA_023525715.1. Lineage (NCBI taxonomy): Eukaryota > Viridiplantae > Streptophyta > Magnoliopsida > Asterales > Asteraceae > Cichorium > Cichorium intybus. The sequence goes on from CM042011.1 coordinate 52,243,174, forward strand.
ATCACTCAGACCTGAATACATTCCAACGTCATACAAAAATGAATTAACTTACCTGTTGGTTTTGAATGTTGCATCAAATGAAATAACATCTTCAAATTCCTTGTAATATACATTCTCTGTTTCGTCCGCCCAAAACATAACATTCAACACATTATTTACACATTTGTACTCAGATGTGTAATTAGGTAGTTCACTCTTGCTTACCTAAGATATTACCCCAGTTTTCTTCTAAATTTTTTATAATCAGTCACTTCATGATCGACGTTTTCATAACCCCCTTTTAAACTAGCTCACAGTTTATGTTCCTTTGTTGCATCGATGCTAGCTATAGATGTCTTGATTTTAAATTCTTTATCTATATACTTTAATTTTCTTGATTTATTTAAATGTTGTCGTTCTTCATTGGTATCAAGAGGGTGGTTGTGCAACTCTTGAAACTCTTTGATTTTGAAGACATTAGTATGAATATGTTCTCTTTTAAACTTCATGAAATCTTTACAATCGGTAATTTTGAAGTTGGAGTTGTGTTTATTCCTACCATAATCTTCAGCATCCAACGTGTCTATTGATTTATGAGGTATTTTACCAATTCGGTTGCACACTACATACTTCATTTTCACTGTGTTGTCACCAAACTTTTTTTGTGTATTTATCCGCACATCAAATCCAACTTTTTTTACATATAGCTTATATTGCATCATCCAATGATTGGAAAGTAGCATCTACATTAGACATATACTCTCTCGGGACAACTGACTACCACAATTTTGTCTTTCCACCAAGGCATTCAACTAAATTACTGTTGCATGATTCATCTTCAGATTTGTAATCATCATCTACTATAGCACATCAATATTAAATTAAAACATCCATTATACTAATTATTAATCATAAATATACACAATAAATATCTACCAAGTCATATTCATTACTATATAATATTAAAACACAACTATTTTATAGAAGATTTGGTAGGGTGGGGGGGTTTTGGGGATTTTTAGCGGGGTGAGTTTTGTTTGCCAATACTATTCTGTCAGGTTTGTTTCCAACGCGCTCCCCCTTCACAACACCTCCTGCTTTCCGCCAACCCTCTCCCGTTCCGCCACCTTCGTGCTTGCTTCTTGCGATAACTATGGTCGCCTCAATATTGACACCCGCACCTGCTGCTTTCTCCTTTGTATGTATCTGCTCCACATCTTGTAGCCGACTCTTTCAAGGAGATCCATCGGTTACCGCTATTTCTACTCCACCGTCTTCTCATCGCCTCAAAAAGGGGTTACGTGAGAGACATAGAGAAAACGAGGGATGAGAGATACGGGAAAGAAAGGGGTGACGAAAGGCCGCCGCTCTTTCTTTCTTGACGAGGATTTCTCCTCAGTGTTCGTACATATGAAGGAACTGTGACTACGTCGACAAATTGAAGAGCCATTAAGGCTGAAATTGTTTGTAAGTTTTTTTTGTTCTGGTATCCATATATTTATTTAGTCAATTTTTGTTGAAGATGCTATGTTTCAGAACGGGACACCTGGTGTCCACTTTCCTTAGAATTCTCCATATCACCGGTGATTCTGTGGGCTTGGCATGTAGATGTAGTGCTTGCGGATCTTCTGTATGAGGGGCAACCAACTGATGAGGTTACTTTTCTGTACATTTAATTGTTGATTTTGAAATATGCAAACCAAATTAATTGAGAATTCATTTTATTTGCAGTTTGTTGTTCAATTAGGGTCGGGATCTGCCAAGTATACTATATTAGGAATTTTGAGATGGATGGGCCTGGTGATACGTTGCGTCAAACCCCCAACGAGATATACGGAAGAGGTTCGTCTCTTGATGTTTCTTCTTAGCGACTTCTTCTTCAACCTTCATCGTCTTTTGTTTAACGAAGTCTGACAAGCTAGAATAGCGAATTTTCTCAGGGTTCATTATGCGGTTTTGTCTGTAAAGATCCGTGATACTGGTGACTTTAAGAGGATCGAAAGAGAAGATCTCGAATTATTGGTTATAATTGCAAATGATCATGGAAACATTCATATCACAGTGGTTAGTGAGTTGGAGGGCTTTTTAAGTTTCACGATCGTTAACTGTTTCTCTAAGTTCTTGAAAAAAATTAGGGCTAATGGCCGGTAATCATTGTGTATTTCAGGATCTAACAGTTAACCAGAGAAATTGCAGGGGCTGCAGTCAGAGTTGGAAAAGGTTTCTCCTGCTTTGGGATGATGCAGTTTATGTGAACGGCTCATGGATTAGTGGGTTGCCATGGTACAACTCTATCATCTCTTTTTGTTTATATATGCTTACACTGATAAGTTTAAGACCATATTATAACCTTTCTTTAATTCTTTGTTTCAAGTTGCTATTTAAAGTTTATTGATGTAACAGGAAGAAACAAATGTATTATTTATGCTACTTAAAAGTACAATGGTAAGTATGACGTAGCTATTATGATTCAAATTGTGTTTGTGGACTTTTTTTAAGTTTTTTCATGCCAAACTAGCAACTTTTTTACAGAAATTGAGGTGGTAACTGGGCAGATGGTTATGGTAACCTATCCCAAAGTTTGTGGTAAATGTCAACATATTCCCATTTCTCTCCGTCTCTCCTATTAATGCTCATGCCGCTTCTACTCTTTGATTGCTTTTGTTTTGTAAGTTGTGATAATCAAGAATATTGGGCAGATGAAGGTATCATCGTAAGTGAAAGCAACAAGTTCAACAATGAGCATACAAAAAATTTGTCTTTCACGAAACCAAGCCATCATGGCATGCCTCGCTGTGTATGATGCAACAAATTGTAGATTCTCTTTTTTTCGGTCATTTTGTTGTGAGTTATGTTGGCCAGAAAGGTCCCAATTGGATTCGACTTTAAATCAGGTGAGCTGTGCATACCATAACTTCGCTACTTTTAAGCACATACTTAAAAAAGCTCATAGACAAATGATAACAGTATATAATTTTTTATTTCTTCCATATATGGTTTTGTTTTTTGATATCCACGTGAGAGTGAAAAGACAAGAAGTTGGTACTTCATGTTGGTTTCTTGGAAAGGATGACGAGAGCTGGCACTTTTTTAGGCCATAGCCAACGCATGATCTTTGAGATCTATGGCACAATCACTGGTTTGCCTTGTCGACGAGCTCCACCACACTATTTTCCGTCACCCCTCTATCTATCAAGAAAACCTAAACCAAATGAAGGTATGTTGCTTCTTTGAATATTCGATAATGATTTGTATAAAACCAAATTAATTTCTATTTGATTCTCTATTATTTTGTCTACATTTTTTCTCATTTGACGATGAAATTAAAAGGAATAACATGTGCAGGCAGCAACAAAAGCAGGAATGTTGTGTGATTACCTACACATCTTCAACCTCAAACCAATACTTTACAGATGCAATAGCAAAATTCCCTGATTTGAGTGATGTAAGGTATGATCTCATAATACATATTCATAAACATACAATTGTTGTTTTTTGTTTATTTTTTGTAGTCATGCATCATCTTCTGGATTTTGAAAGTTAAAGAAACTAATTTCCCACCTTTGTACATGAAAATTCATAAACAATAAGGTTAACGTAAATCTACAGTTTGCTGCTCTGTATTTTACCTTGGTTTTATTTCTTTTTTGATCTTTTGGATGCCGAGTGAAGTTAGATTTTACCTTGCCTTTAGGCCTGGTGTGGTTTGGGGTTTAGCCCTTTCGTTTTATGTTTTGGTGACTTTACTGTATCTAATGCCCCTGTTCTAATTTTTTGCTAGGTTGTTTTTGTTAATTAGAATGGAGGATTTGATAAATGTGCTTATATATGCGCCTCTAATATTCATCTTTCTTCAAGACATAAGCTAGATTTTGAGGGATAAGTTTAGATACAGGATAAAAATCCAAAACAGGTCATCTGGTGCCAGTTAACTTCATGTCGACCTTTGATGTGTGGCTACTCATCTATCTTATGAATACTCATTTCTATTTCACATGACACTTGTGATGTGTAAATTATATTTGTTAGGAAATATATAAGTCCTAGAGAAATAAGGACTAATGAATCAAAAAGATGCTAATGACAGTGGAGGTGTATTCAATGCTGCCAATTTCCACCAAGGTTTGCACTTTGAACCTATTTTAATTTTTGAATCCTATTTCTATATTAATGTCACAATATGATATTGAAGAGTATTGCAGGATTATATGTACATAAGATAAGTTAATTTCCATACATCACACGAATCAAGAAAGACGGATGATGATTATCACTATAGGCAGGACTCATGGAGAAGCTACCTAAGCTCATATCACAATTACCAATATAAAATGTATTTATACAAACATACATGAAGAAATTATTATTTCGTTATTGAGGATTTAAGATGCGTGAAAAATAAGGTGCAGGCCTCGGGGATGCATGGACAACATAGTGTTAAGTTTATCTTTTATTAGCATACATTATAGTTCCACCAAGTTTAATAGCTTTTGTTAATAATATCGTTATGGTAAACATTCTAGATTGAACTTTATTATAAAGTAAGCTCATTTTAAACCCTAAGAAGACTTAAATTTAAAATGCTAAACCCCAAGATCAAATCCCAAACGCCATGCCTATAATCAAAACCCAAAAACCTAATATTTAAACCTTAAAATTCATCCTAAAACCAAAAATCTTAAGGAAACTATTCGCTGGTTTATTATATTTTCATAGTCTTACCACATATTTTCATAATGAAGTATTTCTCAATGTGTTTTGATTTTTAAATGTAGATTAATGAATCAGAATTCAATGATTTATGCAGCAGATTTTGAACAGAAACGTCTCATGCTTCAAAGGTTTCAAGAGGAGGTAAGTTCACATTCACATACATATTAACTTCACCAAATTTCTTATATAAATAGTAAATATATATTTTTTTGTTTAAATTTCCACATAACCCAAGATTTGACTTTTCTCAGGCTCAATTCTCCGGGAACTGTCCCCCGATCCAAGAACATTCATGGGTTGCATAAACAAGATTTGACTTTTATTTAGGTTGAGCCTGTGTTTAGCCTGCAGGTATTCCTTAATTTATTAGTGACAGAAATGAAAGTAGGTTGCTGTAATATCCAAATAAATGAAAGTATGTTGCTGTAATACACAAATAAACAAAAGTATGTTGCTATTTCTTGCACTTATCCCTTAAAAATTAAATACTTTCTGCCTTCTTTTTTTCAGAATTCACGAAAGAGACGAATTTGTTACTGTGCTACTCTGTGGTACAAGTGGATGTGGCAAATCTACATTATCCGCTTTACTGGTATGTCATAAAATATTCCATTTTTCTTTTTTCATAATTTTTTTAAATAAAATTCTCTGTCTTTTATCTTCACATTGTTATCTTCTATATATTTCGGTACTTTCTTCTATAGTAAAAAGATTCGTAAACTCAATCTTTCTTGTATTTTGATACAATTAACAAATCAATGGAAGTACATTGCTATTTCAGGCAACCAGATTAGGGATCACAACTGTTATATCTACAGATTCAATACGACATATGATGAGAAGCTTTGTTGATGAAAAACAAAATCCACTCCTACGGTCTTCTACTTATCACGCAGGTGAACATTTAGACCCTATAGCTGTTTGAGAAGCCAAAGCCAAAAAAAAGCCACAAAAGAGTTTGATACTTCCAAAACTGACCCTACACCTAAACAAGCTTCTACTTTGACCACGGTTCACTTAATTACCTCTAAACAAATGGCCATTGAGGGATTTAAAGCACAAAGTGAAATGGTGAGTGATAGTCTTGATAGACTTATAACCTCATGAAGACCTAAGATATATATACATTTCATGTATGACTTAAATCTTGCAAGTTCTGGTCAATTATGCAAGGTCATTTAAGGAGGCAGAAGAAGTTTGTAAAGACATGAATTTTTGACAGATACCTAATTTTTCTTGATATGATGTTCTGTGTTTTAAAATGATCATTGTAAGTAGATAAATTTTGGTATCAGCCATGAACAAGTTACACTATGTTAATGAAATTTGAATTGAAGAAATACTTATATGTATACGTGTTCTTTTTTATGGGAGTATGGTTCAGGCCTTTGGATTAATAAGGATCATTAGGAACGAAGGCTCCTCAGGTCTTCCTTGCTACACATATTACTTACACTGATGGTCTTGCTGTCTATCGATTTCTCAATTCCACCAGGTAATATTTACAAATTTTGGAGTTTTTATTTATTTATTTATTAAATTTGCTGTTTTTAACTTTTTTTTTGTGACAGGAATCCAATGGCTTACATTACACGTCCATCAACTAAATTGGACACAAAGTCAGCTCCATTCATGGCAGCTTTCTCATCCAAGGGACCTAACACCGTCACCCCAGAGATTCTCATGGTTATATAATTAAGGTGTGTTTAGACATTTGCCATTTATTAGCAGCTCTTTTGCATTTATTGGTGTGTTTACAGATTTGCCATTTTTCGTCCTTCCGTTTAATGAAATGGGACGCTCGGTTTTACTTCTGTTGCTTTAACGATTTGTATTTATTTTTTTTTTGCTGATTTTGCAGTTTTAGTCCTTTCATTATTTTTGTTTCACTTGCTTTTTACCTTACATTTATTCGTGTGTTTACGGATTTGCCGTATTTTGTCCTTCCATTTAGTTTTCTTGCTTTACCCTTAGTTTTTTTGGGTGATTTGTCAGTTTTAGTCCTTTGATCTATAAACCGATTTTCACGAATAAAAAAAAATTTAAAACGTCCTAAGCCGCACGTGCGTACCGGTAATTTCTGTTATTGCTCAAGCAGTAATGCTATCATTGATGCTTGTCTAATTTCAATATTTTTTTGTGATTTATGTTTATCTTGGTGGATTCTTGATTTGGACGGAATTACCCATGGCTCCATCACTGCATTATTTTGATTCTGCCGTGGGCTCTTTTGGATGGATATGCTTACTTCAACTGCTTAGGTATACGACTAAAGGTGGATCTCAGGATGGAGTCGTTAGTTTGGTTGTGACGATTGCGTATTTCTTAGAATTTAGTTACCGGTTTACATTTGAAGTTTTTCTTTGATTTGGGACAGTTTTACCCCTGGTGGAATTCTGCAAAGAAAGGGTGGTTAGCTTAATTGAATGCCTTCCCGTGATTTACATATTGGAAGACAGTTCTGGACGGTTTTACCCTTGGAGGCTAAACTCAGGTGTAATCGCATTTTAGAAGTTTCTTCTTGGGCTATTGTTTTGATATTGCTAAATTTACCCTGTTCTGATGATGGTTTTCGTTTGATGGGGCTTTGGATATTCATATCACTTGGGCTATTTATATCTTGTATGAGTTTAATAGAGTTTTGGCTGAAGTTTTTTTGGTTTATTGATAAATTTGAAGTTTTTTCTGACAAAAATACCCCTAAGGAGTTTTACAATATGGAAGCTCAGTTTCCGGTGGTGGTTATGCTCGAATTTCCAGTCATCTTCCTATAAACCCTTGTACGTAAAATAAAAAATTAATTTTTGGAAGTCCCAAGCCGCACGTGCGTAGCACGAAGCAGCTTCACCTAGTTTTTTTATCATTTACCATGTAGCCAATTGTATATAAAATAATATATTACGAAAACTATAATCTTGTATCTAATAATATGCAGTAATGTTTTTTTATTAAAAAACCATTACTATTCTTTTTTATTCATTAATTATCACTTAATATAATTTAAATGCATGTTACTCATTGATTGAGTACCATACGAAATAATGTACAAAGAAGTGTTATGTAATCTACTAACTATTCATTACCAATTTATGTTAAAATTTAAAGATATATAGACTAAAAATTAAGCAATTACATTGGTAATCATTAATGATTATTCCTCAATGGTAACTTCAACATTAGCCCAGCGGTACCGGTGTTGCCCTCCCTCAACTGATAATTTTTTTTAAAAAAAATTCATAACTTACTTTTTTTATTCATTAATTACTGGGTAATATTATTCAAATGCATTTTACTCGTTCAAGTGTTAATATACAAAATTATGTATAAACATGTATTGTGTAATCTACTAACTATTCATTACTTATTTATGTTAATATTTAAAGATCTATAGGCTAAACAATTTAGCAATCACATATTAATCAATTTGTTAATTATTAATGATTAACTCTTAAGGTATATTTTAACATCTAATACGATACAAAATCATTACCAAATAGTATTCAAACATTCATATTACATGCTTCACAATACGTAATAATCAGTGATAATAACAACAATTGGATATTGGAATATACTTCCAATGCCAAAGAATCATAAAATTAAACTTACCTCCACTGTCTTTTTGTGAATTTTGACTGCTCTCTACTGATTTATGGTCCTGACAACGCCTATCAATATCAGGTATTTTAGTTGTTGTTAGGCCATATTCTTTGTGAAATTATATCATTTATATATTGGTATTACTCACTTTTGTGCTAGTGCTTGTATGCAAGAAAAAGATAAAAACATGGACTAAAAGCGGACAAAAAGAAGAAGTTCTGGATAAAGACCATTTCAGTTGAATACGTACGCGCACCGCGAGTAGAAGACAAACGCATCGCAGATAGTCAAAGGATCAGGCGATAAATTGAAATTCAAAGTGCGAAATACGGGGATATTGGATAAGACGCGCGGCGGTTTAATGCCATACGCGACGCGATTAGCTAGATTTTGCAACTATAAATAGAGGCGTCTAGGTCGAATTTCAGGAGCTAAGAACGACCCAAAAGGTACAACATAGGCTTCTTTGACTCAGAGTTTCGGATTTCAGTAGCTTAAATTGGTATTTTTTATGTTTTCTCATTTATTTTAGTATTTCTTAGTTTTAGTTCTAGCTTGTTTCCTTCAATTCTGGATTGTAGAATCTGTGGGAACAAGTTTAGTTGGGAATAGTTTTGAAGTCAGTAACTCTTGGCTTCTGGATTTGGTTTAAGTTCAATATAATCATTCGGTTTGAGTTATTTTGCGTGTCTTCGGTATTGTTTATGTTTGAATGTTATTTTGGATGGTTTGGATTGTTTATTGCTTCTGATTTTTCTGGAATAACCTTCTAGAATCAGTAAGTAAGTTTGGTTTTCAGTTTGGAATAGTTTAGTTTAGTTAATGTTTGGTTTAGTTTTCGGTATTGCAATTCATTGGTTTTTGGGAAGTGAAAGAAACACCGCCGACTATAGCGTGACACTGTAGTTGGTCATTCTATAACTATATCTTGACCACAAAACTCCCACGGATCGACCCTTGCTGCTAATATACTAGTTTGCGGGTTAGGTTTTATTTCTATTTTTTACCGCATAACGACCTAGGCGTGTCAAATTTTGGCGCCCTTTCCGGGGAGTTGTGCACTTAAAATATAGTGTCAGTGGTTTTTGATTTTACCTTGATATTTGATTTTTAGTTTTTAATTTTTCTGTATGTGTACGTCCTCACAATGGGCGATTACATGTACTCGGGCCAAAATACGTGTTATACGCCCGGTTTATTACAAAAATAGACGTAGAAAATATGGTAGGAATTTTGGTGGTCCGATCTATAACCATTACGAGAATGGTTCCAACAGTGAATCATTCAATGACAATGTGTATGGAAATCCGAACAAGTACGAACAAAATCGGTACACCAATAATGACACATGTGGGGAATGTGAAAATCCGGCCGACAACCATTACGAGAATGATTGCAACAATGGATCATTCGATGACAATGGATGGCGGACTAAGGAGGCTACTCAATCTGAAAATTCTGCGATATGGGCTCAAATCTTGGAAATCATGGTTAGTACCTACCAAACGAACAAAGGATCAGGCCAATGATCTTGCAAAATTGCAAAATTCATTAGATCAGTTGGAGAAAAATATGGGATGTCCACCAAACTCGCCAGAAACCGAGGTAAGTAATTTTAATACCAATGATATTGTATGTGAACCTGCATCACCTGAACATGTGATGGAAGGTCATACACATTGGGAAATTCAAGAGACCGCCGAGATGGTCGAAATAGTTGCTGAGGAGGAAGTGGTAGATGACAATACTACCCCTGACTCAACAACTTTTGATGTTTTTGAGAATATTGATAATGTTGATCTGGTGATGAGAGAACTTATACCATCACCAGATCATTTGGTTGAAAAGGAAGTTAAGGAGGGGGCTGTAAGTGACAATACAAACCCCAGCCTAACAATTCCGAAAATTTCTGAAACTGTTGATACTTTTGAAATTCAAGATCTGGTGATGGGTGAATTAATACCATCACCAAACAACTCAGTCAAAACGGTTATCGGGGAAGGTGGCATAGATGACAATACCACCCCGACCCAGCAATTTTTGAAAATTTTGAACATTTTGAAAGTACAGATCTGGTGATGGGTGACTTTACACCATCACCAGATAAAACCAGTCGCTCACTCTTGGTACCGATCCACTTGTTGGACGACGACCAAGATGATGACGAGGATGTGGTCTTTGAAAACAATAAACATGATTTTGTCGCCACTCATGATCCATTCATGGGTGGAAAAATGGATGTGATCAATACCATCGATGAGGACATTCGGGAGCATACCAATATTATGCCTTCTGATCCCATTCGATTGGAAAATCTTTATTGGCACTACAGGCTGAAACCGCAAACTGCAGAAAATATTCAGGACGCGATCAAAAGGCGATTCGCAAAACAATTACTGGGAGTGGCACTGGGAGTGGCACGGGGCGCACTCCACGTCAAACCGATGATCTTAAAGAGACACCGCAGAAAAGACCGAGCTTGGAGGTTTAAAGCCACCTCCAAGCATTCGCGAGAAATAATCAGAAAACGACAACCGGACAGCAACAACAGAACCGGCAAGCCATTTGACCCGGGGAAATTGGAGTACGAGATCGATGAAAGAACGCTGTTGACTAGAAATTAGCGAAGTCAAATGGCATACGATCCACGGTAGCCATAGAAGGGACGTCTGGCTGAAGACGTTAAACTTACCGCTTGTTGGGAGGCAACCCATCCTTAAATAGGTTAGGTTCTTTGTTTTTTAAGTAATTAGGAAAAATCAATCATCATCATTGTAAGAATTCATAGCACGAAGCAAGTGTGGGGTCAATTGATGAGAATTGCAAGGATTGAAGGACGCGACGCGGCATGGATAGAAGCGCGCCACGCGTTCGCAAGGTAACCCGATTCGCAGGGGTTGATTTGGGACACGCGCGACGCACAACGCCTTTACGCGCGTCGCGGATTATGATCGGTCAGAAACCGCCATTAAGGTACGTAACACTCGTCGCACCACATACAAACACGTCGCACCACAAACAAACACATACGACGCGCAAACAGAGCACCGATCAACCACATAATTTTCTCGCATTTTTCGTGTTTTCTGATATCTACTATCGAGGTATGTCACTTAAAACTCATTCTTGCAAGTTATTACATCCGTTTAACGTGCGAAATTGATTGAATTAGTCGAAAGTAGAAAACTTAGAAAAATCGGCAATGCCGACTCGTAGGGTGTTGCATTTGCAAAATTGTAGCATTGTACTTTCAATATACACTACATTAATGAAAAAAGAATTAAATTTTTTTAATATATATAAAAAGTACAATGATATAATCATTTTATTTAAATTTTTTAATAAGAAAAACATATTAATTTCGGAAAGTAGGATGCTATTAAATGGTGATTTTATCAAAGCATTTTACTTTGAAAAAACTTCCCAAGCATAGTCATAACCACACTAACCATTAATCTAAATTATTACACATTATTACACAGATGCCATTATGTAACTTCTACAAAATGTAAGAACCGAAACATTTATTAGGAATTTATTAAACAGGACCAATCATGGTTTAAAAAAGGTCGAGGCGGACGTATTGAGGCGCGCGTCCAGGCGAGACCGAAGAAATTCGTATCTGAGGCGGCGCCTCAGGAGGTCCAGATGGTTCGTAAGCCTTGAAGGAGTGAAGCGAGAAGAGGCAGGTAGAGGCGGGTCATAAGGTGAGGCATGCGTTTTGGATTCTAAATCAGAATTCGCAAGGTTGAAGTAAACAATTAGAAAAACTTGGACAGAAAAAGAAGCTTAAAGAGAAAGAAGGTTGAGGCAAGTAGAGATAGCTGAAAAAACGGACAGAATCATAAGCTTCTTACCTTAGATGACCACAGAATAAGGTTGAGGAAGCAGCCGCGACTCAAAAGCGGGACTCGGGAGTGGGGCTCATGAAATTAGGTCATGCGTATTCTTATTCTTATTTGGGTAGAATAAATTATTTAGGTTTTTTTATTATAACAAAAAATGAAATTAATAATTAAAAAAATCAAAAAAGTAAAAAGAGTAAGCAAAAATGGTCAAAATAATAATTAAGAAACTGAAAATAATAATTAACGCACACCTCAGTTAGGTCTCGGGCTTACATCTCGTGAGGCGAAGGGAAATCGCCTCGAGGCTCGATTCCGTTCTTTAAAACCTTGGGACCAATTTGTGTAATACCTGTTATGTGTAACAATGGGGACTATTTGTGTAATTCCTGCAATGCAATTTATTAAAAAAAAAACAATGTTCAAATAGCTAGCTAAACATAAATAGCATACATGTAAGTTATAAAAATCAATAACATGATAAAATGTTAATTGTACTACAGATCAAAAGACACATTTTATCAAACAAATAAATTTGATCAGGAAGTAAATGAGATAACAAACATTGATCAAATAGACACTTTTGTGGTTAAAATAAACAGGAAGTGCAAAACCTAAGAAGCCATTAACTTTGACAAAAGTATATTTTTCATACATGCCGATTAGTCTTTGATAACAAACCAACCCAAATTTGCAAAGTAACATAATACGTTCTGTTAAAAAAAGAAGAATTACATCAAACTAATATACCAATAATCAAAAGTCGGAAATTTATAATCATTTAACAATATACCTGAACTCGTTCAAATTAATATACCAACAAAGTCCTAAAATTGGAAAATGAGAACACCCTTGAATAATCAAAACACAGAAAGAAACAAATTCAAAAAGCTTTAAAAACCTACCGGATATTCACAAATGACGAACAACGGGGCTGTACCATTGGTTTCGGTGGCATGTTTTTCGACAACTAGATTGCAGAAGCGAAGCGGTGGATCCGACGACAGTATTTAGCGGAGTTGCGATTCCGACAGCAGAGTACGTGTTTGACGGTGAGTGTTGCCGCTTGAGAGTATCGCCTTCTTGAGTTTTTTTTAGGAGAGAAAGGGGAGGATTAAGAGGGGAAACAGAAATCAGAGACTCGATGTCCCGCTGGAATGGACGAATCGTCCCGTGTTTCGAGCAATTTAGGGCAAAGACGTAAACATCAAATTTTCTATTGTGGGTTTGAAAATTGGAGATACTTGAAAATTTTCTATTGTGGTTATTTCACAATCTACTGGACTATTGGAAGGAGCCGGTGAGTTATTAAAATTAGATTAAAATTTTTTGGGTTATTGAGGCGGGTTAATTTAGAGGGAAACTACAATTAGTAAATTTTATAAATGGAGGGAATTAAAACATAATTTTAGTATTGATCATTTATGTTTTAAAATTAATAAACTTATTGAAAATATTAGTTATATTTATTCTTGTATGTAAATGGTATTAAAATTAGAGGTGTGCATCAAACCACACAAGGCGTATAAACCGCACCGTATATTGCAATTTAGAACTTGCGTGATGTAGTTTGCGGTTCGTAATTTTATCAAACCGCAATATATAGTTTTTTCTATTTTAATTATGAAAGACGGTTAAAACCAGATATTGCACGCTAATATTAGATCTATATATATTCTACAAATTTACGAGAAGGGTTATACATTATGAGACTACAACACTTTTAAATAAGTGTTGCTTATCATTGTTAATAAATGCAACACTTCTTTAAAGTGTTGGTTTTTTAAATAAAAAAATTAACACTTTTAAATAAGTGTTTGATTAGATGTTATAATGCAACACTTCTTTTAAAACTGTTGGTTTAGAAACAAAACCAACAGATTTTTTAAGTGTTGCTTTTAAAATGTTGCATTAGACTCATTTTGTAGTAGTGCTAGAGGGGCTAGTCGATAGTTAAGGTGCCTTGTGATTGCTTTGAAATTGATTAAACATGTGATTTTGGAGAAGTTTTCGCAACAGTCATACGACGCGACGCGCCTTGTTCATAAGCCGCGCCGTGCGTATTGGGGCGACGCACAGGAATCTGCGGCGCGCAAGGACTAATTTTGAAAAACTTTTTCTTTTGTGATTTATGTGCAGATGGCTGACTACAGACCGTGACACCCGTTTCTACAGTTCCCGGACATGCTGGATGAGACCCCACGCTACCGTACTCGACTTGGGGAGCTCCATTCCCGACCGATCCTGGGTGCGATCCGTTTTGACCGAGCTTTGCTGGCCCAGGTGGGATTATGGGACCAGCTTTTGCCATTCATCCACCACACCTGGATCAATCCCGATGGGGCATTCACTTTCACTTGCCAGGGCTGGAATAGATTGATGGCCACCGAGGAGGACGTCGTCTACAAGGAGCTCGTGCTCGAGTTCCTTTCTACTTGCAGATACACCTCAGGATCGAGGGAGCCACGAGCCCAGCTGATCCGATTCAGACTGGATGGGCAGAGCAGGGAGTGCATACTCCGAGACTTTGGCAGACGCATCGGGTTCTACCCCGAGACGGAGACCGGCAGTATTCACTTTCCACCATTCTTCACAGCCTGTTTCAGGGATCAGCCTCAGAGGGAGGCAAACACGGTTATTTGGGTAGCGATGTCTAACGAGATGTTCAAGGCTGGTTCAGCAAAGGAGATGTTCAGCAAAGGAGAGCCAGCTCTGTGCCCCTCTCCACCAACTGATGCACCGGATCGTATCCATCTCTATCATTCAGAGGAAGGGATGCGAGAAGGTGTCCCGTGACGATATCTACTACATGTGGGTCCTCTCTGACCCCAGCAGGTTCCTCAACCTGCCGTTCGCTATGGCAGTATCGTTGACATCCAGAGCGGCGGGTTCGACCGCTAAGAGCCCTATAGCTGGTGGGCACTTCATTACCCGCCTGGCCTGATCTTACGGCATTCTGACGGCTGAGGTTCTTGCCGACCTGGCCTCGATCGAGCCCACACAGGCATCGATACGATATTTTGAGCTGATGGGGATCATCCACCAGCCACGACAGGGTGTGTTCGAGCTGGCCTCGACGATTGACGCAGTTGGCCCCAAGGCAAAGGAGGAGGCATTGATGCGGCCCGCCCAGCACCAGAGAGTGCATGCGCCTATCCAGCCACCGCCACAGACACAGCCACCACCGTAGCCGGTAGACGTACAGGTTGCTTTGCTGGATCTGCGTGAGAGGATGGCGTTTTTGGAGAAGCAGTAGGCATGGATCAGAGACGCACTACTCATGCTCCTTACTCAGTCTGGACACCATCCATGACCTTTCCCTACGCAAGCTCACGATGATGAGACTGGTCCGTCTAGGACCCAGCATGATGACTGATTGTACTTTTCTTATTATCTTTTGAAACATTGTACATAACTTGTTACTATCTTTTATATTTTATGTTTTTTTCTTTTTGCGTTTAATTTGTTTGTGATTGTTTGCATGTAAGTACCAATAGGAAATCTATTGAGGAGTTGTTTCAAGAAAGTGTGGGGTAATTGTACCCCTACACTTGCCACAACTCCGGGAATCCGAATCATGATGTACATGTTTTTATCCTGTGACAGTTAGTTCCAACAAGCAGTCTACCGTCTAAAGGGGTAACTCTTTCGCCCTTATTCTGAAATATTTTTATGTACAACGGGGACATTGTACGGTTTTAAGTGTGGGGTGTAGACGGTCGAAAGAGTTTATTTTTGAAATTTTTGCAGAAAACGAGTAATTTGCAAAAATTTTAGCAATTCTTTCAAAATTTTTAAGAGATTATAATTTTGAAATGAATAGCTTTTGAATGTTATAGCATTGATATTTTTCAAGAGATATTGTATAGTTGTTAGCATGCTATTGTTTAGTCAAATAAGTTGAGTTTTATGAGTTTGAAAAATTTTAGATTTGGAATATTTTAGGATTAGAATTTAGGAAGGAATTGTCAATCAGTGGCCTTTGTTGTTTGAGCCGGTAGGTCTGAAATGGGTGACCCCGAAGGGGTGCTTATGCACCTTACTACCTAAGATTGTCTGGTCTGGGATAGTATTTTCGAAAGCTCGTTACACGGACAACATCGAAAGTCATGGACATTTCTTTAACGTCCTTTAGAATCTGAATGAGTATGTTTGCTTTTGCATACTGAAAATTTGTAATCAATGGTTCTTTAGAAAGTCGTGAATTCCAAAGGGTATTCTAGTCATTTTTCATAAAAATCAGTTATTCAATCTAACTTTTGAAAACAATATACTTTGAAACTAAAAGCATTCAAAAATGTTTGAGTCTTAGTTATAATTTGTTAAAAACTCTCTTGCTTGCGGACAAGCAAGGCACAAGTGTGGGGTAATTGACAACGCCTATTAGTATCAAGTATTTTAGTCGTTGTTAGGCCCTATTTTTTGTGAAATTATATCATTTATATATTGGTATTACTCACTTTTGTGCTAGTGCTTTTATGCAAGAAAAAGATAAAAACAGGGAATAAAAGCGGACAAAATGAAGAAGTTCTGGATAAAGACCATTTCAGTCGAATACGTACGCGCACCGCGAGTAGAAGACATGCGCGTCGCAGATAGTCAAGGGATCAGGCGATAAATTGAAGTTCAATGTGCAAAATACGGGGATAATGGATAAGATGCGCCGCGGTTTAATGCCATGCGCGACGCGATTAGCTGGATTTTGCAACTATAAATAGAGGCGTCTAGGTCGAATTTCAAGAGCGAAGAACGACCTAAAAGGTGCAACCTAGGCTTCTTTGACTCAGAGTTTTCTATACGAAGTTGATTCTAATCTTATCTAACTTATTGTTCTTCACAGACGATTATCGATATTGTTCACGAACTTAATTGTAATCATCTATCGACTTTACATGATATCCATAATTATGGAAATATGACAATCATATCCTTTAATTATAGCAAGTCATAATTATCTATTATTTGTTTTTAATTAATTAACTCCTCACCTTTCCTGAGTAATCGCACCCCCTAGTAGACTGAACTTGTAAATGATAGTGAGTTTTGCAACATTGGAAGTTAATACCAACATTCTTTCAACTAATAAAAACTATAAAAATAATTAAAAGTAACAATAACCAAGTTGAAAGTTAATACCAACGTACTTTCAACTAGAAAGAAACTATAAAAAATTAAAATAACAATAACCAAGTTTACACCTTATTAAACATCTATTCATATCATTCAATTATTAAAAAATCATTTTCAACTTAAAAACCTATTAATATATATTAACAACTTACTTTCAACTTGATAAAATACTATAAAATTTAAAAGCAACAATAACCAAATTTAAACCTAATTAAACATAAACTCATATGATACAACTAATAGTAATGTACTTTCAACTTGAATTCCAACAGCTAGGGATATTTATACTTATCACCAAGATGTAACAAAATGAGAAAGACATGTATAATAGCTAAATGGTGAAAAGGTAAAAAAAACATGTGTGTTGTCTGGATTTGTACTTGGGGGTGCTTGAGATGGCAGAAAAAACTTGTGTGGATCAGACACAAAACCAATTCCAAGAACTTTTCCTCTCTTAACCCTCTAGTAACTTGTAACCATAGTTCATGATCATAATAGGGATGACTATCACTATCATTGGCATATGTCATCACCATACCTTCCTTATATGTATCCTATTTTATCATATACCCATTAGTACTGATTCAAATTATATATATATATATATATATATATATATATATATATATATATATATATGTGTGTGTGTGTGTGTGTGTGTGTGTGTGTGTGTTTTAGCTAATAGTTATCGTAAATAAATTTAAAATTCATTGTCCATGTTATACAAATGAAAAAGTAAAACAAAATTTTTAAAATTTTATTTTCCAACATTTTTTAATTCAAAATTCTATCTATAGTTAAATTTGCATGATGTCATATGGAACTGTGCCCGGATCCCGGTACGGTTCCATCTTTTGAATCCATTTTTGGCATTGGGTCGGGTCTACTTTTTGGCTTTGGTTCGGGTGGGGGTTTACTGCTCTTCCTCTTTTTCCCTTCGTCACTTCGAGACCTATTATCTCCATCGCCAACACCCTTCATCCTCTCCGACTCCTCCACCTCCACCACCACTGCCACCCCTTCCTCCCTCCTCACATCCACCTCCGCCACACCTCTCCTATTCTTCAGCTGATGACTATCATCTCACACAATAACCCTAACCCTAATTGAATACCATCTCACAACGTCGCCGTCACTCCCCTTCAAACTTCTTGCAAGTCTCGGTTTCTCTTTCTCCTCAAACTTTCACACACCTGCCATCTTCACCTTCACAATAACTGCTAAGATGACCGGACCACCACCACAACCATCACACTTGCATCTAAGACTGGAAATCTCTCACCCTCGCACGAGAATCAGACCTCGACTGCTGCATTATTGAGTTTCACCACCACAACACCATCGACATCTCCACAATCTTCGAGTTCCATCGTTGAAACCCCCAAACTCTATCCTTATTCACCCAAATCTAGGTAAGGACACCCTTTACTTTGCTGTGCTTTTATTTTATTTTTCTCCATTGATCGAAGCGTTGTTATTTGTGGGAGTTTTTCTGTTAACTCAGGTTTTTTATCTACGCATTTGGAATGAGCATATGAAAGAGCATCACCATCGCACCAGTCATCCTCTCTATATATTTGTCCTACAGACACACATAACGTTTACCAATTCTCTCTCGAAAATCTCTCTCTAAGCACACACGGTTTTTTTAGACTTTTTGTGGTTGGATTTATGAATTATATATTTTTTGTGGTTGGATTTGTATTCTCTTTAGATGGACTTATGGATTTAGAAACCGGTATTATGCTTGATTTCGTTTCAGAACTGGAATATTTATAATGCTTTTATTTGACCCATCCTAGGTAGAATCTGATGTTAGTAAACTTTGATTCTTCTATCTTTACATATATAATTTTACTCATATACATAATCATTCTTTTTAATTATAAATTCTGTTTTCTTTTTGTTCTATAGAGGAAGGAAAGTACCCAAGGTGTTATTGACATTGATAAACCCTAATATGATTAGGCACAAAACTTGAAGCAAGACATGTGATGTAAGTCATTGACATTTAAATATTCATACAACTAAATTTTTTTTGTAATTATTTTAACGGTAAATTGCATAAAAGTCACTAACTTTTCTAATTTTCTCGATTTTGACACTGCATTTTTAATTTTTGCAATTAAGTCGTTATGTTTTTAGAAAATTGCAATTAAGTCATTATGTTTTCCAAAAAGTTGCGAAAATGACCATATGACTGGATGACAACAGGTTACCAGGTTATATGGTCAGATTTGCAATTTTCCAGAAAACCTAATGACTTAATAGCAAAAATAAAAAAACATAGTGTCAAAATCTAGACATCTGAAAAAGTTAGCGACTTTTCGGGTTCGGGTTATTCGGTTACGGTTCAGTTTTCGAGTTGGTGATAGCCTTTAATGGTTTGGCGGTTCGGGTTGGGTTTCGTTAAAAAATTTCGGTTTGAAATCGTAAACCGTTTAAAAATTAATATTAAATATATACTTATTTTTATATTAGATTATATAACACCATTTTTTTCCTAATAGAAATGATAGCATTAGGAATTACAATTAAATGGTTCGTCTAATCTTATTTGAACGTTTAATCGGTTTGGTTAATTTGGTCCCAAAACAACAATATTAAATGGTTCGTTTTCATATTTACCGAAAACAAGGTCACCTTACCGAAAAGTCGCTAACTTTTTCAGATGTCTAGATTTTGACACTATGTTTTTTTATTTTTGCTATTAAGTCATTAGGTTTTCTAAAAAATTGCAAATCTGACCATATGACCTGGTAACCTGTTGTCATCCAGTCATATGGTTATTTTCGCAACTTTTTAGAAAACATAATGACTTAATTGCAATTTTCTGAAAACATAATGACTTAATTGCAAAAATAAAAAATGCAGTGTCAAAATCGAGAAAATTGGAAAAGTTAGTGACTTTTATGCAATTTACCCTTATTTTAATTGTTTTTGTTGATTGCTCTTGCTTTTTAGATGGATAAAACTACTAAACTATCAAGACGTGAAATGTTTGTAAATTCTTTTCTTCTATTCATTCTCATTTCTTTTGTCTTCCAGATATTTCACCTTTCATAGGGGTGTGTCGGGTCTGCAGCTTCATCCCCCTAATATTCTTCTTTATTTATCTCATCTAAAGCAGGTATGTAGAATTAACAACCCGCAACACATATGTAGGTAAAATTTTTATGTCAGGTCTGCAGCTTCATCCCCCTAATATTCTTCTTTATTTATCTCATCTAAATCAGGTATGTAGAATTAACTTTTAGTGAATTTTTTGTGTTTAAACTGGATGTTTGTTGATCCATTCATACTTCTTATTAAACTAAAATTTTAATGTTTAAACTGAAATTTTTAGTGAAATTTGTTGCATTGTGTTTTGAGATTTTACAGAAAATTTGTTCCATTCATAGTTCTTATTAACAATATGTTCTCCATGTTGTGTAGACTTTTACCGCTTTTTGGGACAATGTAATTTTGTTCGGCTAAATGCAAGAAATGGCAACCTACTTTCATTTGTTTGTGTATGATATCATCCTACTTTCATTTCTTTCTATTACAACATTGTATTTTCATTTTCTTGTCCTATTAAGGTTTAAGACATTGCACATTCAAAAATCTATCCAATTATAGCATTATACTCTTAATAATTTTTCTTTTAGAACAAATTTGAAAATTTTACGCGGTTATAATGGATGACATTGTTGTACTTGTGTAGATTTTCAAATTACAATGTTGTAATAAGAAGAAACAAAAGTAGGGTGCTATAATAAGCAAATCAATTAAAGCACAATGCTATTTCTTTCATATAACCCTTTTCATTTGTGCTAATTGCAAAATTTAGCGATGTACTTTAATTTGTTCATGTATGATAGCATCCTACTTTCATTTTTTCTATTACAAAATTTGAAAACTGTACACAATTATAGCATTATACTTTCAGAATTTTCTTATTAGGACATTATAGTTTGAAAAACCTATTCATGATAACAGTGAAAATTGCTCTATTTTTGGATGTCATTGCTTTAATTGGGTAAAATTTTGAAGTGCAATATTCTAATAAAAAAATCAATGAAAGTATGTTGATATTTCTTGCATATAATTGGGTAGATGTTTCATAGTATGATGTAACAAACAAATCAATGAAAGTACATTGCTATTTCTTCCATATAATTGGGTACATTTTTCCAAAGTTCGTTGCGATTTCTTGCATATAAACCCTTTTTACTTTATTTATTTTTGCTCAAAGCTATTGCTACATAACAAAATTAAAAAAACTTATTTGTTATATCTTCCTACTAGGCAACTGAGAGATTTGAAGCAATTTATCCCCTCTTAAAGGAGGTTGCTCTTGCTGTTGCCCCTGACAGTAAACCATCTGTTCTATAGTTATCTTTTTTTCATCAAGATTAAATGACAATTTTACCCTTCTCATTCATCAAGTATTGTATAAAGTGGCTGAATGGATTAATGATGTCACTCTTGCCGTCTAAATAAACAATGCTTCTTTCTTACACTTAATGGAAATTTTTACAAGTAATTTAAGAAATGGTAACATATTTTCATTTATTTCTTTAGGGCTGATTGCAACTAATAGCAACATACTTTCGGTTATTTGTCTGTTATGGCTAATTATAGCATTGAGTATTCTTTTCTTTTTTAATTAACTGATTGTAGTTTAAAAAATCTACTAAATTATTTTGCAAGTACGCAATAGCTACGTACTTAGCACGTAATGGTAACGAACTTCAACTATTATTTCTGCTCATAACAACCACGAACCAGCGCATCCGGACCCGTGCTCCAGCACTCCCGAACCCGTGCGGAGCACAGGCTCAAGCTAGTTTTCATTAAAAACTAACAAAACAAGAACATACTATGGCCGGGTAATGTATTTTCCACTAAAACGTCAATTTTTATTATATATTAGTTATTAATAACTAAGGTAACAAAATAGAATTTAAAGTGGTAATTATTTAAAAAAATGGATTATATTATTATTAAAAATATTTTACACATAATTGTATATGATATTTTAAGCATATGGTTGGAACCCAAAAGAATTAACACTACAAAATTTATTTTTATATATGTTTATCGTCAATGTTAGTGTATTAAAATATATGGGATATTCACTTGACGAATAATTTAAACTTGAGATAATTATAAACACCAAAAACTAGTTTCTTGGCTTAATTAATCGCGTGATTTCCAAGTTTCCCACATTAACTCCTCGTACTACTATATAAAGGATGCCCTCTCCCGTTTCACCAGTTTGCCAAATTATAACCTCAAAACTCTCATCGCTTAAAACTTGAAACCTAAATACCAAACTTTTCATATTCAATAATGGCATCTTCAAATACAAAATCTTATGGAGCATCTATTATACCTAAAAAGCTACAACAATCAAGTTTGTTTTCTGGAAAGTTCTGTTCCAGTATATGGTCATCTTCCTCTGCTCTCGCTTCGTCAATGTCGAGTTTCTCGTCTCCGACCAGAGCCTCATCACCTAATCGGATAAGTGACATTTGGTGGGGCCCAACATTAATCAACATTCACCATGGTTGTGTCTCGGCGTCGTCATCGCCCAGAGACAAGAATCAGACCGGAAATCACGGGGATAACAACAAGAAGCGGAGTAATGGAAAGAAGAAGACGTGCATGAGTTCACGGACGATGCATCGTGGATCACCATGGTGTGGTTTGCTCAAGAACGCGAGTGGCAGAAACCGTAAGAACAGCAACCGTGAGTTGTGTCAGTGGAACAGATTGTACGTCCGGAGATTGGCATTGAAGAATTCGCTTGTGAGAATGCTTGTGAGAATTGGAACGGTTGGAACGGTGGAAAGAAAATTGATGAAGCGGGCTAAAGCATCTTTGATTCGTCCGTCCTCGCGCCATAAGAGTCGACGGCGCCGTGATTTTCAACCAAAGCCTAGTCGGCTCTCCGTTATGTCGAAAGCGGGAGATTTATCATGGAAGGACCCTGATTCCCACTTTTTGTTGAGATTGATCGAAATGTTTAGTTGTTGGTAGATGGTGGAAACCCTAACAGGTTGCGTCGATTAAAGACACGTAACTAAGATTTTGAGTACGTTTTCAGATATATGCAGTAAAACAATATCATTATTTAATTTTCTCTATCCCTTCCGTTAGATTCCACCGGATCCAGAAAGCTCAAAAACAGTTGTGTACGTATGGTATGTATATAGCATTAAACCACAATTCTATAATCCACAATTGTGTAAGTCTGATCTTTCATTAATTTAAGTTAACAAAAATCTGTAATCTGTCATTTTTAAAAAAGAGTTGTCTAATTAATTTATTCTCATCTTTCTAAATTGTTTAATTAATTAAGTTTTTCATCCACTTTATTAATTTTATGTGTATATTATATTTTAAAAAAGAAATATAGTGAGATAAATAAATTACAATATGATGACTTAAAAATATACTATGTTTGATCTTTCTCCGGAAATATAAAACATGAGAAAATTATAATATAAAATACTATAAATATATCTTATGACTTTTATCAATTTAATATATGATATCAAGTTTAAATAAAATAATTAAATTAGTTTAAAAATAATAAAAGTACGAAGTTATATATAAATTGAAGCGTAAAATGATATATTATTGAACTAGGTTACTAACTCGTATGCTACACAGACGACTATTTAAAACAACTTAAATACTAAAAATATATTTTCTTATAAATAAAGTTGCAAAAATACATTTTACATGTTTTCAGAAAGAATCAAAAGATGACAAAGATAATTTCACTTGTTTTCTATAGCCTCATATTAAAAACACATAGAAAAACCTTATGTGGCGTATTCTTTACTTTTCAGAAACATATATATTATTGTAAGGAAATTTCTATTTCTTCCTACTTTATCCTCCTAATTCATCCTCCTAACCTACTAAATTTTGACATGTGGAATCCATTATTATTTTTTTTTTAATTTCTTCTCTTGATTTTGACACTTGTTTTGATCATGTGATTAGGAAGAAAATTAGGAAGATTTTTTAGTAGAATATAGAACCTCTCTTATTGCAATAGGCAACGAAGTGAATCTTTTAGCAATTAACTTCTTCTCAAAACCATGTCATAGAATCCAAAAAACAACCAACATATCAACATATATCCTAGGATAAAAGAGATAAGAGGGTGACAAATGGGGGATGAGTAAGCATCAAACATAATTTTATGCATACTTTTAGCTTTGATATGGCAAAAAGAAGCTATTTTACTTGCATTTAGCACAAAACCATATGAACACGATACGAATTACACGTTAAATAGAATACATGTAAATCATCACGTGGTTGCCCTTAACATCGACAAACACTTGAACAAATGAAAATAGATAAATTTATGCTGATGGATGTCTTCTTCCATAGAAGATATCCACCTCAACATGTAAGTATATACGTCCAACTTAGGAATCCTATTATGGCTTCTCCTCTGTGGAACCTAGCTATTGTAGCCAAGAATAATGGCAAGCAATGATGCACAAGAATATACTCAATGAGCTCTCATGGAATATATCTCGGTAAGATCATTATATTATCATTAGTTTTACATCAAAGTCCCACCTGAAAATCCAAATAATGGCAACTAAGAATATCGAAATATTAATAGATAGATAAGTATATGAAATTAATAAGTAATGATGCACTAAATAAGTATCCATACATCTCGCTGATTCATCCATTGTCATTACATATAACAATAAAAAGTACAAATGCAACACACTAAAAGAAGTCAGAAGAAACTATCAGACATAACAGTGATGAAAGCATCCCATGTCGATCCATCACCAACTCCTTCGTTATGACGTCTAAATGTTGTAGCTTCATCCTTCTAAATATTTTATATATATTATAGTAAACACTCTATACCATAGAAATGGGACCACAAGAACATTTAGGCAGCTAAATTTGTGTTAATTCTTATGTCAGGATTATCAGAACAAGCTAAAAACTTACCCTATTTATCTAAAAATGTATTACTTTAAATGTAAGTGATAGATAAAGTGACATTATTTGCAAGAAAAAGTTCATTAACCATAAGAATTCCCAAATGTATGGTGACACAGACAAAATAGAAGTTGTTATATATATTTGCAAGCCAAAATAACTCTTACCAGTTTTGATTGAACTTGTCATGAAACGTAAAATCTAAACTAGGAGCATGGAAGAAACCAATTAGATATATACTTATGAAATGTCTAGCATTTTAGAAAATCACTGCTTTGGCTATAAGAATTCAATAAAAGAATAGGCATTTAGTGTTACTTGAGATACCTTGTATAATCAAAAGATTAAAAAAAATGACTCTGGTATTTATGACATAAATTTGATCCATAAGACCTTTATATAATGTTGAACCGTTAGGCTGAAGGGTGTGCCGGATGCACACCCGCGTCCTGGCTGAGATGGCACCAACAACGCGGCCAAATACCGCGCCCCTCTTCCGTTCTCACGCGTCCTTGCTCTCACACGTCCTCACGCGTCTCCGGGAAGACATTCCCATAATGCAGATTTGTCCAAATGTTTCCTTCTCATTGGCCATCATCTTCTCTCTCCCCCCTGCTCGCGTTCTCTCTGTCTCCCACACCCTTCAGCCTTAGTATCATTTACCTTGTATAATTCATAATCAAGTACAATAAATACATATCTTGGAGTGTTACCTGAGATTCTATCTCCTAACCTTTGGACACAAGAACAAATAAAGACATTTTCATGGCAATATATAGGCATTCATTCATATGGTATAAATATAGATAAGAAACATAGATAAAAAAAAACCTCACTGAAAAGCTTACAAGTACTGAAAATCATCAAGAGCCCTATATAATCAGTTCACACCGGTATAAAAATATGTTTTATCTAATAGTATAGATTATTTAACCTGAAAAAAAAATTATTTGAGATGCTCTTAACAACATATTATGTTTTGATAATGTAAACAACGAGTTTTAATTTTATTCATGCCAGCTAATGTCTTTATAACCTTTTATTATTGGAGTATCATTACAATTAACATATTTAATGACATACACACACATGTGTGTGTATGTATATATATATATATATATATATATATATATATATATATATATATATATATATATATATATATATATATATATATATATATATATATATATATATATATATATATATATATATATAAGTGAATATGTGGCTGTCATGTACCTAAGCATAGGTATAGAACCTTTTAAAAATGATGTAGTTTTAACAAAAAAGATTTAATTTCAATTTGGAGTCAAGATATGGAATGAAAAAGATAAATTATATAATCATTTTATTGCAAAAATACATCAAAGTTTATAGGGTAATTGATGAAATAATATATTATTCAATAATACAACTCATAACGATTAAGCATTCGATAAAAAAATTCTATTCAAAGTTTTTGCAAAACACTTGATTGAACAATGATTGAGTAATTTGTATGTGGTTCTTTTACTTCTATTTTATTAGTTTTTATTTTAAAAAATGACATGCTTTAGTATTTTGTTTTCAATATATTTGATCATGACTATCAATGTTGCTCCTAGGCATAATGAATCAAAATAACAAATATTTGATTAGTTTAATAAGGTACTTGAGTTACGAAAGAATAGTAGCTGAAAGATCAATGACTAAATTGGATAAATTTGAATCAAAATCACATACTTTTGATGGTTCTATATGTAAGCTTAGGTACATGACAACCACATATTTCCCAAGCCCTATATATATATATATATATATATATATATATATATATATATATATATATATATATATATATATATATATATATATATATATATATATATATATATATATATATATATATATATATATATATATATATATATATATATATATATATATTAGATGTGAATTTGTGTTTCAGAATTTCTCCAATATTACTAACATTTGCAAAAGAGTTTTATGTTTTTATTTTGGATTTATGTTAATTGTTTTATTTGAGAAAATTCAAAGACTAAAGAGGTTAAGCTTTGTAATAAAAAAAATAACACATCAGATTTCTATTAACTTTAAAGCGTCTTCAATCATCAACCAACATTATATAAAGTCTAGTTTTTTTGTCATACAATCTTTGTATTAATTTTATCAAACAAATGCTATTCACTTAAGTATTTTTCGATCACTGTCTGCTTGTTATAGTTTCTTATGAAATTAGCTAGTTTACTCTCATTTTTATAAATATTTTATACATCTGATTCATTATTTTTATGCATATGAAAAATTAGAAAGTACTAAACAATAACATTAAATAAAATCATCATATTACAATACACTAAATTAAAAGTCTTACTAAATCTAGATTCTACATTTCATATTTATCTTCTCACACAACATTATGTATAAGGAGGAGGTTGTTGAGGTCATTGAGACGACTTACTTGTGTACCATTTGGAATTACAAGAATGATATCTTATTTAATAACATTATGTAGAAATCATCTTGTTAATGATGTGAAATTTTATGCTTTCCCGTGGTTTAGCTGTACATCTAAATTTTGGAAGGGTCTTGTTTAGCTGTAAACCCCCTGGGTTAAGTCATTTGGTCCCTTAATTCCTCGTTAGGGGGTCTTTGAATATTATTGCTTCTTGTTAAAAAAACGATAAAAATATCATATGATCATTACAAAATTAATAGTTATGTTGGAAAGTAAAATGAAAAAAAAAATTGGTCAAAACTAATGATGTTTTAAATGTTAAATATAATATTGTGGGTAGAAACAAGACTGAATAAATATAAGTTAACTATACACGACATGAAACTCCAAAAATATTTAGTAGAATAAAAATGATTGATGTTGTTGACACAAACAACTGACTATAATGCTTTTTGTCATAAACAACTGACTATCTCATAAAAGATATTTAGGTTGATTATTAATATTTGACGTCTATTAGGCCTTCCTACCGTCTCATAACAACGATTGAGCTTACAGAGAATGACGGTTTAATTAATGAAGATGTCCATATACTATTAGGAGACTCCCTAAAATTGGCAAATATTCCAGACTTGTATAAAGATCTATCACACAACTCACCCAAGCATAGTAAGGAACAAACCTATAGAATTTCAACGAATGAGTATAAAAATCTGATTCCAAATAAACGCATGGATAAATTAAATTCTAGACCACCTAGCGAATGAAACAATCCAAAGTGAGCACATCTAAAATAAAAATGGTCTCTTTGAAATTCAAAGACATTGTTAGGGAATCCACCTCTAGGAGGCCAAGATCCAAGTCTTGTGAACCACTAAACAGGATTACACCTTCGGATAGTAGATCATGAAGAATGCATATGCTGATAACAATACTACCTCTTCCGCTAATTCTACCTCTGAGTAATTACAGAAAACCATAGATATCGGAACCTTGGTTGGGTTCCAACTTGAAAAATCATCCAGGTCGTTAAGAGGGGAACTTGGAGGTGAATGTGCTTTTAACGTTCCACAATGAATTTATTAACATATAATATCAGAGATGCTAAAGATTCGCTCGAACCGAAACATGTGAGGAAATTAAGGCGCCAACATCAAACCAATTTCGTCAGTATATAGAAAACTCAATTACTTAATACCAGTGTTACAGAAATCGGCCTTGGCGGCCGATTAATCGGCGATTAATTGCTTGATGGTCTTAAACCGATTACGATTAGGCCAAATCGGTCAGCTTGACGGTTTGCTGCAAAACTCGGTCAAATATCGGCCTTGGCGGCTAATTAATCGGTCTTGGCGGTCATTTTTTCATTTTTTTATTTTTATTATTTGATTATTTTTTTATTTTTAAATGACGACACAAACACTCTCTAATAACTCAAGAAAACTGGAAAAACAATCAATATTAAAGAATAAAAATAAACAAATGTATAATCTTTGATGTGTATCTCGAAATAAAATATGTCAAACTTTGCTATTTTGTTATATTTATATATTTTTAAATTAATTCCTTTATAATTTAAGGTCTCCGATTAATCCCCGACAAATCCCCGATTAATCTGTAAACCTCACTCGACCGTCAAGCGATTGTTACAACTTTGCTTAATACTACAGATATTGTCTTTCGAAAATTGTCGGATAATGAAGACTTTGATTGTGTTACAGCAGAACCCAAAATGAGGTTTGGGGATCAATTTTGTATCTGGGAATCAAACAATTTTTCATAAAGACAGAATCACAAAAAAAAAAAAAAAAAAAAATATTACATCACCATATCTGGTCGATGGCAAGGAATTAGCGAGAAAATCAACTTGTTAAACATATACGCCCCCAAACAATCCAATAAATATGAAGAATCTTTTGCAGGAGCTTATCAACTTAAATTTTTTTACTAAATCGGGTTTTGATTTTTCATGGGGGATTTCAACGTTGTCAGCGGAATGGATGATAGATTCTCGTCCTTTTATTGTGAGTCTAGTACCAACTCATTTAATGATTTCATAAGAGACGTACAATTTTTCGATTATAGTATGGGAGATTGAAAGTATACGTGGATTAGTAATGATAGGTGAAAATTAAGTAAGCTAGAGAAATATCGCGTGTGGGGATTTTTTGAACCCTTGGCCCTCGGCTAGTGTTGTTGCACTTCCTAAAGAGTATTCTTACCACAACCCTATTTTACACTTAAGCTCATATGTTGATTTTGTTCCAAGCCCATTCAGATTCTACGTATCTTGGTTGCTCATGGAGGGGCTTAAAGATTTAATCGAAAGAGCATGGTAAGTGAACATGAGTGGAGGAAAGGCATCTACCAATTTCTGAATAAACTGGAAAGTGTAAATAAATGCTATCAAAACCTGAAGACACAACAAGATTGATTTGGAACGTAGAGAGCTATTTTATTTACAAAAAAAAAAAAAAAAAAAATTAAGGAGCCAGAATAGAATGCCGAATATAGATATTTACCATCACCATAAAGGCTTGATCGGCAAAAACGGCTGTAACGCCCCGGCCCTCCAAAGCCTAAGGTTTTACAAGATAATAACACCAGGGATCATCCCATGATCCAAGCCGAGCGTTACCCAAACCTGCAAAACCACATAAAATAAAAAGGTAAGCTATAAAGCTTAGTGAGTAATCGAATCACAGTATGGCCTTAGTAGCCACACTCATTTCACAGAATCATTTTACTACACTTGATCGTCATACGATCCCTACTCTTACTCGTACATCATACTGTAAAACTACCGTATTACCCGACGGAACTTACTTCTCTTGTACTGTCACGTACACTCTTATTATGTCTTTCTGCACTTTCTTCTACTATTCGATAACTTATGACGTTACCGTACTGTCTGCACTTTCTTCTATTACTTGGTAACTTATAATGTTACCATACTGTCTGACGTCACTCATTTTCGGTATCACATATCGTGATGTATTTTACTACTATGTTACCCGCTTCTATCATACGGTAACTCATTCATTACTACCTGTCATTACTTACTAACTTACGGTATCACATACCGTGACAACTCATTCGTTCTTGCTATCCTAAAATATTCACCGGTTCCGCACCGGGTTTCTTTTCAATGCTATCGCTCTTTTCCAAATTCATCATTTGGTAACTGTCTACACGATTTCCTATGCTTGCTTTATGGGATATCCATATCCCCTCTAACTTACTAGACCAATACTTGTGCAACATATGAAGCTGACACACAGTATTTACATAATATCTTTTTCTATGTCATATGTCATCCTTCCGCTTGGACGCTACACTACTGGTTAATCACACTGCTTAGCATCATCCCATGATACACTGCTTCTCATGGGCCAGACTCGTCAAACGGGTCTGTAGCATACCTACTTTCCTCACAACTACTAACACATAAATCATAACTGTACTACTTTGCATCTCTTCCAATAATTTCTTTCTACTATAGTTTAACACGTATACACTACTAGGGAGATACGGTAGCGATTACTCACCTGAGTTTGGTGCTTCCTCGGAGTCCTGGCACGTTTTTTCATTCTAGGCTTCCGATAGCTCCCGAGCACCTCGACGCTAGCTACCGCTGACTCCTTACTTCTCACCATCATCTCTCAACATATACTCCTTACCAGAACACTCGTCTATATCGTATATGTGTTTGGTGTGTGTTCTGCCTCAAAATGAGGCTTGTGCCTCGTATTTATAGGCCTCTGGAACTCCGTCGCGACGCGATCCAACCCTAGATCGCGACCCGATCTATGACGTAAGCTCTTATCTCATCGCGCACTCGACCGACACTGCCGACAGCCGTCGCGTCGCGACCACCATGCCCGTCGCGTCGCGACGTGCCGACACTAAAAAGTGTCTCGTTTTTCCGCTTTTTGCTCCGTTTTGACTCCTAGGCTTTGATCGTTATATTTTTCTTATCTCATAATGACCTTAACATCGTTATTTGGCCACACTAAAGGTTAAAACGTTCTTACTTTTGATCTATAGTCCCATCCGGGACACGGGTGTCACAATCCTTCCCCCTTACAGGATTTCGTCCCCGAAATCTCAGTAATCTCTCAAACTAATTCTTATGTACCTGTGTACATATTCTTCTACACACTTAGGTATTCTTACCATACTGCATTTATCATTACTTGTTTTCTCTTACCGTCACTCATACTTACTTGACTTATACTTTCGGGTATAAGGTTTCCCATATCTTTTACTCATTTCACAACATAGTTTTATGTTTGTTATATTTTCTACCAGATTACCATGATTCCTTCGTGATTTCGTCAGCATCAATACATATTCTGTGACTATGATAATACGGGCCCTTACTATCATAATCACTTATACGCACTGATTCTAACATTACACTAGGTTTCCTGGCTCACCGTTTCCCTTAACTCATAATACCACTAGTTATACATGGTGTTGTATTCTTTCCAAAACTCATCAATCTCGTACATTTTTGCTTCCTCACATACTTACTATTGTGATTTTTTACTATCACATAACAACTTTCATACTTTCCAACTGATTTGTTTCAAAATATTATTATTATTTGTTTACAGTTGGGTATTTCGTTCTTTTGTAAAAATTTCCTTTTTACTCTTTCTAGTCATAAAGCGACTCTCTTATACTTAAAAATTTTTTTACATACTCTAAACATAAAAATGACTCTTTTTTAGAATAATCTCTTTTTCACTTCTTGGTCATAAAACGACTCTCTTTTGTTATCTTGTTAAAAATTTCTATCATAACTTTTGGTCATTACAGGACCCTTAATCTTCCTTGGTTATAAAATAACCCTTATTTTGCAAATAATTCTTTCTTTAACTCTTTCCTTTCTTTTTAGCATAAGACCAACTTAAACTCATGAATTAGTTTAATTTAATTCATGCTACTAACTCCCCTCGCGGGACAGAACAGATCCACTCGCTAGGTTATACTATCTTTGTCTCCCCTTTGTGACTTGGAACAGATCCAAGCACAAGGGTATGCTAAGCTAGACAACTACTTCGCGAAAGGAGGTACCATCCCAGTAGTGTCTTCTAGGCTTACTTAAATGGTGAAAGCCTGTCCGGACGTCTTTCTCTTCTCTTCTCTGCTGTCAATTGGTCTTAGCTAAACTGAAACATCTTTTGCTCTTATATAGAGCGACTTTCAATATCTTTTCAAACCTCATAGCTTTCAAAACTCTTTTCAAATCTCATAGCTTTCAAAACTCTTTACTTAAACATAGTTCAAACTCGTAAAACATTTTAGCTCGTATGTAGAGCCACTATTTTAAAATGTTAGCTTTTCATAGACTTCTTTCAAACCTTTAGCTCTTACGTAAAGCTACTTTTATTATCACTTTTATTTTTATTCTTTTCGTACTTTCAAAAATATCTTATGACTAAAAGTCAACTCTTTTCTTTATGGCCTTCTGGCCAAAACATACTTTTATCAAACTATTTTCTTACTTAAACTGTTTCTTTTCTCAGAACTGCTTACTTTATCATCATGTCTTTTTCATTTCTCAGCTTTCTTATATTGCTTTTATAAGTACACTTTTTTATCTTCTTAGGTACCTTATGTACCATTCTCATGTTTTAGTACTTTCTTGTAGTTCTTATTTCTCACTTACTTTCTTGTTTATACTTTTATCAAGCTATCTTATTTATTCTTTTCTTTCATATCTCTGTTCTTACTACCTTTTTCTCCTTAAATTTCTAAGGAGTTCTTTAACACTCATATCGAGTTACTATGTATAGTTTGCTTTATCTTTATCTATCTTCTTATCACAATATGTTTGTGATATCTACCTATCATTAGGTAATCCATATTTACCTACTGATTTGAGTCTAGGAATCTTTTCTACTAACACCTAGTTCACTCAAATCTCGGCTCTGATACCATTTGTAACCCCCCGGCCCTCCAAAGCCTAAGGTTTTACAAGATAATATCACTAGGGATCGTCCCATGATCCAAGCCGAGCGTTACCCAAACCTGCAAAACCACATAAAATAAAAGGGTAAGCTATAAAGCTTAGTGAGTAATCGAATCAGAGTATGGCCTAAGTAGCCACACTCGTTTCACAGAATCATTTTACTACACTTGATCGTCATACGATCCCTACTCTTACTCGTACATCATACTGTAAAACTACCGTATTACCCGACGGAACTTACTTCTCTTGTACTGTCACGTACACTCTTATTATGTCTTTCTGCACTTTCTTCTACTATTCGGTAACTTATGACGTTACCGTACTGTCTGCACTTTCTTCTATTACTTGGTAACTTATAATGTTACCATACTGTCTGACGTCACTCATTTTCGGTATCACATATCGTGATGTATTTTACTACTATGTTACCCGCTTCTATCATACGGTAACTCATTCATTACTACCTGTCATTACTTACTAACTTACGGTATCACATACCGTGACAACTCATTCGTTCTTGCTATCGTAAAATATTCACCGGTTCCGCACCGGGTTTCTTTTCAGTGCTATCGCTCTTTTCCAAATTCATTATTTGGTAACTGTCTACACGATTTCCTATGCTTGCTTTATGGGATATCCATATCCCCTCTAACTTACTAGACCAATACTGGTGCAGCATATGAAGCTGACACACAGTATTTACATAATATCTTTTTCTATGTCATATGTCATCCTTCCGCATGGACACTACACTACTGGTTAATCACACTGCTTAGCATCATCCCGTGATACACTGCTTCTCATGGGCCAGACTCGTCAAACGGGTCTGTAGCATACCTACTTTCCTCACAACTACTAACACATAAATCATAACTGTACTACTTTGTATCTCTTCCAATAATTTCTTTCTACTATAGTTTAACACGTATAAACTACTAGGGAGATACGGTAGCGATTACTCACCTGAGTTTGGTGCTTCCTCGGAGTCCTGGCACGTTTTTTCGTTCTAGGC
The DNA here is from genome assembly GCA_023525715.1 of Cichorium intybus. Lineage (NCBI taxonomy): Eukaryota > Viridiplantae > Streptophyta > Magnoliopsida > Asterales > Asteraceae > Cichorium > Cichorium intybus. The sequence goes on from CM042011.1 coordinate 52,277,871, forward strand.
TTCCGATAACTCCCGAGCACCTCGACGCTAGCTATCGCTGACTCCTTACTTCTCACCATCATCTCTCAACATATACTCCTTACCAGAACACTCGTCTATATCGTATATGTGATAGGTGTGTGTTCTGCCTCAAAATGAGGCTTGTGCCTCGTATTTATAGGCCTCTGGAACTCTGTCGCGACGCGATCCAACCCTAGATCGCGACCCGATCTATGACGTAAGCTCTTATCTCATCGCGCACTCGACCGACACTGCCGACAGCCGTCGCGTCGCGTCCACCATGCCCGTCGCGTCGCGACGTGCCGACACTAAAAAGTGTCTTGTTTTTCCGCTTTTTGCTCCGTTTTGACTCCTAGGCTTTGATCGTTATATTTTTCTTATCTCATAATGACCTTAACATCGTTATTTGGCCACACTAAAGGTTAAAACGTTCTTACTTTTGATCTATAGTCCCATCCGGGACACGGGTGTCACAACGGCAGTCCAAGATTCCATAACTAAATCTGCAAAATTTAGATCTAATAAAATCAAGAATTAAGTGGGATGTAGTTGGGGACGAGAACACAAAATTTTTTCTACGAGATCATCAATGGAAACAAACCAAGAATCAAGATTGCTGGGCTTATGATCAATGGCTTATGGAACATGGATCCAAATAACATCAAAATGTAGTCTTGGATTTCTTTGCATCCAAATTCGCCAAGCATGGGGGCGAGAAACCACTGCTTCACAATGATAAATTAAAAAAATTTACTAATTTGGATAGAGACTACCTAGAAGCATATTTCATTATCACTGAAATCAAAGAAGCGCTCTGGTCATTTTCTCCGGATAAAGCTCATGGACCATATTGCTTCACATTTATTTTTCTAAAAGAATTATGGGAGCTTATAGATCTCCTTGAAGCAATTAAGCACTTTGAAGAAACTAGGGATATTAGTAAATGGTGCAATGGGTCATTCATTTCTCTTATCCCAAAAGTTTGGGACCCTATGTCTTTGAAAGAATACCAATTAGTTTAATTGGATGTTTTGTTAAAGTCATATCAAAACCTTTTGCTAACAAGCTAAAAAAGGTGATCGACAAAATTGTTAGTTATAAACAACTGAGTTATGTCTAAGGGAGTAACATCGTTGAAGTCTTGTTCATAATAAACAAAGTAAGCAGTTTAGAAAAAAGGTGAAGGTCAAATCCATGCTTTTAAGAGTTGATCTAGATAAAGCAGTCAACTCTCATAATTGGAACTACTTGGACTCAATTCTAGAACAAATGAATTTCGGGTGTAGCTAGAGAAAAGGATCGTGGGTATCTAAAATCAACTAGAGCATCGGTCTTGGCAAACAGCCCCTACCAAAGAGTTTGAAATCAAAAGGGGTATAAGACAAGGAGATCATTTATCCTTGTTCATATTTATAATTGTAGTGGAAGGCCCACACATGGCAATGGAAACCGCATGCAAAAAACAAATATATCACTGAATATCGCTCCCAAACAATCATTTAATGTATGCGGACAATGTAATGTTTTTCGGAGAGCGGTCCTGAGTAAATTTATTAATTTGAAAAGAATGTTGACGTCTTTTTAGTTATACTCTAGTTTAAAAGTCGACAAAAAAACAATAGTAAAGTATTTGGTACACGAGTCTACGATATTGAAATTTCAAGATTGGCAAACCACCTTAACTGGGAGGCGTCAAAATACCAGTTCACATATCTTAGGCTGCGAATTGGCTCGAATATGATATAATAGAGCGGTTTAAAGCTAAACGTAATGCATGGAGAGCTAATCCTATCTCTTTTGGAGGGATACTTACACTTGTTAAAGCGATTCTTGGGAGCTTACCTCTATACTTTCTTTAGATTTCAAGGCTCTTGAGACTATTATTGAATCACTAGAAAGCATCAAAAGAAAATTCCTATTGGGTGGAAACTTGGAGAATAAGAAATTTCACTAGATAGTTTGGATGAAAGTCACTTATCCTAGAGAAGATGTTGGCTTTGAGGTTTGGTTTTTAAGAACATTTAACCTAAGTAGCCTTGCTAAATGGTGGTGGAAAGCGAAGACCGATAACAACTCCATTTGGTCATCCATTATTAAAGCTTTACATAACTACATTGGCCAATATAATGTCCAGTTAGAAAAAAATCATTAAATGGAACTTGGTGGTGTATAGCATCTATTGAAGAGGACTTCTTGGAGCTTAGGGATGATTTTATCAATCATGGAAGATGGGTAATAGGTCAAAACATATTTGTGGAAAGATAGATGGATTGGGAATACTACTCTAAAAGAAAAATATCTTCGCTTATATCTTACTGAGACGGATAAAGATTGCTTAGTTTCAACAAGAGTACAAAATAAATAGCGATTTGTCAAAAGTCTCTCATGGAACTGGACGAGAAATAAGAGGGCGAGAATAGATGAATCGAAATTTACCGGGCTATCTCACTCAATGGAGAGCTTCACCTTTTCTGTTGCAGAAGATCCATAGTTGTGGTTGGGGGATTCAAAAGGGAATTTTAGCGTTAAGAGCCTCAGAGCTATTGTTGACACAACTACAAAAACCAAGAACATGTTTTTACTCGATGGAAAACATGGGTTCCTATTAAAATAAATTGTTTTTCTTGGAGAGCTGGACTTAATCAAATTCCTTTACTCACGAACATGAAAAGCAGAGGTATTCCTGTTGTAAGACCCCTCCCGGAATGATAAAATTGGGATTTAAAGGATTTGATTTTGAGAAAATGATAGATAACGCCGCTATCTTTGGAGATAACGCCGCTATCTTTGGAGATAGCAACGTTATCTTATGAAAATGTGGTCTCCTACGACCTTGGAGATACCCACTCTATCTTAAGAGATAGCGCTGATATCTGTCGCTGTTTGCACAAAACCCTAGATCTCGAGTTTTGGGTCGTATTTAACAGCTCTAAACCCTAGGAGCCGTCATTTCCTTCCCTTGAAGCCCCTAAAACTCTCCCTTTCCAAACCCTAACCTTCTTTTGTGAGACTCGTTTCCTAACCAATATGCTTATCCAAGTAAGTTGTTATGTTTATTTGCTAAACATGTCTTGTGAGTTGCTAATTTAGAGTTATAGCAAATCTTATGTGTTTATCCTTGTATGATTAAGATTAGTTGAGTTAAAGTGTGATTTGGAGTGTTTTGGGAGTGTTTGAACTATGAGATAGTAACACCATGTGAAAGTAGATTGCTAATTTTGAAGTTTAAGATGAGTTAGGTCAACTCAAGCTGAGTATAGTGCTGACTGGTTCAAGCTGAATGAAATTTCTTAGAGCTGATCATGTTAGCGACGCTAACCTTAAGGGTTAGCGACGCTAACTGTCGCAGGTCTCAAAAAATTATAAGTCGGACAAAAGGTTATTTTGGGGAAAGAAATGGGGGATTTCTCGTCAAAAACCCTAGAAAAACCTTTTTAAACTCTCAAGACCAAGTTGGAGCTTAAGAACTCGAGGAATTGAAATAAGAGTTGAGATATTACATCTAAGAGGGAAGATTCCATGTTCTAGCTTCAAATTGAGTGTTTGATTTGCTTGGAATTGCTAGGTTACAGGTGGTGTTGGTAACTCACCTACAACTAATGAGGTTGGAGCAAGAAATTATTAAATTGGATGTGTAGTAGGGTTATGATTCAAACCATAAGCTTGCTATAAGCCATGATTGAGTGATTAGAGCTATTGTAGAGTAAATATAAGGTATTTACATATATGTGGTGTATGTGGAATGGTATAGGTGCTGAAAGTGAAGAGAAGACACTTTGGCCTACCGATTTTACCATCAGGAACGAAATGAAGCTACTATATCCAGGTGAGTACTCTCTAGTATTTGAGTAGAGTCTACCTTGTTGTAGGTTTTGTGTGTGTGTGTATATATATATATATATATATATATATATATATATATATATATATATATATATATATATATATATATATATATATGTGTGTGTGTGTGTGTGTGTGTGTGTGTTATGTTGTTAATGTTGTAACCCATTTGTGGAGTGATTTGTTATCTGTGAATAACAATAATTGAGTTGAGCATACATATTTATTATATAAGTAGATTATATGCTAGTGTGGTTGCATCAAAGAGGCAGAGTTGGTTTGTGTAGCCGTGAGGGCTGTTGAGATGGAGTATAGCTGGGTGTGAAATGAGTTCATGTTAGTGGTTATGATCGAGTTATGAGTAGTACCGGTATGGTACTTATTGTTGAGTCGATGTTTGCTAGCTAGTAATTAGCTGATGTTTGTAAGCTAATGAGATTGTAGGTTCATATATATAAAGAGGAGATCTATGATTGCTAATGAGATTAGCAAAAGCGAATGAGGAGAATGCGTATTAGAGAGATTTGTGGAGGGTGTTGTAAGATTTGGTTGATACCATATCTTTATATATTTATATACTAACACATCTTGTGTTGATGTTGAACAGGGAGATTATTCACTAAGCTTTTTATAAGCTTACACTTGGTTATATGTTGTTTTGCAGGTATCTATAGCAGTGATAGGGGAAGACGTGTGATAAAGAGAGAGGGATGACTTTAAGTCGTCCTTTAGTTGTGTTGGATTTTATTTGTAATGCATGTCTTAGTCCTTAAGGACCGTGTAAATATATTTTTAGATATATTGCTAACATTTTGTTTTCGTGACTTAAGCACTAGTATACCCAGTTTTGATGTATTATGTGTTTAAACTTTTTGAGTGTACTTTGTATGAAAAATCGTGCGTTACACTTTTGATGATTTTAAGCTCCAAAACCCTCCTTAGATGATTTCTTGAAGAAGAACAAGGTGGTGTTCGTGCAAGGGAGCTTTTCTACTTATGGGAATCAACAAGAATCTTCATTTCCGGACCTTTGTAAGTGTAAAGCTTTTACCTTTTTGGTATTCTAGGCTAGATCTTGTTGTATAAGTTGCATTTGATGGTATAAAATGGAGAAATGGTCACTTTGTGGTGTTGTTCATGGATTAGTATGATAAAGGTTTAAACTTTATGTCCCTAGAGCCTTTCTTGGAGCTTTTGAACTGATTTTGGGGGTAAGCCAAGCTCCCTTGAGTGTTTAAGCATGGATTGTTTCACTTTTGAACCTAAGTGTGAGATTTGACATGCATGGGTCATGTATGTCAAGAAAGCTTGGATTTTTATGGGATTTCAGACCTTTTAGACGAGTTCTGGAGAGTATTAGCCCCTGAATTAATGAATTAAGTACTTAATGAAGTTTTGGGACTGTTCATAGTTAACGCCGCTATCTTACGGAGATAACGACGCTATCTGGCATTGACTTTGACTGTTGACTTTGATCAGTTGTCTTCTGGGTCAACTTAGATGGATTAGAGATTTGGACTGTGGGATTGGTTTTGGGTCCTTCGGATTATTGATTTACGACTTTGTGATAAGTTAGGAGTTCGTGCTGCTTAGCGTGTGAGGATATCGGAAGCACGTAGGTTGAGGTTGCGGATTAGGTGAGTCTCCTCACTATACTATGTATGAAGTTGCATGCGTAAGTAGTACAATGTTGTAGGGAAAAAGAGAATGATCGTATGTTGTTGTTAGGACTGTATGTACTTAGGTGTAGTCATAGGATTCGTTCTTACGGCTTTGTTGATATTAGGATAGGCCAATGCCAGTATAGGACCGAGTCAGTTCCCTAGGCTAGCACGATGTATGACCAGTCGTGTCGGCTAATACAAAGGTGCTGCATGATAAAAGAATGATGCATGTCAATTCGTTTTGGGCAGCCGAGGATGTTGAATGATAAAAGGACGATGCATGGCAGGTCATTCCCGGATGTCGTATGTGGTTTATGTGTATGAATGGGATGGATCATGTGGCATTTTGGGGAACTCACTAAGCTTTGTGCTTACTCTTTCACCCTAAATGTTGTTTAGGTACTTTTCAAAATAAAGGATTGGAACGCGATGCGATTGTATCACAACCGAAATTTCGGTGATCAAAGTCTTCCACTGGTTAATGTTATGTAACGATTTTGACAAATAGGGTTTTAAACGTTTTATTTACTAAACTTGGATCGAATGGTTTATTTTTCCAACCCATTTTATGTACGTAAACTGCTTTCAAAAACGAAAAATTTATTACGAAATATGGGGCGTTATAGGTTCCTATTATAATAAACTGTTTTTCTTGAGAGTCAGACTCAATCAAATTCCTTTACTCACGAACTTGAAAAGCAGAGGTATTCCTATGCAAAACATCATTTATCCCTTTTGTCAAAAATGTGAAGAAAGTGTCAATCATCTATTCCTCATGTTTGAATATGCTAATTCAATCTGGTCATGGATTATATGTCGGTGTAAGATCATGACAGGACTTTGGTAATGTTTCATAATGCGATAAATAATTTTGAGTCCACACAATCAAACAAAAAGGAAGATATTCTTATCTGTCATGTTCAAGTGATCATTTGAAGTATTTGGAATGTTAGGAACACAAGATTATTAAAAAATATAAGATCAAATGCAATGTAGATAGTCGATGAAATATAGATAAACCTATTTAACTGGATGAAACATAAGGAAAAAAATAAAAATCTAGAGTGGTATATGTCGCTCAGTTCACCTTTGTCGCCTAATAAGAGTCTAGAGTCATTTACTTTTAGTTTTAAATGAGCCTTCTATTACTAACCGCATCGAGTTAGGGGATTGGGGTTTATGGTGGTTGGGGATTCATTTTGGTGTTCTTGGTTATATATATCACACATAGACTTTTAGACATTTCTCATTGTGTGCGGTTGGTGTGTGTGTCCCTTTCATGTGTAGAGACTAACATAGGATGCTCTTTGTATGGTGATATTGTTTTTGGGTCTCGATGTGCTTTCCTTTCATGTGCATGCTATTGGGTTTAGGGATTATCTTGGCATGTGTGTTCTTTCAAGGGGTAAATTTATGATCAATTCATCTGAGCTGTCTAAAATTACGAGGCTTGGGTGTGGTGGGGGAGGACTGAGCTGGGTTTGATTACTTTTGGTTCCTTGGTGCCATACTTCATGCATAGGTCTTGCATGAGTTTGGTGTGTGTTTCCTTCTTGGGTAGAAATCTATTAGGGTATGCATATGTATGTGAGTATTCTTTTCTGTTTGATTTCTTTTGTGCGGTTGGTGTGTGTGTCCCTTTCATGTGTAGAGACTAACATAGGATGCTCTTTGTATGGTGATATTGTTTTTGGGTCTCGATGTGCTTTCCTTTCATGTGCATGCTATTGGGTTTAGGGATTATCTTGGCATGTGTGTTCTTTCAAGGCGTAAATTTATGATCAATTCATCTGAGCTGTCTAAAATTACGAGGCTTGGGTGTGGTGGGGGAGGACTGAGCTGGGTTTGATTACTTTTGGTTCCTTGGTGCCATGCTTCATGCATAGGTCTTGCATGAGTTTGGTGTGTGTTTCCTTCTTGGGTAGAAATCTATTAGGGTATGCATATGTATGTGAGTATTCTTTTCTGTTTGATTTCTTTTGTGGTATATTAATTGGTTTTGGTTGTATATTGGCATGTGTTTTATTTCTTTTCATAGGTAATTTGTATTGGGTTTTTTTTGGTTGTGTTGTTAAATACTTTGGCTAATTTGTTTTATACTTGGGTCTTTTGTTGTTTGTGCTCTATATTTATCCATGGCTCAATCAGTTAATCTCGACTTAGACACTACCTAGTATGGTGGATATTACAGGTCCTCAAAGATAGGTTTGCATTTGATTTGCAATTGGTTGCTCACAAGATTGATCTAGTAATTCAATTCCTCTACTTTAAACAGCAAGAAAGGTGCCTTTCAGAAAGTTCGTTGCTATTCTACGCTCATCCCTCGAAGTTTAAAGTTATTCTAGTGTGTTGCGTTGTGGTAAAAGGTGTAAAGGCTCAAGGCATCGGCAGTCATGATTCGTTCATGTATACCTTATGCTAAAAAAAACCATGGAGTTGTCTTTCATGAAAGTTCGTTGCGTTTTGGTGCTAATACTTCAAAGTTCAAAGTACATTGCCTTTCGGGGGCTTGTGCTTTATGGTTATTGATTCTTGTTCTAAGCTTCGGCAGTAGCCAGTAGGTGGTGCTCTTTTTACATTATTGGAACAGGGGCGGATACAGGATTTATCAATAGTCGTGGCACCGAATGCCCATTTATTTAATTAGTCCAATTATACTTAGTTGGTCGGTGGCATTTTATTTTAAGCGGTGACACATTTTTTTTTGCATTATTGCACCCTATTAGAAAATACAATTTTTTTTTCCTCTACGTACACGAATTTTAGTAGTTGTCCCGCCCCCCTGTGCACTACATAAGAACCCCCCGTGTCTGGGAATTGTTCATGTTTCGGGGTTCATTTAACACTTGTTGGTTTCTGGTATTGGAGATCAAAATAGGAAACAAGCAAGTTTGATTATTTCAAAGTTCATTGCTATATCGTGCATCTTCCATCACAGTTAGTAGGTCTAGGTCATGTCATGCTTTGGAGGTATTTCATTGTGGTTATAGATTTGAATACCATATTTTATTTTATTTTGGCATTGAGAGTTCTAATTTCTATCTTGTTGATTTGCTGCAGGGATGGTTTTCTATGTTGGTGTTTCATTATATATTTGGTTTGTATATATTCGTTCTTCTTTCTAATCTCTATGTAATTATACTCTTTGTTGTATCTTGCTAGCTTCCTGCTAGCTTCTTGCTAGCTTGTTATGTATATTCCGGTCATACTAAAATAAAAGTAGTTTGAAAGGCTAATGATTGAATCCTCAAGTAATCAAAAGCAAACACATGGTTTCCTGGATAATTTCCATATTCATTGGAACTATTTTATTTATAATTAGTACCTCAAATTTATTTTTTATATATGTTTTCTTGTCATTGCTAGTGTATTTTAAAATTTGAATATGCCAACCAAATCTAACTTGGGATTAACAATACAACAAGTAGAACTGATTTTGTTGTTTTATGTTATTGCGTGATATTCAAGCTACCATGAGAGCGTGAGGATTCCTCGAACTTTAACCCATTGGGACCCCATTTAACCGACTTCGAGGGATTCTTATAGCCACAAGAATTAACTGGAATCACGATTTTGCCACTCTCTCTCAAAACACGATCCTTCTACATAAACGATGCCCTCTCCCATTACACCAGCTTTGTCAAATTAAAAACCCCGACTCTCATCGCTTAAAAATGAGAACCCTAATTCCCAACTTTTAAATTTCATCCACAAATTCAATGATGGTAACTTCTACAACAAAATCTTATGAAGCATCAATCATACCCAAAAAGTTTCAACGATCAATTTCTCCTTCCGGAAAGTTCTGTTCCTCCAATATATCGTCATCTTCCTCTGCTTTCACTGCGTCAATTTTGACTTTCTCTTCTCCGACCAGATGCTCATCTCCTAATCGGATAGGTAACGATCGGTGGGGTTCGTGACAACGCCTAGTAATATCAAGTATTTTAGTCGTTGTTAGGCCCTATTCTTGGTGAAATTATATCATATATATTGGTATTTCTCACTTTTTGTGCTAGTGCTTGTATGCAAGAAAATGTTACAATCAGGGACTAAAAGCGGACAAGTGGAAGAAGTTTTAAGAATAAGACCAATTCAGTCGAATGAATACGCGCGCCGTGGGAATGAAGGCATGCGCGCCGCGGGAATGAAGGCATGCGCGTCGCGCCACGTCAAGGATGAGGCGGTGAAGAGAAATTCAAATAGCAAAAAAACGGGGATAACGCAACACGTGCGACGTGGCTAGAGGCTTTGCGCGCCGCGGATTCTTAATTTCGACAAGTATAAATATAGGTCATTAGGTCGAAATCAGCAGGCAAGGAACGACCCCTAAGGTGGACTTAAGGCTTCTTTGACTCCAACCTCTTTTGGTCTTTCTTATGTTTTCACTTTAATTTCTTTATTAGTCTAGTTTATTTAGCTTTTAGCATAGTGTTTCTGGATTGTTGCAACCAGTAGCAGTAGGTTAAAGTTGTTATTTTCGTCATTCAGTACATTGGATCTTCTGGTTTTAGTTTTAATACAAGTAATCATTCAGTTTATGTTTTTGTTGCACTTTTCGGTATTTATTGTGTTTGGATGTGTTTTGAATGCAATTGATTGGTGTGTTTGCTTCTGGATTCTGAGCTTTGTTTTAGATTTCAGTAAGTGATCTTAGGTTAGAACTTGGTTTGGTTTAGATTAGTTTATGTTTGATTTGGATTTTGGACTTTGTTTGGAAATTGTGTTTTTAGTGTGTTTTTGGGAAAGTGGAGTTAGTCCATCTGGCTGTAGCGTGACACTACAGTTGGTAAGCTATCGTCTTGTCTTGACCACCAAACTCCCGTGGATCGACCCTTACTATCGTTGTACTAGTGTGTGAGGTTTATTTTCTTATTTTTGACCGCACGACGACCTCTGCGCGTGTCAGTCCGCCGTTAAGCAGCATTCACAGAGGTTGCGCCCCGGCATCTACGTACGTTCGGTTTTCAGTCGACCATCGCAACGCTTCCTCTGGTCCTTCGGTTGCGTCTTCATCGTCTAGAGAGAGGAATGAGAGCGGGAAGGACCGGAATAGCAACAAGGCGTGGATCAGTGGACAGAAGAAGACGTGCATGTGTTCGCCGACGACACATCCTCGATCATTTCGGTGTAATTTGCACAAGAATGTGAGTGACAGAAACCGTACGAACAGTAAGAATGAGTTTTCCTATCAGTGACACAGATTGTGCGCCCGGAGATCGGCAATGACGAATTCGCTTGTGAGGATTGGAAAGGTGGAAGGAGATTTGATGAAACGGGCGTTATCTTCTTTGATTCGTCCATCCTCGCACCAGCAAAGGCGGTGCTGTGATTTTCAGCAGAGGCCTAGTCGGCTCTCAGATTCCGCAGTTTGATGTACAGATTGAACAAGACGTTTTGTAAATTACCTTAAAGAAATTTAGTTGTTCATAGATGGTGAAAATTCTAATTGCTACAGTTTTCTTCGATGAAGCCTTGTAAGTGAGATTTGGAGTAGTTTTTTCAGATATTATGAAAGAGAAAACAAAATCGAAAGACGAAAGGGTTCTTGAGAAATAATGTTGCATTGTGGTTTGATCGATGGTCTTCTTTCCATATTTAGTTATTTACAGAACTGTTTTCAGTTTCTGGATGCGATGGAATCTAAGGGCGGGGCCCTCAAGAAATTTTTGTTTTGTTGAATTAGATAATCATAAGTAGAAGTTAACAAAAATCTCAAAAATCTATTATGAACCGTTTTTAGAAGTCCTTTAGTCTAATTAATTTATTCTCATCTTTGTAAATTTTTAACAAAAGGCTTTTCATTTAATTTGTTGTATTATAAATATGCATCATGTTTAAAAAATATATTAATAAGATAATATATTACAATATAATAATTTGAAAATACGATTATGTCGGTCTCTTATTGTAAATTGTAAATGTAAAATATAATAAACTATCATGTGTATACTTATAAAAATAAATAATAAATATATGAATTTAATATATGATATTAAAATTAGATAAAATTAATTAATTAATCAGAAAATAACAATAATATAAATTTTTAAATATATACAAAACTCTAACACAATTTCATACCAACCTTACACATGGTGATCCAAAAAGCATGAAATATAAAGCAGCTCAATAAAAAGCTAGAAAAGATATTGAAAGAGCATTTGAAGCCCTTAAGAAGCGTTGACACATATTAGACAATCCGACGCATCCTCGGAATAAGGAAAAAACTCACAACGATTAAGTATACGTGTATCATTTTATACAATATGATTTTAGAAGACGAGGAAAAACAATATGTAAGTATGTCGAAAACGAAAATGCCTCCTCAAGTGTACCACCAATAGAACCCGGTACATCAGCATACATGCAAATAAGACACGATATAAGTACCAATGAGCTTCACGACAATCTCGCAGAACATATATAACTAATTAATCATAAATACGTCTCTGTCGGACGATACGAAAGATTTTTCAGATTAAAATACATTTTAGTTGGATAGTAATTTTTAAATTTCATGATAGGTTTCATAATTTTATTTTATGTTTTTTGTTTTAATGTAATATTTTTTAATATTAATGTTATGATGTTTTTAATTTAAGTGTTATATATATTTTATTTTAAAAAATAAAAATATATGGGTGACATGGAAAGACAATCACCACCGTAAGCATAAATTGGCATGAATGGATGTATCTTATGTGAGAGCTAATGTTTGAGACATGGATAACATCCACACCTTCAGCCTAAATGTATTAGATAAAATTTTGTTTTTCAAAATTTCTCTGATATTACAAACATTTTCAAAAGATTTGTATTTTTATCATTTTAAATATCTACCAACTTTTTTATTTTTTATAAAAGCTTTTAAAAAATGTAAATATGGTGTGTTCTTGTGAGATATTTTTGTAACATTAATTATCTGGTAATTTTATTTAATAAAAATATAATTTTGTAATGTAAATTTTCTTCCATCCAAAAAAACGGTTACAAATAGTTTTTCTAAAATTATATATTTATAGTCTTCCATTTGAAATGTGTTGCGAAGCTCTTTAATCTAGTTTGCAAGGTTATCAAAATGGCGATCTTCATCGTAGGACTGTACGATCCTCGATATGCAAAAAAGAGTAGGATCATGTACATATCGTATTTGGAGTAAGATCGCGACCCGATCCAATCCTACCCTCCCATAAAAATTAAACATTACCGGTTTACCGTTTACCAATTTACGTCTTTATCTTTAATTTTACCCCTTCCCTTGAAAATTAAATGTTGTGAAATACTAGGATATTGATCCCGATTTTGCAAAACTGGAAACAATCCTATGTAAGATCCCGATCTTGACAACATTGCTATTTTGTAAATGGCTTTTTTAGTATTGGTGTCATTTTAATCAAATGCGTTGTTATAACTAGGGTTGTAAAAATCCGATCTCACCTATAATCATCATCAATTTCCAAAAACATGAATCCGAATCAAAATATTCTACTAAAAAAAATAGTTATAAGTGTAAAACATGAAAATATATCTCTATCATATAGCAATACCTCTTGGAAGTTCTAGATGGATGAATACTTTGATAGTGAAGAAGAAGCGAATGAAGTTGAATATAAATGGAATGAAGTTTGTATCATAGAAAAATATGTAGAAAAGGGGAGAAACATATTTAAAACTTACAGGAGATAACATATAATATTAATTAGCGATTAAAATAAAACCATAGAAGGTTTAGAAGTCATACATTTGAAGCGTAAGGCATTTGATGTAAGAGATAACAACCAAAATAGGTTGTTACTCTGTATATCAACAAAAGCCAATTCATATCAAATCCACATCTTCAACATCTAAAAAATGACCTAGAAAAAGCTTCGAACTCATGAAGGTCTGGCTTTATCGATTTTCTTGGCTTGTAGTCTGTAGATGTCGGCAAAGAGAATCGAGAGGCGGATGGGGAATTAGGGTTTTAATGGGTTATGATTTTTTTCATAATTAGGTTAATTCCTTCTTAAATAACTTTTGTCTTAGCCCAAATAATAATCCAACCCATAAATTAATCACTTCTATTAATCTCTCTAACTTATTATATAAATTATTTTATTTAATAAATAAAACTCTTTTATATAATATTATTCGGTTAATAAATAATGATTAAAACTCTTTTATCTAATAATTTATTAAGGTTGATACTAAATAAAAAAATTAATAAATATTCATTATTTATTATGATACCAAAAACGAATAGTACAATATTTTGTTTATTTCTTACACAAACATAATTTTGGGATGTAAATGAGATAATTTAGTATTTTGAGGTTTATACTAAAATTTAAAGCAAGTTTTGTGGCTAACGTGTGAAAAAGGTCAGAAGTTGAAGGAATATGCCTCATTAGGGTTATGGAAATTCCATTTGTAACGACAAAAAGAAATGAGAGAATAAGAGAGTTTTATCATAAAAGTGGTTAAACATATAAACAATGAATTCAGAATTTAGCATATAATATGATAAGAAATCTAATATTAAAGAGTCCTAAAGTAATGTATCTCTCATTTGATTTCAAGGAAAATGATTTATAAGGGTAATTATGTTTCAAAAATGTTCAAAAAACACCATCCAAGTTTGGTTTGTTCAAAAAACATCATCCAAGTAAAGTCCTTGTACAAAAAACACCATCCAAGTAAGGCCTTTGTACAAAAAACATCAACGAACTATATGTTTTGTTTAAATTTTACCCGATGGTAACCGGCTCTTGCAGGTTAAACTGTTCATCTGTTATTATGTCATGTCACTAAATATTATGTCAAGTCATCCTTTAACCTGCAAGAGCCGATTACCATCGGGTAAAATTTGAACAAAACATATAGTTTGTTGGTGTTTTTTGTACAAAAGCCTTACATGGATGGTGTTTTTTGTACAAAGGTCTTACTTGGATGGTTTTTTTTTTAACAGACCAAACTTGGATGGTGTTTTTTTAACAGTTTTGCAACATAATTACCCTTATAAGTCATTTTCCCTTTGATTTCATCTTGACTGATGTTGTCAAGAAACGATGAAATCCATGGTTTCTCATAAAGAACTTTTATGAGGATGTTATTTTATAAATTAACTAGTGTTGGAACCAAAGGGCTTGTAGCGCAGCGGTACCGGTGTTGCCCTTCAGATGCTTAGGTGGAAATTTAAATGTAATTTAGGAGTAGGTTAGATAGGATTATATTTGCCGTTCCAAAAAAAAAAAAAAATAGTGTTGGAATATTAATATCAATGTTATGTATGCATTACAAATTTACAATTAATAGTGGTCATTGTAATTGGTTCCTAAGATGAATTATGAGGTTGGAATGAGAAAATTGGTGAAAATCCATTAAATTTAATGGTAACCTAAGATTAAACTGTTAAATGATGTTTAGATTAGTGTTAGAAAAATGTTTATAATGCTTTGAATCATTCAAATTCATTAAAATTGTTCCATGAGATGATTAAAAGGTCTAGCATTGAAATAGGCTTAAAACCAAGGTTTTGAAAACTGGACTGGTCGTTGAATCGGCCGTCTTACCGGTTCGATGGTTCACCTGGTCCCGGTTGGACCGGTCAAAAAAACCGGGATATATATATCTACTATACCTAATAAATAAAAATAATTTTTGCCACGTGTCCAATTTTTAAAGCCTATTCTCCATCTGACACGTGTAATCTGAAAATTGTAGTTGGTTGACAATTATGCCCTCAATTTAATTTAATTTAAAATTGTTTTTTGACAATAATATTTTAAAATGTAATCTGATTTAGTGATTTACTTATTGTCTTGAGTTTAACACTGATACTATATTGTAAAATCAACTTCTCGTCCCTTTCCCCCAGTACTTAATCACCGCTATCTTCGTCGGTGTTCTCGCCGTCACCATCAACACTTATTTCTCCGATTGAGCTCCCATGATTTGCTCTTTGTTTCTCCAATTTTCAATTTCACGAACCTTAACCCTAATCCAGGTATCTTGCCTTGCGGTGTTCTTCTGGTTAAGCTTCACTTAGCCATGGGTGACAAACTTGGAATTGGATTATTCACGCATCGATAGGGGGTTCGATCGTGGCAACGATTACCTAATCCAGGTATCTTGCCTTGCGGGTTCTTCTGGTTAACCTTCACTTAGCCATGGGCGACAACACTTGGAATTGGATTATTCACGCATCGATTTGGGGTTCGATTGTGGCAACGATTATTTGTGTAATCATCATCGACGCTATCCCTATCTTGCCTTCCACGCATAATCTGTTATTCCAATTTTCAATTTCAGAACCCTAAACCTAATCCAGGTATGTTTTATTTACCTCCTTCACTTTTAATTTCTGGAACAATTATATGAATGTTTAATACAATTGAATCGGAATTTTCATTGACAATTTCAATCAAATCCCATACAATTAGGAAGCAATTGAACGCGGATTTGATGGAAAACGGCCGAGATCGAAGGATATACTCTGCGAGATTTGGGGAAATATAGAATGGAAACTCTATTAATTTGTGAAAGGGTATATGGGATACCGGATCAGGAGAAAACTTTCACCGTATCGTATTTCAATTTCCAAATTTTGAAATCAGACGTACCTTGAGTTGTGGATTAACTGGTTTGTTGGTTTTTTGCAGGAGAAATAAGAGTTTCCTATGTTGTGAAACCCTTGCGAGAAAAGCAATCTAATGAAATTGGTAAGTTTTGATTGCTTCATTCCCCTCTTCTCAACACGTTGCCTCTCTGGATGGATTTTTGCCGATTGTAATATAGTGGGTTGCAATGAGGTTGATTTTTTCGATTTTGATTTTGTAATCCAAGTCTAAACGAATCATTTATCTATTTATTATCTATTTTATCGTTTTTTATTTTGTTTTTGGTGATGTTTATGTCTATCAACATGGATTTGGTTTTGATTTTTGCTAATGCTTCGATGCAGGTCTTATTTTGAGTATTATTTATGGCTTTTCTTCTCAAGAACCTGTTTCAAGGTATGTTTATTCACAAATTTTTTTTTATGATATGAATATTTGTGTCTATTTACATTTTATTTTTTATTCTTTGACTTACTTTTTTGCAAGAAAAATCAAAGGTCTGCATTGGAATGCCATTTATTAGGACCCGCCATATGTATAGACACCAAGGAATATCTCTGTAGGTTACTATATGCTATTGAATCGGTAAGGAGAATTGTGTATTGAATATTGTAGTTTGTTATTATTATTACTATTCCTGCAATCAATTCCAATCCTTAGGTAGTGTTTGGTATTATGGAATCAGGAAAGGAATGGAATTGTTCCTTCCATTAGAATGAAATAAAACTGTGTTCTGTCTAATGGAATTGAATGAAAGTTTAGAACCTTTTATTTGCTTTTGGTCATTCCATTTCATCATACCAAACAAACCTTTAATTTGTTTATTTTTCTTTATGTTTGATAAAATTTCAAAACCTTTTATTTGGTTCGGATTATCTGTAAATTACGTCTATAAACTTTTCTTCACAGGCACTCTCTGCCCTCCATGATGAGAAATCAATTATTCTAGCCATTGCTGAACACATGAATATGTTGGTGTTTCCAGGAACAAATACGTTACAGAAACCACTAATTCCACACCATTAGATAAGACAAGAATTAAACCAGAAAGCAACATTCCCAAGGCTGAAAGATCAGAATCAAGTTCTCGGGATGTTAAAGTGTCTTGGACAAAAAATTTCTCATTCAGATTCCGGTTCTCAAGATGCCACATGGCATTTTCTCTATTTTCCTGATTTAAAAAAAAGTCCCTTTTAAACATAAAACTTCTCAGTTTCAATTCATGGTTAGCAATTTAAGTTCCTAATTTCTTAGCAATTGATATCAATTCATATCAGAGTATAATACTATTAGAGTACATTTATAAACTTGGTCCATACACAAAATCATAAGTTTGATACAATTTTTTAAAACTTGCTGAAGCCGTCCTTATGTTTGCATTTTGTTGTGAATTTAGTCCCTCTTACAACAAAAGGTAAGTCTTAAAGAAATAAATTAGACCAAACTGCGATTTTGAGTAAAGCGTAGAGACTAGATTCGCAACAAAATGCAAACGTAAAGACGAGTTCCAAAGGATTTAAAAAATGGACCAAACTTGTGATTTTGAGTGAAGCACACAGACCAAACTTGTACTTTATGCCGTTGATTCTAAGCAGAAGAACAGAAAGTGCAGTTAAAAAGTAGCACCTTCCTAAAAGTCGATTAAAGTCAATATTAGTCCTCCACATCGCTTTTGATCTTCATGCTATCGACATACCAAAGTATACTTTCTTCATTTGTCTCAAAAAGAAATGGCATTCCTCTTATCTGCTAAATTCCACTAATTTAATATAGGGTTAAATGCAAGAAATAACAATATACTTTCACTGATTTCTTTATTATAGCATCCTACTTTCGTTTCTCCTTATTACGTCATTATACTTTGAAAAATGTATCAATTATAGCAGTGTCATTGTCATCCATATACAAAGAAATGTTAACGTTTTTCATCCATTGAATTATTGAAGATTACAAGATTCGGCTCCTTGAATTTTTAACATTTTAGTCCCTTGAAATATAATTGTTTGATATGAATGGAAATTAAAACATACCTCAATTAAACAACTTGAAGTGAGTATAGTACTTTGGTTTTTTAATAGTTCATCACTATTTACCTAGATTGAATATTTGCCAAGGTTCTTTATATGGAAAAAATCCACCCGATCCAAGTGTATAATTGCGTGAAATATTGAAGGGTAAGAGATGAAAATATTCAACATTTATTTAGTACCAGTAACGTATTCATTTTAAAATGATTTTTTTACCTGTCGTCGAGATATTCTACGGTCACCTTCTCTTCCCAAGTCAACATCAACAATAACACCCTCCGTTGCATTATCCAGAGTTAAAAGTGGACAACGACTTAAACTACTGATTTTAGATAAAGAGGGTAAAACTACAAATAGGACATCAAATGTTATATAGAAAAAAGTATTTCGAGCATTTTGAATTATCATTACATCTTTCATTTTCAGTATTATTATTTTATTACTTTTGGTACTTATTCTTAATTTTAATCATATTTTAGTTGAACATAACGTTCGTAATTCCTAACTAAAACCAGCAAAATGTATCATATCATATAAAATATCAAAATAAACGAAATTCACAAATGACAATTTTATCATCTGCAATATTGATATTTTTCATATTATTTTATAAATTTTTAATCATCCCGTGTATTACACGGGTTTCTAACCTAGTATATATATATATATATATATATATATATATATATATATATATATATATATATATATATATATATATATATATATATATATATATATATATATATATATATATACTAGTTATGTACCCGCACAATTCAACGAGACACAAATTTTTATTATAAACATACAAACCGACAAAATCAAGACCATTATTTCTGAATTTGACTTTGTATTCTAACATTGGTTGCTTTAGTATAATGATATCTAAAATATACAATTTGATTAAATTAATAAAACATGGCATATCAATACAGGTCTGATTAACGTTCGCCAAAAGCAAATGAAGATTTTGATCGACATTCGCCAAAACAAAACAAAGAACCAACTGTTGAATCTATTATTCAATAAAAAGATAAATGCAGATTAAAATGTTAAAGAAAATATATTTAAATCACTAAAGAAGCATAAATGCAGATTAAAATGTTAAAGAAAATATATTTAAATCACTAAAGAAGCAAATATTCACTATTGTGAGTTATTTAGAATAAAGTGGTCCTGTAAAAATAAGCCATTTTTAAAAAAGGTTTCTTACTTGATTAAGTCGAGGTACGTATTTTGGCCAATTTAGTCATAAAACTTCCACTCCTTCCATTCTTTATTTAGTATTTCTCATTCTCTTTAGCGCTAAAACTCGTTTCTATAAAAATTGGTAAGCACGCTACAAAATTGATTACATGTTCAGTTTTTTTTGGCCATGGAGTTTACACATACGTTGTTTTTTTACCACAGCAAGTACTTTCTTTGTTGGCTATAAAACTTATTACATATCTAGTAATTAATCAGATCTAGAATTTAATTAATTACACGAAAAAAATTGGATTACGAATAAATTAGGACTTACAAACTTGTAGATATTGCACTTTTTTTATACAAGTCATCCTTTTATCATGGTTTTTTATTTGGGGGCGGGGGTATAAATGATATTTTTCGTTATTAATCTAGTGGATATAGGAGATATGATTTACAAGAGATAACAAAAGTCCATTGTTTGACAGCATCAGTAGTTCGAAATAGCTAGGTGGACTGTTCAACCTTTCATCTAATTCCACGAAATTTCAAATCAAATGACTCTTCTACCCCTAGGAAAATTACATAGTATTCAAAAGGTTAAAAGAAGATCACCTGATTAACTGAACCGTTTGACTAACAAAAAATATGCACTCAGCATGCCTTATATTATCAAAGGCTAAATACCTTTTACACATAGGTGGTCCAATCAAGAAAAGCCATATTACAACATATTCATACACCACATGGAAATTAAATCAACTTGACCTCAAATTTATCCCCAAAACAAAGAATGATAACATCTATTGGTTGACATAACCAGAGGTGTTGATGTAAATGGGCATTTTTGCCACTTACATCTTCTCTACCATTTTGAAAAAAAAAAAAAAAAAAAGGCTAAATGCAAGAGATTGCAAAATACTTTCATTAACGTTTGTATTATATCATCCTACTTAAGTTCCGTTTTATTCTATTACATTATTGTACTTACATTTTTTTCATTTTAAGGCGATGGTGTACTAACTTAGTAGTGTCATAACCTGAAAGCTTTGTTGTAAAATTCTGCAAATTTATATTTCGTGCATACCAGTAAGAAACAGCAAAGGGGTGTCTAAATTCAATTGGAAAAATAGATTAGTGTTAAATTATGTTATCATGAGCTATATTTGTGTGAATCTATAAAATAATCTAGAGATAGGAAAGTATATATTTGTATTCGCTTTCATTTATTCTTTTTCTTTGTACCTGTAGTATGATGCGAGTACAGTTTTGTTCCCCTCCAGCCCTCTGAAGCTGGAAATCAAGTACTTGTTGATCCTTTAATCATGTCAGACATTGGCCACACAAGCATTATACATAAACACAACAGAAATGTTAGTGTATGGGTTAGGGCTTCGGCCCAATGTGTTAGTGTATGGGTTAGGGTTTCGGCCCAATGTCGTTTAGGGTTTAGCTATATATATTCTTATGTAACCTCTCTTATGAATCAAGGAAGCATATTAGTATTTCATAAGTTAACATGGTATCAGAGCGGGTTTAGTGCTGACCACAACCACGTGCCGCCACCGCCCACCTCCGGCGACATTCTTCGTCGGAGGTGCATTCCCTTCCGTTTGTTTCTTTGTAATTCAGTTTTCCTTTCTTCACGTTAAAATAACCCACGACAACCCAAACACATTCACTTTATCGAGACTTGAGCCGTCATCTTCTCCGGCGGCTCATCTCCGGCTCCGGCGGCTCATCTCCGGCCTCCTCATCGGATTTCGCCTCTTGTCACCTTCATCTCCAACCGGATTTCGTCTCCGGTCACCTTCATCTCCAACCGCCGTCGTTCTTCTTTCCCTATCTTCCTTCTCTAAAACCACATCTGCTTCCATCCTCATATTCCCTTCCTCCATTAATTCTCTTCCCAAGCTCTTCTTCATCCTTCATCACCGATGGTATTCACCGCCAAACACCATCAACCCCCATCAAAGTTCAACCGGACGACACCACCCGAAGATTTATGAAATCTTCAGTTCTCGTCGCCTTCGCGATCCAACACCGGACCTGCAACTTCTTTCTGTTTCAATCTCCTTTCTCTCTCCCGAAATCTTCAGTTCTCGTCGCCTCCGCCGCCCCCGACCTCTTCTTCAGCAACACCACCAAACATCCGCCAGCCCCGCCCTAGGTTTACCCGCCGTCGCCCTTTCTTCGCTGGCGATATAACCTTCCCTGAAGGTAGGAAAACGATCTCCCTCCATTCCTTCAAATCAGTTTCTCATATGACTCGCAGGTCCGACTACCCCCTCCTCCGATTACGCCTTCGTCTCCGGCCAAATCACCCTCTTATCCCAACGATATCC
Source organism: Cichorium intybus (assembly GCA_023525715.1). Lineage (NCBI taxonomy): Eukaryota > Viridiplantae > Streptophyta > Magnoliopsida > Asterales > Asteraceae > Cichorium > Cichorium intybus. The sequence goes on from CM042011.1 coordinate 52,299,542, forward strand.
GATCCAGGTCTCCGCCCCCACTATCCGATCCAGGAGTCGCCGGTTCTTTGTTGATCGACAATTTTCTTTTTGAAAAAAAAAGCTGCGTTTTTTTTCCAGCAAAGTTTGATCGAATTTCAGAATAAAGATTAGAGAAAATGTCGATTCGAAAAAAAAATAGATAAAGGGTGCGATGATTGTAGGGATAAGTGAAAGTGAAAGTGAAAGTGAGAGTCTCGAAGAAGCAACAAAGCAAAGGGTTTTTGGAGAATATGGTGTGAAGCAGCCTCTCTCTCACACAGTCACACACACCGGAGATAGAGAATGAGGGATGTTACAACTATAGTCCCTGAGCTATCTTTCATTTACATTTGAAATCTTATATTATTTTTTGTTCTCATTTTGTTTTGTTTTATTTGTTTTCCAGTTTCATCGTCCCTCCCGATAAAACTGTGGGGGGTGTTAGTGTATGGGTTAGGGCTTCGGCCCAATGTGTTAGTGTATGGGTTAGGGTTTCGGCCCAATGTCGTTTAGGGTTTAGCTATATATATTCTTATGTAACCTCTCTTATGAATCAAGGAAGCATATTAGTATTTCATAAGTTAACAAGAAATACAAAAGATTATAAAAAAATATTCAAACCAGGAATATATTGATCAGAAAACTTACGGTAAAGAAATGGAAAACTCAAGGTTCAGCAAAAAAATATCGCTTTTATTTAAAGGCCCAAAATAGTATCACCTAAAAGACCAAATGATCCAAAACTTGCTTTTATTAAAATGAATACCTTATAAATATAAATAAAATTTGTTACCTAGACGCCCTTTTCTTGATTAGACTTCTCTTCTACATCCCATAAGTTACTGTCATATCCTCATTTTCAACTATGCCTGAATAAAAAGGAAAAGTCAGATTTTTGTTTAATCTTTTTAATCAAGTGAATCAAAAGTTAAATTTAATGAAGAACAACATGGAATATTAGAAGTGCAAAGAAATCTCAACACCTGCTCACGCTAGTAGTTTCAATATCAATATTTAGTTGTCTTCAAGAAAATATCTCCTCAAAATTACGACTTCCTGCAAGTTAGCATGTCAAAATGTTGATCTGGATATGTATTTCTCAAAAAATAATATTTAAACTTAAATACAAACATTTTTTCATCTTCATCAAAAGTGTTATTCATCAAAGCCTTTTGTCATCTAAAGGTAAAACTATATTCAACATAACCACCGATCCAACTTATGTAAAAGGAAAGTTTGTTACCAAAAGGAAGAAACAGAGACCTGAAGTAAGTCATGAAACCTAATCTTTGAACCCAGACCAAAAGGTCAAAATCGAAGCCAGTAGGCGGGGTTATGTTTTGCACAACTTGAAATCGTCATTGCTTTTCAAGAAATGTATTATCAATAACAACTGTAAAAGAAAATTAGAACGGGACTACCAAATATACAGTGAGTAAGTTTGACTATGAAGGAGAACATCTAAAAAATCAAAAGATACAAAATGAAATCGACCTCAACATGTATAGAATATGTACCTAAAATCGCAATGTAAAATGGAGACGGTTTGGTATTGAAGACGGTGAAATCGGGAAATCCCTTTTGTAGTCTACACCGCTATAGCCTGCAACAAAAAAAAAAGAAATTGGTGGATGGGTTAGGGTTTAAGATAGATAAATCAAACCTGATATCGATAAATCCAAGAATATCTGTAATGGAACCGATGTTTCTTGTTCTTGAGAAAAATGTAGTGTTGAAGATAAAACCATGGAACAATTTCGGTGTGGATGATCTTTGGAGAGGATCTAGGGAAGAAAGATTTACCGGATGGCAGTGGCATGGGATGCCTTTTGTATCCATCTCCAGATGGGTTTTTTGAGGTCGATGATAGAGGGGCGTGATTTAGGGTTTGAAATTTGAAAGATGACAACGTTCGTGCAAGATAGAGGAAGGCGATTATCGGGTTTATCGATTTCTAGAAAAGTAGTCGATGTTTTGTGATTTTAGTGTCACCAAGTCATTTTATGTAACTAACATATGAGCTAAGGGCTATTTAGTTTGTACTCTAATATATGTTCGGGTATGTACGGAGTGCACGCATGTATAAGATCGAATAAATAGATGGTTCGACGACAAGTCAGGGGTCCGGGGGCAGCACCCCTGGGGTCGGGGTTTCCAAAAGGGCAACGCCCTTTTGGCGGGATCTAGGGGCAGCGCCCCTAGCGGGGGTTCCAGGGGCCATGACGGCTAACCCTAGACGAAACCCTATTGACTCGTTTATTATATAAACGACTCTATTCTTTGAGGGGAGACACATTTTTTAGCTCTCGTTTTCATACAAACTCAGATCCGACAGCAATTTAGCTTACGTTTTCTGTGCCTAGATTCGTAAGTGTTCCGTTGGGATTATCCTAGGCTGAATTTGTAACCCACGCATAGGGTAGAAACATCAGTTCAGAAAGTGTTCTCACGATCTAAGGGGTATCCAGATCTCCACTCAAACCCTACCCAATTTCTAACAATCGAACTGATATTCCTGTTTCTGGAGATGGCTGAAACAATCCGCGAGATGACCACGAAGTTTGCAAAACTGGAGAAGTTTGAAGGCATTGATTTCAGGCGCTGGAAGAAGAAAATGCACTTCATGCTGACCACTCTGAAAGCAGCATACATGCTAACTACTCCAAGACCAGCTATGCCTGAGGAAGGTGCTGAAGAGTCTCTTGAAGAGACCAGGAAGAGAAAAAAGTGGGACAACGATGACTACATCTGCAAAGGTCACATTCTGAATGGTAATCTCATTTTTTTCACTTCGTTCAAATAAAAGTTGTATGTCTGATGCTCTATTTGATATCCATGGTGATGCTTTAACTGCTAAGGAATTGTGGGACACTCTTGAATTGAAATACATCACAGAGGACGCTTCTAGTAAGAAGTTCCTGGTTAGTGACTTTAATAATTACAAAATGGTTGATTCAAGGTCAGTCATTGAACAATTCAATGAACTTCTTGGCATTTATGGTCAATTTAAACTACACAAAATGAATATGGATGAATCCATTGCTGTGTCAAGTGTGATTGACAAACTTCCACCATCCTGGAAGGATTTATGAAACATCCCTCTCTTTCGGTCATTGGGAAACGCAACATTTTTAAAGGAAATTTTCATATATAAAAAAACAAAGTTGCGTACATGTAACAGTTCGTACTCGAAACACTCGTAAATAAATCCACTTACAATAATCCCAAAGACATAAGCAAAAATTGTGCAAGTCTAGACATTTTTATAACTAGGGAATAAACATCAAGCAAATCATCGAGCTTTATTCTGGTACCTTCTTAAACCTGAGACACACATCAAAATAAACGTCAGACTGGGAAGTCTGGTGAGATACATAGGGTTTAGACTCCTTACATAATAATCAAAAACACCTTAACACATTGTTACACTTAAATATGCATACGTCTTTATTACCCCTTTTCTCGTCCACTTAGTCCGTTCTCGAACTCACATCTTTATGGGTTGCATGGGAGGAGTCACCCATGACTGGTGACGTGGCGGGGGATGAACATATCAGTCCGACAATCGTCTATTTGGGCTGCGTCGTGGTGGTCCAAGCACGTCTTAAGGCATCGCCGACGTAACTTGTCCCTATCACAACAGGTAGCTAGCCTGTGTGAAAATGGCAAGAATGTCTAGAATATCAAGCCAACATCATTAACGTGATTACGTCTTAAACATCTTTCGTCATTGTGGTGGGAGTCACCCATGCTTGTAGACGTGACGGGGGATGAACGCATCATTCCGTCAATCGTCTGTTTGGATCATGTGGAGGTCCAAGTACATCTTTCATCTCTGTGGTTTGGACCTCTCAAACATCTTAACGTCTTAACATTTTTCGTCTTTATGGGGGGAGTCACCCATATTTTGAGACGTGGCGGGGGAGAAATATATCAATCTATCAATCGTCTGAGGGGGTCCAAGTACATTTTTCGTCTTAACGTCTTTCAAATTTATAGTTTGGACCTCTTAATTCATCACTGACACTTTCCCCTTTTTACCCTTTTTTTTGCATATAACATCGTATTTTTCAAACTTTTAAAATAATACATTTGGACACACAAATCACCATACACACGCATAATCACATAAAGTCACGTAATACACATAATGCACATACGACAAAACATTTTTATTTTTCATAAGAGATGTGTGCTCGAAAATTCTTTGTACTCACATTGATGTCGACTGAACAGACAACACTAAAATTTCAAATATCTTGTCTAGAAATGGCTTGGTCCTAGACATCTTCCATGTGCACCAAATCCATCTATAAGACCAATAATATAAAATAAGTACAATTTTTTTAATAGAGTTCCGTGGCGTGGTGTATTTGAATCCAAAACTCGGATCAAAAGATAAAACCTATCTCGACACTTGGTTAAATTCAACAATAAAGCCCCTAACTGTACTCAATTATCTGTAACTAGTCGAATTCCCGCGCGTTGCGCAGAAAGAAAATTATATAGTTAAAATATAGACAAATACATGTTATTATCATACTATTTTTAAAAAGTCTTTATTCTTTTCAATTATATGATAATAGATACATGTATCAAAATTTTAGAAGACAAAAAACTGCAAAAATTACAATAAATGAATACAATTCATGAAATAAAATTAAAATTAATATGGTTCAATATAAATAGTTATCCCAAACTACATGATTTTAATATCATCTGTCTACACTTTGTGCATTGATAAAATTGAGGGATATTGTATGTATTTTGATATAGTTTTGTAAAGGTTTCCATTGGCACTCAAGTATTTTGAATAATACGCTTTTATTGATAAGAATAGAGACATATTCTAATGGTGTTTACCGTACGATATATAGTGAAAACCACACATCGCACCAATTATGCGATTTGGGATTTTGAAAAGCACAAACTGTATCACGAAAGTTTAAAATTTGATTATATATTATGGTGCATGCTGTTTTGTGCAACTTGATGAAGAAATACAAAGTTTATATCGAGATCGACCCGCTGTACTTTTAAAGTTCGAACTCATTAAAATAAAATATAAAAAACTTTTACTATATATTTATTTGAAAGTAAATATTTGAAAATGTTTCCAACAATAAAAATTGACTAATCATTTATATAATTGTTTTACTTTGAGAAAGACATTTATTTATAGAATAAATTTTTTTCTTAAGTTGGTTTATCATGACGATGTGGGATCAAACTTTCTTTTATAATGTGTTATTTTATTTCATTTTCTTATCCCACATTGCTTAAGAAACACAACTAAAGTGAAATCAAATATATATAAGTAAAGAGGTTAATATATTTTTCATCCCACATAGTTTAATTAACAAATTCCAAGGGAAAGCAAGTCTTTATAAGTAGAGAGACTGAAGCTATTTCACTCATATATTTGTTCTTTTGTGTTATTGACTGTAACCGGCTTAGAAAACGGTTAAAACATTCAATGGACTATTGGTTCGAGCTTTAAGACCGATTTCATTAAATTTGGATGGGTACACACCAGTGCCCACTTCTATTTTTTCTAAAAGTATTCAAATAAATGAGATACGTGATAAAAATTCATCCACATTGATTGAATAGCCTCTCTTATAGAATTTATTATGTAGATAATAAATCTGTTTCAACTTTGAACGATGTTCAAACATTTACTGTTTAAAACTTTTATATATAGATATCTTATTAAATTGAAAAATGTTATCAACGTTGTCACCACATATTGAACTATGACTCTATGAACTTGCAACCGAATCGTTTTTTAATAGTTTTAAACCCAATTTAATATTCATATTTTTAGTTTCAATGTTTTTGAAGCTAAAACAAAATAGTAAAATCAATTGAAACTATGAGAAAAAAAAATATTTTTTTATGATAAATTGACTACTAATTAATAATACACTTTGGAAATTGTGGTACGATAAAGATTGAAATATAAATGTGCGAACAATCTTGATACAAATAAAAAACTTCAAATTATTGTGGTAAAGATAAATAATTTAACTTAAAACATATTGTTTCGATAATATTTTCTTATAATGTGTGTGTGTCTATATGTATATATATCGCGGTAAATATATAGAACATCAACACCATTGTTATTTTTTACTACGACATACTTAAAAGTCATATTATGATCAAGATTGATGGATAATGTAATCAAATTAGTGGTATCATATAAGGGGAAAGATGAAAGGTTAGATAGATGTGTGTGAGACAAAGAAAAAAATCTAAATAAAATGGTAAAAGATAATTTATTAAAGTTGAATCGTATTGTTTTGAATGATATTTTTATATGAGATATTTTAAAATGTTCACAAATGAAAACTTCTATGTATATACATACTCTTGAGTCGAAAAATGTTTACACCGGTTTCATTTTTTACAAACGACATATAAATTTTCAATGTAATCAGGTTTTTAAAAGTTTTGAGTAATTTTAATTTTCAATTTTGAGTTTTAATACTTCAAAAAGTTGAAAAAAATTAGTAGGAATGCTTTAAAACTTTACGATAAAAACTTGTTTTATGATAAAATGATCACTAATAGTAGACTTGAAAGTCATATTATGATCAAACTTGATGGATAGTGGAAGCAAATAAGTGACATTATATAAGAGAAAGATTAAAGGTCATATATGTATGTGAATCAATGTGTGACAAAGAGAAAAAAAATCTATTTTTATCTTGAATAATCATTGGAAATATGAAAAGACATGGAAGTTTCAAATCAATGTGGTGCTTGGAAATATGCCTCTATTATAAGATATATAGATTGGTTAATCAACCCACGTCGTATAACTAATCATATTTTCGTATACTATTATTTTTGTTATTAGTGATCCTTCCTACGTCTCTTTTTTTTTAAAGAAAATGTTATGGATCAACATCGGTAGTTAAATTTCCTTGTATGATATGTAACTTCTTACCGACAAATGACAATATTCAAAAATACGATAGTGTTTTCCCATCACGATATATATAATATGGCTATATAACTTCAACATGTAACCTCATAGCCTCTTGAATCCACAAAATACCCTAACTTTAATTTCCAATTATATTTAGTTTAGACATAATTATCCAAACTAAAACTTGATAACGCCTGATTGATTGTCAAGGTTTAGTTTGTAATTTTTCTAGCTTGAGAATAGAATTGATTATGCGTCTTATTAGGATTAAAGTAATTGGAACCAGAGTCTAAATAATTACATAACCTAATCCAACAATTATTTAGACAACTATTATATATTCTAAGTCATTAACTTTAGTAGGATATAATTATCAACAAAAACCCTATCTTGCGAACTATACTATAACAAAGTTCTTAAACTCCCGAATTTTATGTGGTGTTTACTGGATGATATTAGACCCTAATTACTAGTTTAATAATCCATCCAACAATTATAGATTAAATAAAAGAAGGCATTCCATACCTTACTTGCTGTTTGACCTTCACAAACTATTCTTCTGTTTAGGATCACAACCCCACCTCTCGAAGTTGACCCCGCAGCTCCATAGCATCTCTAAATCACAACCGTTCCAAGCTACCACCGGAATGCAGATCATCGCAGCAGCCATCACCACTCTCGTTGCAGAATCGTCGGAGAAAATCAAAACAAACATTAGGTGGTTGCTGTTCCATTCGCATCGGGGAACTGACCAGATCGAATCGAACCCCGACTTACTCCATCAATATCACCAACGGAGACCACCGATCACTTTCCAGACGGGAATATTCACAAACTTGTGTAACTCCATAATCACAACATCGCTCACACAAAACCTCGTCTTCTTTAGTCGGAGCTCTTATTCTTTTACTTTTCCATCATTTTAATCACAAACGGGTCTTGCCAATCTCCCGCTTTTGAAAACCTCGAAAGATGTGTCTACCCTCGAGTTTGTTTTCTTCATCATGCCAACACCGGTACTGGTCTAAAGTGGGTCTTGGAATTGTTCTCTCGTCATTGTTCCTTGTCACATAAAACACTCAAGGTCTCCAGGAACTCTCGCCCGCCTCCTATATATCGTTCTCGTTCTCTATGTATCTCTCTTTGTGGAACTAGAGAACCGAGAAAAATGAAGTGTTGCATCGGTTAGGCATTGTAATAGTCTTAACCCATGTCTCGTTCATATCCACTGTATATACATTTAAAATCTATAACCTACATGTAGAAAATGGAAGGGTCGTATATACGTTGTTTGGAGGTAGATTTAATCTTCAAGTTACACTTATGAGCCTTGATCTTTGTTTATTGTTCACAATCTACCCTCCACTCTAATTTCAATCATTTTAGACCTTGAATTAATTAGATTTATATAGTTTGTCAGAATAACATCCTAATCCCTCTGACTTTTATTAATGCTCCAACTAGAGCTTCATGCTTACTATTTTAACATAATAGTCCATTTTTTTATTACATTATATTGATTAACACAAATATTTATTACTTTAATATCAAGACATTTGACCCCCAGTTTGCGGATGTTACAATTTCAAACATAACTTGAAACATCAAAAGGAGGAACTGTCAATGGTTCAACTTGCTAGTCACATTCACATTGAAGAATCTCTTCGTGCGAAGGATGTTGACAAAACTAAAAGGAAGGTTGAACCTGGACAACCCTCTGTTCATATGGTTGAAAACAAACCAAGGAACCCGAACAACAAAGGACATGGCAAACATAAGCAGGAACATGTCCCAAATAACTCCAACAAAAAGAAAAATGATCTGGTTTGTTGGAGGTGCAATAAGGTGGGACATTGCAAGCGTGATTGTCGTGTGAAATTAGGCAACAATAATGGTGCTGGAAACAGTGGAGCTAGTGGAAGTGTGAACGGGTCTTCGGGCCAAGTTAAAGGAGGTCAGCTTTTGACTAACTTTGATAATTCTAATCATAATTATGTTTATTATGTTTCACTTATTCCTGAATCATTCTATGTATAGGATGATGATGTTGCTTGGTGGATCGACTCCGGGGCAACGAACCATGTATGCAAGGATAAACAGTTGTTTGAAACATTAACACAGCTTGAAGATAGATCGATGCTAAGTATAGGAGACGATTCTTTTATTCCTATTTGTGGTTTTGGTGTCGTGTGTCTGAATTTACTTCTGGAAAGACTATTACGCTTTTTGATGTTTTGTTTGTTCCTAAGATTCGAAAGAATCTTGTTAGTTCTAGTTGTTTGAATTCTGATGGTTTTAAACAAGTTATTGAGTCTGATAATTTTATCATATCTCGAGGTGGAATGTTTATTGTTTTGGATATTTCAATAATAGAATGTTTCGGTTGAATCTTGTTGACATATTATTACCTATTTAAAATTCTGCATTTGTATCTTCTGCTTCTAATATTGACAAATCTATGCTATGGCATGCAAGATTAGGTCACGTCAATTTTAGAAGGATGCATGAGATGTCAAAATATGGATTAATTCCAGCCTTTGACATGACTTCTGATAAATGTAAAACATGCATGCTCACAAAATTGACAAAACAACCGTTTCCTAGTGTTACTTGAAATTCGACTGTTTTGGAACTTGTACACAGTGACCTGTGTGATTTTCACTCTACTCTTTCCTTGGGTGGTAAACGATATGTCGTCACATTCATTGATGACTGTACCCGGTTTTGCTATGTGTATTTGCTTAATGCTAAAAGTGAAGCATTGGAAAAGTTTAAAATATACAAAACCGAGGTGGAATTACAATTGGGCAATTTGGTTAAGCGTCTTCGGACTGATAGAGGAGGTGAATATATGGATCCCATATACTTCCAATCAGTGGGTATCATTCATGAGACCACAGCACCTTACTCGCCTCCACAGAATGGAATTGTTGAACGCAAAAATCGAGTTTTAAAGGAAATGGTAAACTCGATGTTATCATACTCGGGATTGAGTAATGGATTATGGGGAGAAGCCATGTTAACGGCCTGCTATTTATTAAATCGGGTTCCAAATAAAAAGAACAAAACAGTCCCATATGAATTTTGGTTCAAAAAACCGAATTTGAGTTATTTTCGGGTTTGGGGATGTCGGGCTGTTGTAAAACTAATCGAGCCCAAAAGGAAAACTTTGGGGGAACATGGAATAGATTCTATATTCATTGGATATGCGGAACATTCCAAGGCATATAGGTTTTATGTGATTGATCCTAATGATTCGGTATCGGTTCACACCATAATCGAGTCACGAGATGCAATTTTTGATGAGATACGTTTCTCATCTATTCAAAGGCCTAAGGATTTGACTTTTGGCACTAATGAGGTGCAAAATCCAGAAAATTCAGATGGTGTAAACGGTTTTGTTGAACCAGAAACACGAGAGCTTCGAACGAGCAAAAGAGGCAAAATTCCGAAAAATTTTGGTTCCGACTTCCAAATGTATTTAGTGGAAGGAACTAGGGATGATGAGGTTCTTCAATACTCAAATTATTACAATATTGGGGATGATCCAAAGACATTTCAAGAGGCCATGCAGTCTTGAGATGTAATTTTTTGGAAGGAAGCAATTGATGACGAAATGTCATTAATTCTTAAGAATAACACTTGGGTGTTATCTGATTTGCCTCCAGGTTCAAAGCCCGGTTAGTCATTCAAGGTTTTAGACAAAAACCCGGTGTTGACTACTTTGATACGTATGCTCTGGTTGCACGTATATGTACTATTAGATTGTTGATAGCCTTGGCAAGCATCCATAATCTGATCATTCATCAAGTGGATGTGAAAACAGCCTTTTTGAATGGTGAACTCGATGAGGAAGTTTACATGAAACAACCGGAAGGTTTCGTTATGCCCGGTAAAGAGCATATGGTATGTAAACTTGTGAAATCTTTGTACGGGCTAAAACAAGCGCCCAAGCAATGGCATCAAAGTTTGATGAGGTTATTTTGTCCTCTGGTTTTAAGTTAAACCAAAGTGACAAATGTGTTTACAGTAGATTCGATGATGCTATTGGTGCTGGAGTGATCATTTGTTTATATGTGGATGACATGTTGATTTTCAATACTGACCAAAATCAAGTAGATGAAACAAAGAAACTGTTGTCATCCATGTTTTCCGTGAAAGATTTGGGAGAGGTTGATGTGATTCTTGGAATAAGAATTAAGAGGATGAACAAATGATTGGTAATGACTCAAAGTGATTATATTGAGAAAATTCTCAAATGGTTTAATTTTGTCGATTGTTCACCGGTGAGCACTACCATGGATCCTAGTCTGAAATTGATGGAGAACAGAGGAACTCCTATTTCACAATTGGAATACTCTAAGGCCATTGGTAGCTTGATGTATGCTATGACAAGTACCAGGCCTGATATTGCTTTTGCTGTGGGAAAATTGAGCAGGTACACTAAGAATCCTAATGATCAACACTTGCAAGCAGTGAATAGAGTATTTAAGTATCTCAAGGAACCATGGATTATGGATTGAGTTACTTGGGATATCCTTCAGTCTTGGAAGGACATTCAGATGTAAGTTCGATAACCAACCTGGAGGATCATTCCTCAACAACTGGTTGGGTATTCTTGCTTGGGGGAGGTGCTATCTCTTGGGCTTCTAAGAAGCAAACTTGCATTGAAAACTTAACAATGGAATCTGAGTTTATTGCATTAAGTTCTGCTGGTAAAGAAGCTGAATGGTTAAGGAACTTGGTCTATGAGATTCCATTGTGGTCTAAACATATAGCACATATTTCTATTAGTTGTGATAATGATGCCTCTCTAGGCAGGGCTTATACTCAAGTGCGTAATGACAAGTGTCGACACTTAGGTGTCCGACATAGTATGGTTAGAGATCTAATCATGAATGGTGTAATTTCGATTGAGTATGTGAAATCGCAACACAATTTGACAGATCATTTAACTAAGGGTTTGCCAAGAGACTTAGTGCACAAGTCTGTGATTAGGATGAGAAAGTCCATCTAATTCTGTAATGGTGAGACACCCAATTCCCTTCTAATATGACATTAAGAGCTAAATTCAATATGGAAAGCTCACACTTATAGATTGGAACACATGAAGTATTCATCCCAGGTAATGTGTTCGGTTCTGCAGTTGACCAGGTTGAAGTTTAACTTCTTAATAATTCGTTTGATTAAATGTATGTGCAGATACATGGAAAGGAGTTTCCTACGTGATTGTGAAGTGTAGCCGCACTTCAAGAGGTTGTGGACTTGGCTTTGATACGATCATGAGAGGATTAGGACACACGACTTTATAATAGTGTCAATTTGTATTTTGCTAGAAAGATCAATAAACTAGTATGTATTGTACCTTCTGGTATTTAAATGGGTTGATGGGTTCAATTCTTATAACACCCTGATTCTCGAATATTTGTAAGTGTATTATACTAAGTGGAAATTAAATCGTTTCGACATTTTCATTTATGTACTAGTTTGGTTTGTTTTTTATAAAGTTATGTTTCTTCAAGGGTTACACTAAAATGGGAAGGATTGTTGGTGATTTTAATGTCACTAAGTCATTTTATGTAGCTGGAACTAATATATGAGCTAAGGGCTATTTAGTTTGTACTCTAATATATGTTCGGGTATGTACGGAGTACACGCATGTATAAGATCGAATAAAGAGAGAACCAAAGGGAGGAAAAAACATGAGAGTCCAGGCCAAGGGTAAGAGAGATCGTGGGTATCAATTTATTTATTTTTTAACTAGGTTATAAACCCGTGTAATACACGGGATGATTATAAAATATATAAAATAATATAAAAAAATATCAATATTGCAGATGATAAAATTGTCATTTGTGAATTTTGTTTATATTTTGATATTTTATATGATATGATAAATTTTGCTGGTTTTAGTTAGGAATTACGAATGCTATGTGCAAATAAAATATGATTAAAATTAAGAATAAGTACCAAAAGTAAAAAAGAATAATATTGAAAATGAAGTGATCTGGGTATTCCCTTACACCGAGTTTTTAGATTCTGTGAAATTTTCATTGAATTATTTGTATTCTTCTTAACCCAAGTTCATGGTAGCAAGAATGTAAGTTCACGGTACAAACCATTTACCTAATAAATATACTCCATATAGCAAGCTCAACTCTTGTATCTGAATTCAGTTGCCAAATTATTAAAATCAATTCACAACTCTAGTTGTTTCACCTGCATCAATCAACCAGAAAGAATATTTTCATCTCTATTTTATACATTATTACTTATAAATTAACAAACACTTTGCTTAAAAAAAATCAAATACTTAAGTTTCAGCTACAATAGGTTAGTGTCTCTTACGATCATTCTTAATGGCCTTGATTGTTGAATGTTGTTTCTTCATTGTTCGTAGTTTTTTCTAAATGATTTTTCATTTCCTGTCATCTATTATGTCATATATTATACCTGTTATGGTTGTATTCAAACATAAGTTGTATTGGACTCAACAAATCCCAGTAGTTCTCAACCCTTTTTTAATAATACCCAAAGTTATGTAAACAGACCGACTTAAGAGTAAAATCGACTAATAGATTATGTTTTGAAAGTATAATGATATAATAGATCAAGCTTAGATTTAAAAGTACAATGTCTTAATTGTAAAACATCAAAAGTACAATGGCAAAATACGTTGTTTTAAAGGTATAACGTTCAAAGTTGTTAGCTCTGCAAACTACAACATCTTAATATGAATAAATATCTGAACATCAAAAAATACTTTATATTATTTTTGTATTATTTAAACCAGCAATGAGCATATCTCACAACCAAACATTAAACATAAAACATGGCCTGTAGCTTAAAATGCCATAAAAAGATAATACTTTTTGCAAAACACGAATTTTGGAAAGAAAAAAAATAGGCAAGGATGATAAGTTACATTCACATTTCTACAGAGAAAAATGATCCAGACTTCATACCCTCTAGTTTTGCCTCTAATCCTTAGCAGTTTGTGATATGACATTTACATTCTCTTCTATAGAGTCTTTCTCCTAATATCGACGTTCTAAGAATAAAATCACTGTGAGTGAATTAAGTTTTACTTAAATTGATTAAACAAATAAAGTTGTTAATACTTGCTGAAACTTTTGACTCGTCTTGAAAAGAACAATGCCTTCCTACCACACAAACATCATTTTCATAACATTCTAGATAGCCTAACTATCATCCTTCCAGAATTTTAATACCAAGTTCATCAAGACAACAACTCTCGATAACAACATCCATTCATACACCCTTAAAAACATATAATTAGTTATAAAGATTAGATTTTTAAGAGAAATAATAATAATAATAACTAACACGCCAACTGATTTATACATTCATCCCATGTATCAGATAAAGAAATGAGAAAAATGGCCTGATCAAAATCACATATATGCACTAAAACCAAAAATTAGCTATTGTGTTTAAACTATACACACTAAAACCAAATATAACTGATATTTAAGAATGGTAGCAAGAGAGATTATTTACTGAAATGTTTTTTGCAAATCTATGAACTAAAACCCTAAGTTCACATGCAACCTAAATTGGATCTATGTTTTCTAACTTTGAACATATAAATAATTCCTAAAGGCCAGAAGAAAAATTACTAAAGAAATAAATCAAAAAACTAACCTTTAGAATTTTTCCTGAAGCTGAGCAGCACAAGTGTCCTGCCTCAAATAAGATCACACCCAAGAGCTAGGGAGAGGAGAATCAAATTCTATAGAGATTATGTGTAAAAGGGCACGAAAAAAGGGGTCTGAGACTCCCTATTTATAACCTCCAGCAGATAACCATATAAGCCTTTAGAGATAAACCTTTTTGAATTCAAATAAGATAAACATTTATCTTATTAATTCAAATCTATTTATCCTTACTTAATAATCTCGATATTATATATATCTTATATATAAATTTTGCTGGTTATTTTCCTGCCAAAATTGTCACTTACTCAACTATTGAATAATTACAATTTCAGTCCCTACACCTTTAATTAATTAAATTAATCACCAAATTAATTCCAATTAATTTCAGATTAATTTCTAATTAATTAATATAGTTTCTAATTAATATATTATCACTTTAATATATTAATAAACAATTTATTTTTTTCTGTTGATTTATTAATCATATAATAAATCAATCTTTCTCTCTCCTGGACTTTCTACCAAACCTCTAGCTATGATGGCAACCCAAATGGACTTTGCTTCTATTAATTAGGTCAAATTATTAGTCATGGCTTAGACACCTAATCCAACAGTCACCAACTTGGATAAGTCTATGACTATAATTACCAATTTAACCTCTAATTAATCACCAAATTGTAGCTTCCTAGAAACTAATGCCGAACTTTGAGCCAGTCAGTTCTGTCCATAGATAAGTGGTCATATGATCCTCTGTCCAAAAAGATATTTTTGGACACGAGACATGGATTGAGATCAATCTATGTCCGATACTCTGTTTACCGATTTCCGATTTGCATATGACATAAGACTTCTAATTGAACACATCAATTCAATCCTGGCTGGCTAGCACTTTAGTCAACTTCAAAATCATCGAGAGGCCTACAGATATCTGTTTCCCATCAGGGTCAAGGAACGAATAAGCTTCGACTCATACGCTTGTGTCTTTTACTCATCAAAATCATACACAACAATACGTTTTATAACATCGAGTTACCGATGCGTTTACGCATTATCAATGTACAACTGACTTGTAAATTTCAACTCATATGTCTCTGCTTCAAGACCATAAGATATTATCGACTCAAAATTTCTCGTGATATAATCCATGAAGCAATTCGTTGAGCGTGGGTTTATCCAATACTCAAATCTCTATTTCTAAGTACTCATGAATGTTGTAGCAATGTTGTTGCTATGTCTAACTCCTTAGACAATCTACAATCCAATTCATGAAAGTCTTGATTCAATACTTACTTCCCAAAGTATGAGCGACTGTGGACCTTTCGAATAATCAAATTATCCGGGAAGTAAAACATGCGAAAGCGAAACATAAAATCTGACTGGCAGCTACTCTTGTTTATTACCAAGTCTCCATGAGGTAATCACCAAGTCAGATCTTTCATAATACTATTATCGGTTTCTTGTTTTCCTTTAAACTTTCAATTCTAATTTTATATATATGTCTACATGAACCTTTTACTCTTTCTATGTATCCAAAGTGTCTTACACCGATACACTTCATTGCAGATGATCCAATCGGATGCTCTTCCGATGACATCTCAATATGTTATTCTGTACTTTTCTCTCCCAACTCCATTCTGGTGATGTGTACTGTGACTTCCCATGGTTCTCAGGGTCTTTAGTCTACATGACTGCACCTTAAGACTATTTCGAGGTGTTATGATGTGTCGGTGAACCACGCGCGCTCTATCAGAAAACCAACAAAACTCTTTAACCATGAAGTCCTACAGCACCACGTCCTGGTGTAAACAATTACCGATTCGAAACTCCTTTCAAATTGTTACCAACATTCACCCCAATCATTTTTCCAATGATTTCTCACGTGTGTTTAAATAATTCATCCAGTACTCTCAGCCAGGTCATATCCTGAATCCAACTTACTATGCTCTAAGCATTAAGTCATCAAGACATGTTCATGACACTTCTGATCGATCCAAGAAGCTCGTGGAATCCGATGTAATCTTACTCCAAACTCTTTTGGAATATAAAGATTACTGATAATCCCTGTGTCATGACTTTCGAAAAACTATTTCCTTTCGGAGACTTTTTCTCATGCATATTGAATCTTATCAAGATCACGCTCATAATGGCTGGGTCTATACTGACGATTTCATCTATCCGATAGATGTTTATGAACTATGTGAGTATGTTGCACCTTCTTTATATCTTTCATGCCAAGTCATCACACTCTGCAATGATAAAAAAACCCTTTCCTGGGTTTATACACCTTGAATCTCATCAAGATCACATTGGTAGAGTTTTGATCTATCTAATAGATGTTCGCAACCACTTGAGTACGTTGTATCTCTATTAAGTCTTTCATAGCGAAGCATCTCTTAATATCAAGTCATTACACTTTGTAATGATAAGAGACGTTTCCTAGAAGCAGTATGTAACCAACATACAGTGATAGGTAAATAACAACGATACTCCCACTGGCTTTGACACGGTTATTTGGCCATTCACAAAATCCAAACCTTTGGTACATTTTGAGAATCTGAAGTCCAAACCTTTCTGACATATTTATGGGAATCTTTCAGGCTATTCACAAAATCCAAACTTTTGGCATATTTTGAGAATCCGAATATCCTTTCTTGCGAGATACCCATGGGATGTATCACGGGCCCATGTACCTTTGTATTGGCACGCTTTTTGTGAGTTCCTATTAGTGTGCTGGTAAACCACACATGCTCCACTAACGACTCACAAGGTGCAGCTTTACTGAACAGTATCCTTTCGGATTTCATCTTCTATTGAGTGTGCTTATCTCGAAATCAATTACTTGACTCTGAGTATCGTCTCATTCAACCAGATGTTCTATAAGTACATTTCTATCTATTGTGCTTTCTTTTGATGGTTTAATTACTCCCACTGGTCATTAGACCAGGTGTAAAATCAATCAAATGTCACATAGACTGTATCTCGCCCTAAGGTTCTATTATCTGGCAGCAACCGGGCTCACCAATGCTTCCAAGTAGTCAGATTGCTTATCCGTACCAACTTTAGTATTTTACCACTAATCGGTATATCACCCAGATCATAACACTTTATGACGGTGGCCAATACTACTGGTTAGGAGAAGAGTATGTCAAGTTTAACAGGAATCCGATTCTTGGTCAAGGCCTAGTGATGACTAAAGGTTCTTTCACTTGGCTAATCCTGAACTCATTTAGGATTATTCTTACTCCCACTGTTTCCTTAGAATATGAGTCCTTTCTAAAAGAACTCTTCTTTCACAGTTACATCCGGGATAGCCAATGAAATGACATTGTTGATCAGGTTCAAGCTAGTCATAAGGTTCGGACGAACGCTACATGAGCCTGGACTTTCTCTGTATAAATGGGACGATCCCAGTTTTACATTTCAGATAGTGTCTGCAAAACCTACTTA
This sequence comes from Cichorium intybus, assembly GCA_023525715.1. Taxonomy (NCBI): domain Eukaryota; kingdom Viridiplantae; phylum Streptophyta; class Magnoliopsida; order Asterales; family Asteraceae; genus Cichorium; species Cichorium intybus. Next base: position 52,317,605 of record CM042011.1, read on the forward strand.
GTCTAAGATGTGGTTGGAATATGGTTTCTATAGTCTGACTGGTTGAATATTCAATACATCGAAAACTAATTGGAAGTGTATCTTATACATCGAGGATCGAACTATTTCGACCAATGCTCCATCATCTTCCCTAAGACACATTATAACCATTAATGCTCTTGGAAGAGAGTAAACTGTGAAACATTTTCTCAGTTTATGTTGTCACTTAGGTTCTGTTGATTTTATACTTCCTTTGAAGTCCTTGAACAGTTCAAGGTTTCAATCAATTGCTTATACTAATAAGCGATGCCATATTTTTCAAACTAATTGGCAAACATTATGAAGTATAACTAATTGTGTTCTGTTCAAAGAGTCGAGCAATACACAGTAACTAGTGTGTCTGTTGCCCATAATCTTAATGTCCTTTACATCTTTATGTAAATTTATGACTTTGTTAATTTTGTTCAATATATGCAATCATCACCTGACTCTAAGTCAACTAATTCCAAAATCCTATCCACTGGATCTTTGGGTGATTCATTTCATGCCACAAATGATTTTATTAAGAACTCAATTCATCATGTGACTCTAAGTCAAATGATTCCAAAGTCCTGTCCAACTGGACCTTTGGTTGAATTGATCCTTATAAAATTTGCTTTAACAATCATAGAGGATACAATTCATGAATACAAACACTTTGGATGTATCAACATTCAAGTTATTACCATTCATGCAATTAACACTCTCATACAACATTTCAAGGATAATTTAAACAAACATGTATTAAAAGAAAATCATCAATTTTATCAAAACAAAATATCCTCGAACAATGTACTATATGACAGACAATGTCACACGCATCTAATAAGCTAATAACAAGATCATAATATCTAACTAAACTTCAAAACTGCATGAGTTGGAGATCCAATCCAAATGTGCTCCTATGCGTCAAAGTCCCGTACCCTACTGAGTCCCTGCATACAAGGCAAATATGACTATCACATCATGTATCAAGGAATTATGGATCAAGAGTTTTGAGGTTCTTAGATAAACCTGAGTTTCCAAAAGATTTGGCCTTAGGGCATCTTCCAATCTTTCTGTGACTGTATCCGATCCTATGGATTCCTAGTTTGAGACATCTTAGAACATGTCCAGATGATCTGGATCGTTTCTTGCTGCGTCTCCTCAATGGACTCAATCCAGAAGTAGCTGAATCAGTGGAACCATGCCTCTCCATGAGTGACTCGTACAAAGTCAACATTGAACGCATTTCCATGAGAGTCTTTTTCTGGTTTCCCTTTCTATACGTCTGAATAAACAGATCGTACCTACTAGTCAGCGAAGCGAGTAGGATGTTAACACTCATTTCCTGATTAAGAGGGTGACTAAGTTTGTACAATTCGCCTATGTATCCTTCAATCTTGAGAACATGAAAATCGATGCTACTTCCTTCTTTCAGCTTGCACTCTATGAGTATTTTGAAGATCCTAGCTCGTTCCTCTCCAACCGGTTCTTGAAACTTTTCCTTAACCAGTTGTATTAACTCATATGGCCCCAGGAATTCAAAATCCCTATGGAACTTGGGGTCAATGGTCAATAGCATGAGGTCACGAACTTCCTCGGATTCATCAATTAAGAAGTCATGCTCATCATAAAGTCTTTGTGTGATGACATGTTTCGGTTGAACTGGGATCAAATACTCAATGAGATGTAGCATGCCAACAATGACGAGAACCAGTCTCCAATTGCGAAGCCATTCCTCATAGTTCAGGCCAGTCAGCCTTTCCATATTTAACAGGTACTTTCTGAGGCTCTCAGAAATGGGTGAAGGAGGAGGAGGAAGAGAATTGACACTAGATTCAGACATCTATATAAAAAACAGAATTTATTAGTTTAATTAATCCTTTTAAATAATTACCCAATTTATTATTTAACAAGGCTATGATCCAAAATACCCCAACTATGGTGTGAAGAGGGATGCCGTAATCACAACATAATGGTCATTAAGGTAGATAAATATTTATCAATTTCAGTCTTATGAAATTCCAAGATCTGTGAGATTCATTGAACTGTTCAATGGCATGTTTAATCTCGGATATGCTCTACTGTTTGTGACTAAGATGTCGAGGATCACAAACTAGATGTGAATAACAAACTAGATGTGAATAACCATGCATGCAAATATGCTCGGTAACCTCAATGTCATTTATCATCTCTAATTGATGTGCCGGTTAACCACATACGCTCCATCAACAATGATAAATCATGAGAAACCCATAACCACTCTTTATGAGCCCCTATTAGCGTGTCGGTTAACAACACACGCTCCACTAATGTCTCATAAAGTGTAATGTGCAATTTCATGGGTTAGCATCTATTTCACATTTTTCCTAAAGTATCTAGATTTGGGATTTTATAAAACTGTTCTAGTACGTTGATTATTAACATTATACTTTTAATGAGATTAAGCGGTCCTATCAAACCCGTTCGGCTAACGACCCTCCACTGATCAAGAGAGCGGTGGGTGAGAGTGGACACCCATTAGACCGCCATTTTATAGGCAGTCTCCTTATACCCTCCTTATAGATCAGCTTCGTGAATGAGGCCTACTATTGATTTGACTAACCAATTTATCTTATACATATAATATTAACTTTTAATTATAATATATATAAGATGTATTTTAAACTTTTAAAATATTTCTAGTTTATCTATTTAATTTTTTGAAAATTAACAATTAATTTTAAAATTAAATTTAAACCTTTAATTTATTTAATTTATCTTTTAATTAAACAATTAATTAAATTAATTAAATCCAGATAGGCATCACAAATTAATCAAATTAATTTAATCCTATCTTAAGCCCCTAAAAATCGAAAATAACAAATAATGGGTTTAAGGTTATCCATTTATTAAATAATCACAGTTACCAAAAATAGAAAACCTTTTAAAACCCTAATGCACAATTTTCGAAAATTACAAGGGGATGGGCTAGGGTTTCTAAAACCCTAATCCCTAAAAACAAAATGGCCTTAATTTAGGGTTTATAAGCTTTAAACCCTAAATATAAGGAAAACGGTTATAGCAATTCAAATAGAAAACAACCAAATAGCTATGATACCACTAAAAGGTTTTCTGCAAATCTATGAACTAAAACCCTAAGTTCATATGCAACCTAAATTGGATCTATGTTTTCTAACTTTGAACATATAAATAATTCCTAAAGGCCAGAAGAAAAATTACTAAAGAAATAAATCAGAAAAACTAACCTTTAGAATTTTTCTTGATGTTGAGCAGCACAAGTGTCTTGCCTCAAATGAGATCACACCCAAGAGCTAGGGAGAGGAGAACCAAATTCCAAAGAGATTATGTGTAAAATGGCGCAGAATAAATGGGGTATGAGGCTCCCTATTTATAGCCTCCAGCAGATTACCAGATAGGCCTTTAGAGATAAACTTTTTTTAATTCAAATAAGATAAACATTTATCTTATTAATTCAAATCTATTTATCCTTACTTAATAATCACGAAATTATATATATATATATATATATATATATATATATATATATATATATATATATATATATATATCTCTTATATATAAATTTTGCTGGTTATTATCCTGCCAAAATTGTCACTTACTCAACTATTGAATAATTATAATTTTAGTCCCTGCACCTTTAATTAATTAAATTAATCACCAAATTAATTCCAATTAATTTCTAATTAATTAATATAGTTTCTAATTAATATATTATCACTTTAATATATTAATAAAATATTTATTTTATTTCTATTGATTTATTAATCATATAATAAATCAATCTTTCTCTCTCATGGACTTTCTACCAAACCTCTAACTATGAGGGCAACCCAAATGGACTTTGCTTCTATTAATTAGGTAAATACAAATTATTAGTCATGGCTTAGACACCTAATCCAACATTTACTTGGTTCCAGAGCTTTCCTTGAGCCAGGCGAGGATAATTTGGTAAATTTGGGTTTGCAAAAGAAATTGTGTTTGACACAGTCACCAGCTTCGACTGTCGATCAATTATATGAAAAGAATGACATTTCACTATTCACATTAGATTTAGAAAATAATTTATATGTGTGAAACCTTTGATAAATCGGAAGAAAACAGCGCCGAAGAGAAGTCTGATCTTTGGTTGATTAATTGAAACTTCAATGAAGCTTTTCCTGTATTTGTGTAGTTTGGATTTCCATATCGTGCATACTTATACTGCCAAGAAAATACAGTAAGCTTCAAATATAAAATATTCTTATATGCAAATAGAAATTTAGGACTTATGGAGGCAACCTTAATAGGAGCAGACGTACAGTGCACAACAATGGCACAAGAACTTTATCATTTTCTGGGGCGCATATAGAAGCACTGAAAATATAGTATAAGTAAATGTTTTTATTATAAATAAAGCTGAAATTTTGACCATAATATTGAATGTCACCAATGTACCTGAAATTAGAAGGGGATAATACTCTAATCCAATCATTAACAGATGGATTCGGATAGCTAATGTTAGCATTCACCAGTCAAAACTTTGCCCCTATAACACAGACATCTAGTGTCATTTACATATTTCATATTTGCAAGAAAATAGTTAACTTGTAAGAGAGCATGTTAATTATACCCTTATTCCAAGAACTGGAGGAGAGACTTTAACACTTTGAAGCAGTGTCATTGAGGTCTAACACGACCTTCTCTATTGCAATTCTCTCAAAATGGTGATCTCCGTGTGGACATACGCCTTTCAGACTTGACAAACTCCATAAGGATACAAGCAAAGTGACCTGATGCCAATAGAAACGAAAATGGAAGTACATATTCAAGTATATTCCTATATCTTGCTTTTTACCCAATATAATATCATACCCCCTCGATCTAAAAACAGAAGGTAAATGTGCTTACTCAAAAGAAGCAGCAAGCCGAGTAAATGTACTAAAACGGTACCACATTGACTTCCAAAAACAAGAAAAAACAATGAAAAATGTATTATAAAAAAACATTAAAAGCAGGCTACTATAAAAGAAACGCAACTTACAGATTAAGAATAACTTAAATCATACAAATCTTCATCATGTAACAATTGAGTTCATTGAGGCATTCCATCGAACAGTTGGCGTGTGAGGTTTTTCAATTACCTGAGTGATTGTGCTTGGTTGAGTGACCGGTCAATTTTAGTTGTGGCCTTGTGGGTCCACCAGGAGGTGTGGGATCGAGACTTCCGACTGAGTTGTTGTAGTGTAGAGCCGATGTGGTTTGTGGGGACTTGTGTGGTGAACCGGGTTGAGACCACAATGTAATAATCTTTGGGAGGTTGGTCACTGAGAGGAATATGGGAAAAAGGAGAAACGAAAATAGGTAAAGGGTTATGTGAATACAATTGTGACCTCTGATTCTCTGCGTTGAAACAGATCCATGCAAACTCAGAAGGCGATGTTGTGTTGAGAGATTTCTCCCGTTTTTGGATGTTGAATCCCTAGGTATAGCTTTGATTCCATTTGAAATTTGAAGATGATCGGATGATCAGTTTGCAAAAGAAGGCGGAATTGGTGGAGATAGGGAGTAACCAAGGAACGGACTGAGAGAATCAAGGAGTTAAAAGTGGAGACTGAGAGTAACCAAGGGAACGGCTGCGTGAATGAGATAAATGTGAAACACAATAAAATCAGAAATTCTATAAAAATGACAAGTGTATAAAAGGACTTAGAAGATGACATATGACAAAAGTTATTTTTAGAGTAAATTACATAAACATTCCCTAAAGTATCCCAAAACTAACAAAGGGAACCCAACTATCCGTTTTTCCCTTTATGAGTCACTTACCTTTGCAAATATCAACAGATTGGTCCCTCTCATTGTTACCCTCGTTAATCTACAGTCCCTGGTTCATATAAAATGACTTTTTTGCCCTTTTCATTTTCTTTTTCCTTTTTCTTTTTACCCTATTGTTTTTTTAATAAATAGAAAATAAAAAACCCTTATGCAAGCTTCCATTCTCCGTGTAATCGTAAATCGCATTCAAATCCCAACCAGAAAATCGATTACATAACAAGTAAAACCATAGACGCTGAGGTACTTCTCCAAATCCAAGCTCTCAAACACCATCTTCTTCACTGTCTCATCCAATTCCTGCAGCTTCTTCGAGTATGTTTTAATGCTTTCACTACCATGAAACCTCGTAGTCAGGACAATGAAAAGACAATTTACAGAGTTAGAAAAGAAGAAGCATACCGGAACTTAGGGTTACCATGAGGCCACATTAGATCGTTGAAATTGTCAACGTTTTCGGGGATGAATGGGTTACCAATTCCCATGCTTTCATAGAGCGGAACCTTGGGAGATCGAACATAGCCATGAAAGGCTGTTTCAGATGTGTTTTAAAGCTTGGTTTCTACCGGGAGATCAAAGAGCTGTTTCAATGCATCGTTTACGGATTCTTTAAGTTCGATTGATACAACTGATTTTGCTTCGAAGCAACCGTATTCTTGCAGAGCTTTGAAAACGTCGAATTTTATGGATTCCCAGCTTGACGGGTCGTATGAATTGTTTGTTTTTAGACGGGAGAAATCGACTACTGGAAGTTGAATTAGCGTTTCTGAAGCCATTTTCTTGGAAGCTTGGGTTTGTAAGGAAGAAGAAGAATGTGTTATTAGGTGGTTAATTTGGCAAACTAGACAAACCGGTTGATTAAATCGAGCAGAATTACTTACCTGAAGAAGCAGATTGTCTGATCGAGATAGAGATCGATGGTAATCGGGATGCACCGGAAACAATGTGGGTTGCAATCGCCGGAGATGCCAGCCGCCGGAGAAGAAGATCGATGGGAGATACCAGTCGCCGGCATCGGAGAAGAAGGTCAATGCGATGAGGGAAGGGTGGGTTCTTCTCGATCGTGTCCACAGGAAGGAAACGAAAGCAGATTTGTGACAGCGTGGGGGTGGGGGTGGGTGGGGTATTTTTTATTAATAAAATAAATAATAAATTAAAAAAAAAGAAAAAAAATTAAAAAGGGTATTATAGTCTTTTTATATTACTCAGGGACCGATTTGTAGGATTTTGCAAACCTTAGTAACACATATAGTGAAAATTGGATACTTAGGTTCTCTCTGTTAGTTTTAGGATACTTCAGGGAGTGTTTATGTAATTTACTCTTATTTTTATTTATTAGGTATAATTGATTAAATTATTATAAAAAAATTAAAATTAAAATTAAAAGGATAAAGCAGGTGACGTCTAGAAACCACAGGGACCAAACACGTAGCTGTTTTGATAGTCGTCCTCACCAAAAGAAACTTTGTCTAAAAAAATAAAAAATTCACAAGTCTATTATACCCTCATGTTTATATTTTTTTTAGAGATAGTAATAAGCATCTAAACAAAATTTTCGTTGATCATACATGTACAATATATACGTTGCTGGACCGGTTGACAATCAATATATATATTTTTTGACACAATAACGAAGATATGGTACATGTATTATTTAGACGGCATATGGTTATGTAATTATTGTGTCGCGTTCTTGTTTATACATCAGTTTTATTAAGAGTTATAGTTTAGATTTGAGACTAAAAGCAAACAAAATGTATTTTGAATATCAAACCATATGTTTGACGTCAAAATCCAAAACCTCGTCCTCGTTTTTTTCTTGAATTCTAATGAAACTTATTGTTAGAGAAAAATTATTAGTTCGTCTCTCAAATCCGATGTGTTTCTTCTCCATATGCAGCATTTGCCGACTTCATCATCCCAATCATTTAGTCCTCAGACGATTAGTTTACAAAGGCAACAAATCAATTGTCGACAGACAACGGGGTTTCATCTTCTTTGTTCGGCAATTCACATTGTTGCTATCACAATAGACATTGCTATCAATATGGCCTGATTGACATCTCAAAATCTTGACATTGTAACTCGAGATTTTCTTTTTAACCATTATATTGGTTGAGGTCGAAGATGCAAATGATAATTTGGTCATTTGTGTTGGATTAATTGATTTTGATTTAGTAGTTATCCGTTCATATTAGTTTGAATTGGATTAGTAATAGTTTAGATAAGAATAGTTGAATTTTAGATAGGATAGTTGTTTTATTTTTTATGTTTCAGAGGATATATATATAGTCTTTATCCATAACAATAAATATAGAGTTTTTAGTCCTTGTTTTTTTTTTTCCACAGCATACGAAATTTGTTCAGAGAGTTTTTTCTTCTTTTCTTCTTTCTGTCCATACCTGCGTGACATACAAAAGAAAGGGTGTAATTTTTTGCTTTACATTCTACACTTGGTATTAGAGCCTGGTGCTCGTCAAGACGACGCTGGTTTGAGAGTCGACTTTCGAAGGGAGACGGGGAGTACCGTTTGAGACTACGGGGGTGACCGGTGATGAAGAAAGGCGGTTCGTTTGTGATGATTTCGGGATTGTTTTGAAAAAAGTCATTGACCGGCTTGTTTGTGATAAGGGGAGACCGGCATAAGTGCGTGAAAAACGGACAGAAATAATCTGTTAAAGCAGGGGCTTTGGATTCAGTTCGTTTGGTAGGTTGAAAGAAAACGGTAGAAGCAGGTGGCTTTGTTTTCTTGGTCGCTGGATATGCCTCTTTGAACAAGAGTGATCGAAAAAAGGAAGATATTAGAGAAACTACATACACGGTGTGAACATTATGGCGTTGGAGTTCAAATCGGATGGCTTTGGACGTGGCCGGGGAAGGGGTCGTCGATCCGTGAAGAGTCAAGATGTTAATGAACGGTTCCAGCGGGATGTCATGTTAGATGTTACAAGTGCGGTGAATTTGATTCGGGTTGAACCGATAAGACTTTAGACATGATTTGGGTGAAGGTAGGTGTCTTGGAGAAGGTCGAGATGGTTCAAGAAGATGAGAATGTTGTGAACGAGTAGTATGATCAAATCAATTAAGGGGGTGATTGTTGGATTAATTGATTTTGATTTAGTAGTTATCGGTTCATATTAGTTTGAATTGGATTAGGAATAGTTTAGATAAGAATAGTTGAATTTTAGATTGGATAGTTGTTTTATTTTTTATGTTTCAGAGGCTATATATATAGTCTTTATCCATGATAATAAATATAGAGTTTTTAGTCCTTGTTTTTTTTCCACAGCATACGAAATTTGTTCAGAGAGTTTTTTCTTCTTTTTTTGTCTCATACCTGCGTGACATACAAAAGAAAATTTTTTTGCTTTACATTCTACAATTTGTCAATCATCATGTGTTGAAAATGAATCATTTTTGGATCGAGATCATAAAAATTGGAAGTTTTGAACGAAATTCATAATTTAGGTATACGAGATATAGAGAATTTGTAAGCTATTTTAAATTCTATAATATATATTTTTATCTAAACATTAGCCAATTTAGATATGAAATGAACATGATGTTGAAACCAACAAACCAACTCAATGTAACCTGTTAGACAGATAGGTGACTTTCAGCGATTCTTAAAAATTGAGATGTTAGTTGCTTTAAGATATGATATATTTATGTGCTTTTATGCATCGGATATATAGTTTTTTTTATAGATATTTGATTCGGGTTGGTCTTTTATAACGTTCAAATACGTGGAATCAGGAAATTAAAACAAAATGATACGAAAATGAATAAAAAATACCCATCCGCTAGGTCCCTTAAGCTACAAAAAAATCCCACAAACACGTATATTATATTCTGTGTTACTTTCATTGTTTTTTCTTTTTACCAATTCACATGAGAACGACATCAAACGTTTTCTAGTTTGATCTTTTCTGAATTTATGACTTCGCCTAAAAAATTTAAACTATAAATCTATAATTCTTATCAATTTGATAGACAGTTTTATCAAATATATGTTTTAGGAAATACAGAAAATTTATTACAAGTTGTCAACCAGGTGGCTGGGTTGGGCGTGTTTGGCAAAATTAGTTGGAAGCTGGTAGCGGGTAGCGGGTAGCTGGTAACGGGAAGCTGTGACTTTTAGTTTGTATATGACTGTTCGGCAAAAGTAGCTGGAAGCTTTTAAAATATGTAAAATTACATAAAAGGACATCTGCGTAATTATTGGTTATAGTTTTAAGGGTATTCTAGTAATTAATGATATAATTGGCAGAGCTTTTTGTTAAACGCTACTTCAACTAGCTTTTAAAATAGTAGCGTTTGGTTTAAAATAAAAGCTCCAAGCTCGTGTCGCCGAACGAAGCTTTTGGTTTTTATTAGAGCTATTTCCTAAACCCTAGAAGCTAGGAGCTCTCAAACGCTCCCAAAAGCTCCGTGCCAAACACGTCCGTATTTTATGGTTGTATCAACTATGTATCTCTTTAACATTGTTTCAAATTTTCATCGGGTGTTTAGTTACAAAATGAGTTAAGGTTTTTTTTCCCATTAAATGCTTAACATTTAAGCTCATTAAGCCAAAAAATAACACCAGCATGGTTTAATTTTGTGATATTTTGTTTAAACTAATTTTGATTCCTTAAACATTTAAAAATACGTAAAATGATTTTATAGTAACGTAAAGTTACTTAATTATCTTATATTTTAGTCAAATATTAATTACAAAATTTATAAAATACTTATATTATCTTTTTTCATTCATGTAATTTATTTTTTAACCATTTCATAGAACAAACTTGTTATTTTCAATCGGATTCATTGACTAAAATTATTAAGTTTATTATATCAAAATTTTAAATTTAATATACGTTAACTATAAATATATTATTTTTTTAATATATTATGTTAAAAAAAAATCTTCTATTAGTATTCCTAATAATTAATAGTTAGCGTGGCGCTCCAATTAATCCGTTTTTATTTGGGGACAACTTGTATAAAAGGCAAAATAACTGAAAGCAGTACAAACACATAAAATTAAGCCGACTTTTTTTCTCGAAAGTCGAAACCACAAACCTCACATGAACCTTTTGAAAGCTACTCATTAACAGTCAAGTGGGATTAGCTTTTTTTTTTTTTTTTTTTTTTTTGGAACGGCAAAATAATCTAGTCCTACTTCTACTCCTAAACTACATTTTAATACATTAGCCCACTTGATAGATGCTTTGTCCTCTTATGCAGGAGGTCCAGGATTCTATCCCTGACATCGACGATTACTAACCACGTGTTACTAACAACTAACCATTAACTAGCCGTTCAAAAAAAAAAAAAAAAAAAACCTACTCATTAACCTCGTTCACCCTGAGCGATAAGTCGACAATCCTTGTACCATTTACCCACCCACCAATTTCAACCATTTCGTCGATCTTATATTCATCTTCTCATCACGACCGATCTAATTATATATTTTATTGTATACCTACTTTAGCAAGCCGACAATATTTGCATTTAACGGTGTTCGAGTTGTCTACACACTATGCCGGCCCTGAAAGATGGAAGTCGGCCGCCGTGGGTGCAGGGGCGGAACTGAAGAGTAGCACGGGGTAGCCCGTGCTACTGCTCAGATTTGTGCAAAACCCTAATCATTCTTCCCCAATATCGTCTGCACTCTGCACTATGTAGGTGGAATCGACAAATCGAGCAGCCACCTCGTATCTCCTTCAACGTTCACTCCTTCCCCTTTCCCTTTCCTTCAAATTGAGCAGCCACCGACAATAGCCTTCCCGGTCGCCGGCTTTGCTTCCCCGTCACCTACGCTTCCTGCCGCCGGCCTTGCTCCGCCACCGTCGCTGCTCTCCCGCTGCAGCTTCTTCTCCGTTGCCTTTGCTCTCCACCGTAGCTTCTTCTTCGCCGACTCTACTGTCCGCTGCCTCTGCTCTCCGTCGAATCTCCAGCCCTAATACGGTAACCTCTTTGAACTCCCATTGTACAGCAAAAATCAAATTTATATTTCTAATTTTGAATGTTATTTCTAATTTGCATATTCATAACCATGCAAATCTTTTATTCGGAAAAAAAATTGTGCAACCCCTCACGAAATTTTCTGATTCCGCCCCTGCGTGGGTGGGTTTTGCAGCTGCTGTTTGGGTCCAGATCGCCGCCGGCAACGCCTACGGTTTCCCTCTTTACTCTCACACTCTGAAATCCGTACTAGGTCTCTCTCAGCAACAGCTTACTATTCTTGGTGTTGTTAATGATATTGGAGAAAATGTTGGTATCCTTCTGGGGATTGCGTGTAACAAATGCCCACTGTGGGTTGTTCTTTTGGTGGGTGTTTTTGCTTTTTTCTTCGGTTATGGTATCATTTGGCTTGTTGTCAGTGACTGTTCACAACATGCCTGTCTGGGTTGTAAGTATTTTTTGTTTATTCACCTTTCTCTTTAAAGGATTCGGTTCTTTCCAACTTATCTTGATCGATTTGTCTTTAGATTTTAAAACTATCAACTATGACTCTTGACCTTATAAAATGGTATTTTACATATCTTGATTTCGTTTCTGCTTAGAATATTCATCGTAATAACTGTTTATAGGTTTAGTTAATCCAACTACCAGGAATGTGTAGTTGGCTTTATATTTTGCTCAAATGTTCTGCATGTCTTGCAATTCTTGGGCTTTTATCATGTAGTTTTTAGGTATATTTGTGTCTTCCTTCATGGGTACGTAGGTGTATAATGTGAATATGGTGCAAAAGATCTGCAATACATGAATTTTGTGAAGCTAGTCCTTTCAAGTTTCATGAATCATCAACATACAAAATAGTTGACAAAGCAGACAGATGATAAGAGGTACGTGGACTCCTGAACTTCTAAAAAAAATTAATGCCAAAGTAGGTCCAACAAATATAGAGGCAAATGAGATTTATGATGCCAAAAGGGCTTGTAGCCCAGCGGCATCGGGGGTTGTCATCCCTACTTGAGGTCGAGGGTTCTAGTTTCGTAAAAAAAACATAAATGGTGTTAAGGTGTAGTTTAGGAGTAGGAGTATGATAGATTGTCGTGCTAAAAAAATGAGATCTATGATCTATGTAATCCCAATTGACTAGTAAAAGGAAAATCAATAAGCCTCTAATTTTGCAAATGATTGTTATTTTGATTTACTTATAAATTTGTAAATACGTAAAATATCTTTTATGCAAATGAAATGTTACTTAGTTATCTTTTATATTTATTAAATGCTTGCTAACTGCAACAAGATATATGCTATTTTTATATTTTATTGTTTTGTATAATATTGTTATCTATTAAAGATAACAACTTATTGTTTTTAGTCAATCAATTAGCTTAAATTTTGAAGTCTATTATATAAATAGTTAACCTTCATAATAAATAATAAAAGAATTATAAATTTTATAAATATACAATATTGTAATGTGGATAATAAGATAGTTAAACCCTTGCAACTTATGTTGTAAGAATTGATGGAATGCTGATTGTATTGCCAAATTGCTACAAGATTCAAGTTGCATTGAAAGTCGAGAAATAAAGTAGACGAGAGACATTTAGTGAAAATGCAAGCATAAGGGGACAGTAATACACATACATGTCCAAGTATTACTTTGTTTCGGACAAAGTGTATGTCAATCTCAATGTGCTTCGTTCTGTGAGATTGAATCGAAATGGTAGACTAATACACGATACTAACATTATCATAGTAGATAATAGTCGTAGTGGGTGAAGGGTGATGCAGCTCACGAAGGAGATTTTGAATCTAACAAGTCTCTGCAACAACATTTACAACACCATAATACCCAACCTCAACAGTCAAATGAGAGACGATACCCTATTGTTTTGAGGACCACGATAAGAGTTTGGTTGAGGAATACACAATAGTTTAAGGTGGACCGTTTAGTAAGTGGGCAACCAGCCCGATAAACATCAGAGTAGGCTATAAGTCCCCGATATGGAGACTAGAAAAGTTGCAGTCATAATTAGTTATGCCACGAATATTTAAAAGTATCCTCTTAAGAGTCATGAAGTGAGGCTCATGAGGATCATTCATGTATTAATAAAATATATTATACTACATAAGTAATATCAGGCCAGGTAAATCTAAGACACTATAAAACACATGAAATATTGAGATGTAAAGTTGGTTAATGTGTCGGCCGGTATACAGGATGGTTTGTAATCGGTTGGCCTGATATGTTAAGTTGGTTAACGTGTCAACCCATATAGGGGAGGGTTTGCAATTAAGCATGTTAGTTGGTTCCAAAATATCCTAGGCATACTTATGCTGAGATAAAAACATATCATGCTTGTCTCATGTAATAACAATGCGGAGAAAGAAATTGAGATCACTAATATCAGTCATGGAGAACTTGGTGCTCAAAGTGGCTATAAGCTATTGTAAGACTATGACGACGAGAATATAATGCCATAGAATAAGATAAGTTGTGTGAGGGCCCTAATAGTATATAAACAATGATGAGTCATAAGTCAAGAGATAAACTAAGCAAAATTGTGAAATCATGCTTGTAGGCATGTTTGAGGCCATATGGTGACCTCTATAGATAAAAAACACGATCTGGAAAACGTGGAATCCGAAAAACCTAGTGGACGATGCATATAGATGGTCTTGATAAGGTGACTGCGAAAAAATGCATTATTCCCATCATGTTGGTGTATATACCAATTCTACAAGACAACAAGAGTAAGGATTATATGGATAGTGGTAGGCTTGATGTGTAGACTAAATTTCTTGCCACAATCAATGTCTGCTCATTGATTCCACCCATTAGAAACAAGGTGAGGCTTGTAGCGAGCAAGAGAACCGTTTAAATGTAGTTTGTTTTTAAACTACCTAACACAAATTATAACACTAGCATCAATGGGTTGAGGTACTAGTAACAAAGTTTAATTAGAAATACGACCAGTACATTCCTCTTTCATATCAGTGTGTTAGTTGCAATCTTTAAATACATGGAAGTGATTCCTAGGCAGCAAGGAGAAAGACTCGACATGTGAATTGAGTATTTGGATGGGATTATATATATCATGAGAAGCATGAGTTGTTATTAAGTGAGTGGATACACCATTTTTTTAAGAAAATGAAAGCTGACTTAGGAATGAAGGAGGACTGATGATAGAGTGTTGGTTGGGGGATCCTCAATGAATAAAAAAGGGTTGTCAGAATGGGATGGAATAGATGAGGGTGAAGAGGCTACCAAAACAACTTTGTAAGATGTGTTGGGGTTTGATGTGGTAGCCAAGTTGGCTGACGAGGCAGAAGAGTTAGCTTCTACCGATGTATCGGACTGTCAACAGTTGCTGACATAACATCAAAGGGGTAAATAGGTAAAGCAATATGTATGGTTGGGTTTGGAAGTGGGAATGTGATGAAACATGAGGAAATATTATTGGTATCCTCATAAGTATCAATAAACTTATATGATGGTGGATATATGGATGTCACAAAACCACAAGGAAAGATAGTTTCGTTAATGCAACAAGAAATAATGATTTTCTTGGTTGCAAGATTGAGGCATCTATATCTTGGATGATCCGAGGGATATCTGAGAAATGCATATGGAGTTTTTCAAGGAGAAAGCTTGTGAGGGGTGGTTATATAAGGGTAAAAGAGACACCCAAAAACTCGAAGGTGAGAGTATGTGGGTTGCTGTTGAATAATTTACTGTATTAAGTGTTGTTTTGTAGAGTGGTAGAACGAAGAACATTGAGAAAATAGGAAGCTATATGAAGGGCTTCGATAGAATAGATACGAGGAAGATGATCTTGAAAGAGAAGTGTAAGAATGGTGTTGTTTATGGTATGGAGCATTCTTTCAGAGATTCCTGTTTGTTGTGATGTGTACGCACAAGATAATTGTATATGGATATCGTTTGAACACAAAGAAGGTGAAATTATTCATTATTAAATTCAACACTGTTGTCGCATTGAAAAGCTTTAATGTTACATTAGAATAGATTTTAAAAAAAGGCGCAAAAGTGGATGAATTCTTAGAATACATTAGATTTTGATCGTAGGAGTTAAACCCAAAGGAATTGAGAAATGTAATCACAGTAAATAAAATAATATTTAACACCACTAACATTTTTAACAGATAACTCCGTAAATCAGAGTGTGAATTATTTGAAATGGAACAACTGTAATGGAATTAGATAATGTAAAAGGCAATCTTACATCTTTTCCTAGTTGACTTGCATGAATAAACTAGAATTATTATTGTTTTTACACATAGTCAAATTATGAGAAACTAAACATTAAAGAAATTGTTTACTTGGGTGAGCGAGACATTGATTCCAAATAGACTGGTCAAGTAAAAGAAACACTTGAAAAGACAAAATTGTAATGGATGGATATTACTCGTGCTGTCACATCACATGAGGATTTGCTAAGTCCAATAATCCTTCACAAAAAAACAAATTCATCAAATTCTATAAAACATTTGTCATCACACATGGAACGATGAAAAAAATAAATATTTTATGACTTTTTGGGTAATAATGGTGCTTTTTAAAGTGAGGTTGCAATAAGGTTTAGAACGATGACGCTTGGTATGACTCACGGTACTAACAAGGATTTTTGATTCATCCACAACCAATACAAAAGAAGAAATACGGTTATTAATAATAAATTGGAGTATATCTACATTAGAATGAAGTTGAGCAATGGACCCAAAGTCCATGCACCATCTATTGTTGCTTCGATCATCTAGAGACATTGCATTAAACATCTTAAGAAGCAAGGTAGCTTGATCTTAAGAAGATGGATTCGAGTTGTTGAACCAATTCCCAGGAGGTGGAGTGCGTGATTGATCTGAGAAATAGGCATGTTTGTGGGGGTTGATGCATGCAAACGTTTGGGATGGAGGCCCACCTGAGTGCTTATACTAACTGTTGGTCCAATAACCGTTACACTATGTGTACCTACATTAGAATGAAGATGAGCAACAACCCTAAAGTCCATATACTATCTATTGTTGCTCGAATCATCTAGAGACATTGTGTTAAAAATCTCAGGAAGCAAGGTAGTTTGACCTTGAGAATATGGATCGTAATATTAAACCAATTCCAAGGAGGTGGAGTAGGTGATTGATCTGAGAGGTAAGTCTATTTTTAAGGGTTGTTGATTGTAAACTGTTAGGATGGAGGTCCACCTGAGTACTGTTGTGGGTGGCTGTTGGCCCAAAAACTGTTAGGATGGTAGGAGTCCGGTGGTGTCCAAAAGTCTACTAATTAGCAACTAGAGTAGGAAGCGGTCTTAATTGCATTAAAGCTAGCCTATTGGGGTTTGATCCGACGGAAACAGAAGATAAAGATGAGTTCAATTGGTACTTGTTGTACCCCCATCTTGGATGAGGCAAGACTTGCAACTAGATGGAGCTGGTACTATCACGACCACCACGAGTGGAATTTCTGCCACAATGATTATGCCATCCTCTAATATGACCACCAAGAAATTTATTTCTGATGATTGGAAGAGAAATTTTGATGTGTAGTGGCAAGGATAATAGGGAAGATGAATCATCTGTGTGAGAGACTTGGAGATTTTGGCTTTGCACTTGGTTCATCCATTGCTCTTCGAGAAGAAACATCAATCAAGTTTTTGAGAACGTTAGGAGGTGGAGCGGTGGCGAATAATACTTGCACACATAGTCAAATTTAGGGGAGATCTCATTGATAGTGTATGCCACTAGGTTTTTCTCCATAATGATCATGCCAATATTGTTAAGGAGATCGACTAGTGTTTTGATTCGATTGTTGTAGCGCCTAATCATGAAGTCACCAATGGTTATGTTATGTAGTTCATTGTCTAGTTGGATTGCCTTCATGTGTTCGTTGTAATGGGAAAATGTCTCAAGATCTTTCCATATTTTTCTTGCGATGACCTTTTTTTTCATAATCATTTTAAAGAGATGTTGAAATAATACTGCAAATCCACATTTTCACAATGGAATCGATACGGCTCCACTCCATATTGTTGGAAAATGCATGAGATTTTTTGTTAGGTTCTTCAAGATGATCGGGCACACTAAACCCATTACAATAAGTTTTTATAGCAAATTCAGTATTTGAGATAAATCTTTTTTTTTAAATTCAAATCCTATCATTTTTTAAATCACAACAGCCCACCCAAAATTCAATGAATTGACTAAAATATATCAAAATCTTTTCCTTTTTTGAATCGGAAATCATTCCTATCTTATGTTTGATTTTAAATAAAAAATCTTTAAATACACCATATATTCCATAAGCGTCGAATTATTGCTTACCAATCTTTATCTTTATTGTTCTCTTCCTCTTCATCCACAGCCGCATTTTCAATTGGTTCTACAATTCGAAGTCTGCAATAACAATGTAAGTTAACCATTCTCCCTCCCGATTATTAATTCTTCTTTGTTCTACTGCTTCTGCAAGTATTCTTTCTCAGTATTATCTACTCATCACTCTAACCATCTGTTTATGAAACGTAAAACACATCACACACAAAAGGAACATAAATAGCAATGCACTATCATAATAATTGTGGAATTGAAACTAGAATTACAAATATACGAGTAAAAATACTGACTAAAAATCATAAAACAAAATATATTTAAATTGTAATTTTACCTTTTATTAATGAACTTATTTGTAAATGTTATTTTTTCAAAGTAGCAACCTGTTAATGAACCTTTTGCAAAGTTCAATGCTACAAACAATTTTATTTTCAGAAACCGTCTTATAAGTGAGCATCAACATACAAAAACAAATTCTTTCTAGATCACCTAAAAAGAATCCGAAAATTTTAATTTTTTAAGTACAATGTTATTAATGAAGTTTTTTTGTACATGTTTAATGTTAAAAACAATTTTTTTCCAAAACATTGTGTTAATGCAAGGATAGAAGATGAAAATTAGTTACTAACTAGTATTCGGACAGTCCGCGCAATGCTGCGGTAGCCCCGTATATTGAAAAAAAGCAGCTGGACAAAGACAAATTACGTAAGGGACAAAAAATGTAACTTTAAAATATAATAAGGGACTGGAATCGTAACTTACAAAATACCAATAATATAACTTTATAATAAATATGGTGAAAACAATTAATTCAAAATTAGTTGAGGGGAAAAAACGTAAATATAAAAGTTTGTTATAAAAAGAATCAAAATAGCAGGTACCAAATGAATAGCAGGTACCAAATAAAAATTTATTTACAATTTGTATCCTATGCTTTACCAATTATACTATGATCTGAATTTAGTAATTATGGCTCTGGAAATAGCAGGTACCAAATGAATAGTGAAAAGCTCTCACATATTCATTTTGGTAATTTATATATATATATATATATATATATATATATATATATATATATATATATATATATATATATATATATATATATATATATATATATATATATATATATATATATATATATAGGGGCATGATCAACATAGAACCACTTTTTATCCATAGAACCATAGAACCACATGTTCAGTACTGAACATGCACTATGTTCAGTACCGAACATACATATGTTCAGAGCTGAACATGCATATATGTTCATTAGTGAACATATATAATATATGTTCACTAATGAACATATACGTATGTTCAGCTCTGAACATATGTATGTTCGGTACTGAACATATGCATGTTCAGTACTGAACATAGTGGTTCTATGGTTCTATGTCTAATTTTGGTTCTATGTTGATCCCACCCCTATATATATATATATATATATATATATATATATATATATATATATATATATATATATGAAAAGTGCGATCATACCTTAGCCATGGCTGAAGTAATAATGTCCGATATGAGCTCAGTAGTATCACCAATCTCAAGGCTTAACACCTGAGCATCAGGGTATTTCAACATGTGAGCAATCTTCTTTTTAACAATTTGTAATCGACCACAAAAAAAATATTTTAATATCATATTCGAAATTATGAATTAAGAAGGAAATTTTCAAATATAATTTATAATTAAAAGCATCAATTGCTTAAAAACATTAAAGGTTGAAATGATACTTTTAGTCTATCACCAATATGATCAAAATATATAATCTAAAGCATTAGTTGCTTAAAACTTAAAAAAGTATTAAAAGTTAAAAGGATACGTTAATAATGGCTTAAGAGTATTAAAATTTACAAATGCATAAAATAACATATTATGTAATCAAATTGAAGACAAAAAAGTCGTTATATGATAAAAATGCTTGCAATGGCTTAAGTTCAAATATATAGTGTTAGTCTATAATCTATTATCAATATGATCAAATCTGGGTCAACAATTTCCACCATTCTATTATAAAAATAGGGCAAGAAAAAGGCAAAAAATACCCTTTATCAAATCTGGGTCAACAATTTCCACCATTCTAGTATCAATCCTCTATGACCACCACCTTTCTTCATCCACTCTCCGAGTCATCTATAAATAATTTAACTATTTGTTGTTCAGGCAAAATGAACTCCATTTCATGAGACCATTTCTTCACAAATAAAATGCAATCGTACACATAATTTGAATGATAAAAACTTGGACAAACCATGTTCTGTGCTAACTAAGGTTTAAGCTAAGCAACCCTAAATCATAAATGGAAGAAATAGCAGCGTACTTTCATTTATATGTGTGTTATATCATCCTACTTTCATTTCTTTCTATTACAACATAGTACTTGAAATTTTTTTATCATTAAGACATTATACTTTGAAAAATCTACCAAGTATAACATTGTACTTTATTTCTTATTAAGATATTATACTACGAAAATTCTTCCCAATTATGGGAATAAAATTTGGTTTGTAGATGGATGACATTGATTTAGTTGGTGTATATTTCAAAGTACAATGCTATATTAGAAAGAAATGAATACTGAATTCCAGCAAGTTACGGCTTTAAGACGATCAAAATAGGTGTCAAAATTACAATAGAACTACCTGCTATCATCTTCAAAGCCCTTTATGAGAAGAATTGGTTCAGCTTCAACATTTTCCTTCTCCAATGACACAGGCTGCTGCTTCCCATCAATTAATTTGGTGGCACTTTTTTGGCGCCTACCTTTTCTTCCTGTTTTCTGATAAAAAAGAAAAGCGCCATCTTTTGCAATCCCTCCATCATTCTGTTTCAGTGTTTCCTAAAAGAAAAGGTATGTAAGTCACATGTTGAAGCCGAATTTCATTAAGCAACTAATGCGACATTCTTACGTGATTATCACAACTTATAGTTGCATCAAACATGAGAAAAAGTAGCAACAACATGCACCTACTTCCGTGCTCACCTGACTAGAAGATCTTAATTCATTGTCTGCATAATGACTTTTAAGTTGCTCCGCATGATGCTTTTGTTTCACCTCATCCTCAATACGTCTTTGGTATTCCAAAGTTTCTTCAAGCTCAATTTTTCTACACATCACTTCATCTTGCAGTTGGTTAACATCATCTTCATTTTCATCAACAGTTTCTTCATTTTCAAAGGCTAAAACTTGTAGCTTAATATTGTTTGTAGCCTGCAAAGATAACAAGAATATTAGCAATAAGAACAAGCATTTCAATCCATAAGTGTACTCATATATTTCAGACCTTAGAATCTTCTACTTTTCTGTAATCCCTTTTCTTTCTTTTATCTTTTAGCTTATCATTAACAGTGCCCTTTTTAGAATCTAAAGCAAGTTCTGCTAGAAAAGCTTCTCTTGCAGCATCTGACTTCTCTGCTAAATCTTCTACAAGTGCCTAAAGAAAGGTCAAAATAGGAAGAAAAAGAAAAGATCTCAATTTAGACATATGCATGGTAAGAGTAACTCATAAAGGGTATAACAATTATATATGTAATGCCCGGTTTCTCAGTCTTAGGATACACCCATAATTTAATTAAACAAAAACATAATTATGGTGTAATTCCAAAAGATGAGTAACAAGTTCTACAAAGTTCTATCAAAAGCAAAGTTTAAGTCATAATCTATTTACAACAAGTGGTTACATTGTTTTCATCAAAAACCGGGATATCCAAAAAGTTTTCAAAACATCTAGAACGAGTCCAAGTCCAAAGTCCATATCAATCCAGCTAACCCTCCGTGATGTGTTTTCCACGACCTGTATTACCAGAACCTAACACAAACAACAATAGCAAACAAATTATGAGCTTTGAAAGCTCAGTGAATAATTAGAGAATGACTTAATTATATAATCCAACTCTTCATTCCAATGAATCTCAATTGAACAACTCAATCCTTAGTGTATCTCAAACACTGTTACTCTTTAATTCTTTACTCAAATCAACCTAATATGATATACCTTTGATCTGCAATAATATCTCAACAATAGTTAATTCATTTAACAATAACTACTCACCTGAAGTTAACTCGGTATGTGGAACTCCAGAACCTCGTGTCTGATCCTGACTAGCCTTAGCTGTAACACAACAGCTAAATTTCAATACTCAAGTCTCATAATAATCTCATTCACATTTTATATCAACAAAATCCAGGAATTAGCATCATATGGTGAAGTCATAATCAACAATAACAATAATACTCTAGTTATAGCTCCTCACTTCACCCCTTTGACCCATTCAAATTCATAAACAAAATCAACAAGCATAACACTAACTCAAGCTTAACAATTAAACTCTTATAGACCTGCTATACAACTAATTTAACCTTAACATCATCGATTCACAGGTGGTCCATAGAGACCACAAGGAATCACTCTAAATCAAAGTATCCAACGGTTGAAACAAACTCAAATTCAAGGAGGATTACCTTTCAAGCTCAAGGAACTAATCTCTAGCTTCAATTCGTGATCAATAAGCCTTAATCTCGACTTAGAAGGGTTGGAATCGTTTTTCTAGGGTTTGGGAGGGTTTTGGTCGAATTGGGAATGACCCAAATGAAAGAAAACTCGACTTAAAAACAGCCTTGGGTACGCGACACGACCCGTGTAGGCTCACACGACCCGTGTGAGACCTACAGTAAGCCGACATGAATTTTTTGCAGACTCACACGACCCATGTTGGTTCACACGACCCGTGTGAGATCCAACCTCGCCTCGGTAATTTTTGAATAAGATCTACACGACCCGTGTGAAGCTACACAACCCGTGTAGGTCTGAAAAAGGTTACTGCTTTGTTTCCAAGCCTTTCTACACGACCCGTGTAGCTCTGATTTGACCTTTTACAAGTTCAAACTTTTCTCAAATGGGTTTTTAACCATCCTAACTCATATAGCAACCTATTTAATCTTAATTACACTAAGATTAACACAAAATCTATATAATTTAATAATACGGTATTACAAGTTCTTACCCCCTTCAAAAGATTCCGTCCTAGGAATCTCTTAAAACAAAAAGGGATACTTTGACCGCATCTCCTCCTCAGCTTCCCAAGTGACATCTGTACCTCTATGATGTCGCCATTGTACTTTCACTACTCCAATCTCTTTGTTTCGTAACTTCTGAACCTTTCTATCCAATATCTGCTCCGGCATCTCTTGGTATCTCAATTTTTCGTCTAATTGGACTCCGGCTAAAGGTACTCGAGTGGATTTATCATGTAATGTTTTTCTGAGATGTGACACATGGAACACATTGTGGATTCCCCGTAGTTCATCTGGAAGCTCAAGTTTGTATGCAACTGCTCCAATCCTTTCCAAGACTCGAAAGGGTCCGATAAATCTCGGGCTCAACTTCCCTCTTTTACCAAAACGAATTACTCCTTTCCACGGGGACACTTTTAACATTACCATGTCTCCAACTTGAAACTCTAATGGCTTTCTTCTCTTGTCTGCATATTGTTTTTGGCGGTTTTGAGCTACTCGCATATGCTCACGGATGCTTTGTATCTTCTCTTCAGTTTCAGCTATAATTTCCGGTCCCGCCAATGGTTTCTCTCCCATCTCTGTCCAGCAAGTTGGTGTTCGACACGGTGCACCATATAAAGCTTCAAAAGGTGCCATCTGTATACTGGAGTGATAAGTGTTGTTATAGGCAAACTCCACTAAAGGCAGATGATCTTCCCAACTGCCTCCAAAATCAATGATGCAGGCTCGTAGCATATCTTCAAGTGTTTGTATCGTCCTTTCCGACTGTCCATCTGTCTGGGGATGATACGCAGTACTCAGTAAGGCTTTAGTACCAAAATGCTTTTGGAAACTCTGCCAAAAATGGGAATTGAACCGACTATCTCTATCAGAAATTATTGAAGTCGGCACTCCATGTCGTCTCACCACTTCTCTAGTATAAATCTCAGCTAGCTTTGACACTTGATAATCTTCTCGGATCGGAATGAAATGAGCAGACTTTGTCAACCTATCAACAATCACCCAAATTGAATCATATCCTCGTGGAGTCCGAGGCAACTTTGTGATGAAATCCATAGTGATTTCATCCCATTTCTTCTTTGGTACAGGTAACGGTTGCACTGCTCCATACGGCTTTTGATGATTAGCTTTTACCTGAAGACATGTCAAACAGTTCTCTACAAATCGTCCCACATCTCGCTTCATACCAGGCCACCAGTAATACGGCTTTAGATTATGATACATTCGCGTGCTACCAGGGTGAACCGCATATCTAGTACAGTGAACATCCTCTAGTAATAACTGTCTCGCCTCGCCATGTCTCGGAACCCAAACTCGCCCTTGGAAAGTCTTGATTCCTTGTGTATTTTCCACAAGTTTCTCTATATAACCATTCATCCTTTCTTTCTTCAAGTCATTGGCTTCGACTTGGCATCTATGTATCACCTCCGGTAATCGACTCACAATTCCCATTCGAGCCGATACGACTCGAATAGGCGGCTCTTTACGACTTAGTGCATCCGTCACTACGTTAGCTTTACCGGGATGGTAAAGTATTTCATAATCATAATATTTTAGCAGATCCATCCACCGTACTTGCCTCATGTTTAACTCTTTCTGATCGAATAGGTATTTCAAACTTTTGTGATCCGTGTAAATCTGGAATTTCACGCCATAAAGATAATGTCGCCACATTTTTAATGCAAATATTATCGCCGCCAACTCTAAATCGTGTACTGGATAAGATTTTTCATGTGGTTTTAGTTGTCGAGATGCATACGCTATCACTCGTCCTTTTTACATCAATACACACCCAAGTCTACTTAAGGAGGCATCGCTGTAAAGAACAAAGTCTTCCCCTCCTTGCGGTAACACTAACACCTGAGCCTTACACAAGCCATCTCGTAGTTGTTCAAAGGCTGACTGTTGTGCCTCAGTCCAACTAAATTTCTCCGTCTTCTTAGTCAACTTGGTTAAGGGTGTAGCTATACGAGAAAAGTTTTCAACGAATCGCCAATAATAGCCTGCTAACCCCAAGAAACTACGAACCTCCATTGGACTCTTTGGAGGCTTCCAACTCATTACTGCTTCGATCTTTGCTGGATCTACCTTTATACCATCTTCATTTATCACATGGCCAAGAAATTGGATCTCCCGCAACCAAAACTCACATTTTGAAAATTTCGCATATAATTTCTCGTCTCGAAGAAGATCTAGCATTTGTTGCAAATGAAATCTGTGCTCATCTCGACTCTTTGAATAAATCAGGATGTCGTCGATAAACACAATTACGAATTTATCAAGAAAGGGACGACAAACCCGATTCATCAAATCCATAAAAGCGGCTGGAGCATTAGTCAAACCGAACGGCATGACTAAGAATTCGTAATGGCCATACCTTGTGCGAAAGGCTGTCTTCGGGATATCAGCTTCTTGTACTCTCAACTGATGATAACCGGATCTCAAATCAATCTTGGAAAAATATGTGGCTCCGTGTAATTGATCAAACAAATCATCTATCCTTGGCAACGGATAACGATTCTTTATCGTGATCTTATTGAGCTCTCGGTAATCTATACACATTCTCATGGAGCCGTCTTTCTTTTTCACAAAGAGTATAGGTGCACCCCACGGAGACGAACTCGGACGAATAAATCCAAGTTCTAATAACTCTTGCAACTGTCTCTTTAATTCTTCCATCTCAGATGGTGCTAATCGATAAGGTGGTCGAGCTACCGGCTTCGCCCCCGGTATAACATCGATCACAAATTCAACTTGTCTACTCGGTGGTACGCCTGGAAGATTATCGGGAAATACATCGGGATAATCACAAACCACTTCCACTTCTTCTATTTTGGAATGTTTTGACTCAGCACTAATCACATGTGCCATAATCAATTCACCCCCTCTTTCTATAT
The DNA here is from genome assembly GCA_023525715.1 of Cichorium intybus. Taxonomy (NCBI): domain Eukaryota; kingdom Viridiplantae; phylum Streptophyta; class Magnoliopsida; order Asterales; family Asteraceae; genus Cichorium; species Cichorium intybus. The sequence continues at coordinate 52,343,657 of CM042011.1, forward strand.
ATCTCCTAACCGTGACAAGTGACACTATCGGTACTTTTCGGGAATGTCGTTCACCTCGTATCAAAATTCGGGAACCACTCGGTGTCTTTATGGAAAGTGTTTTCTCATGACAATCCATTTGACCTCTATTATCATCCATCCAATCCATCCCGACTATTACATCAAACTCATGATTAGTAATCGGCTTCAGATCTATAGGGTACACAACCCCGTAGATTTCAAGCCGACACTGTTTATAATGACTCTTTACAAAAACACATCTCCCATCTGCTACATCTACTATTATTTTCTCATATAAATCAGCTAATGGAATATCTAGTTTAAAAGCAAAAAACTCTGATATAAAAGACACAGATGCACCCGAATCAAAAAGTACTCGTGCTTGAAAAGAGTTCAAGCTAAAGATACCTGTGATAACATCGGTCCGATCTCTAGCCTCGTCAACAGTTAATTGAAAAGCTCGTGTTTTCACATGACCACCACCCCTGTCTCTTCGATCGTCTCGATCTCGACCTCCTCCTTGACCAGTCTTTTGAAAATCTCTTTGTGGCTCAGATTTCATCTTTGGGCAACTTGGACGAATATGCCCGCTCTCCCCACAATTGAAACAAACGGGGCGACTCTCGGTACACTGGCGAGCCATATGTCCCGTCTTTCCACACTAGAAACAAACTGATGGAGGGTTTCGGGGATCACATTCTCCCATGTGTTTTCGCCTACACTTCTTACACCATTTCTCTTCATTCCTCTTGATTTCACCACGGACTTGAGAACCCGTGGTGATGGATCTCTGAGAAGTATCTACAGCTTTACCCTCCCACTTTCTCTTAAATCCTCCAAGTTCTCTTTCGGTTCTTCTCTCCTCCTCCTGTCTTTGCAACTCCCTTTCTCTCGATCTTGCTGCCTCAGCAACTTGTTGAAAGGTAGTATATCTAGAACTCGGCAAAAACTCTCAGATCTGGGTTTTTAAACCCCACAAGTAACAATCCATCTTACGCTCCTCTGTATCAACTTGATGTTGTGCAAATCTTGCCTTCTCATTAAAATCCAGTGTGTATTGTTGCACTGTTCTCGACCCTTGTTGTAACTTCAAAAACTCTTCCTCTATTCCCTTCATAGCATTATTGGAACAATAGTATTCAGTGAACTTCAACTTGAATTGTTCCCAGCTCAGTGTATACGCCAAACTCTCTCCTATCTCCATATACATATTCTCCCACCAGAACTGTGCATCTTCCTTTAACAAGTTTGTTGCAAACTCCACTTTATCTGCCTCGTCGCATTTACTGGTGCGGAACATCTTTTCAACATGTGTTAACCAATTCTTGGCTGCTATGGGATCATCTTTCCCATAGAAATCGTATGGCTTGCACTTCTGAAAAACATCATAAGTACACCTCCTTGTCTTCTCAGGTATTCTAGCTCTACCCGCCTCAGTATAGACCTCTTCACGATCCTCCCTGTGTTCAGGTTGAACCGGTGGTTGTCCCGAAGGACCTCCAGTTGCAGCCTCCGTCTGAGGCCTCAAGTAAGTGGGTAGTAATTCTTTAAGTGTTTTGGCTACCTCAGCCGCAATCATAGCTTGCATATTACTCTGTGTCTCGGAAGGTCGCTCTCCCTCGGGTTGATGCTCTTTACCCGAATCTCGTGATCCCGATTGATCTCTTGATGGATCACCTCGCTCTTTTTCTTTTCCAGTGCTCATCTTAACTGAAAAAGAAATTTAACTCATTTAGTAATCACCACCATAAAACTCAATATGATGTGTAATCAACTCAATTGTATATCACTATAACACTCAATATAGTGTATAATCAACTCAATTGTATATCACTATAATACTCAATATAGTGTATAATCACTCAATTGTGATACACCGCAGAGGATATCTACTCGGGACTCTTTGGGACTTTTCAATCTCATTGGTTTAAGTCTAAACCTATCTCAAGGTTTAATTCCCTTAAACCAAGGCTCTGATACCAACTTGTAATGCCCGGTTTCTCAATCTTAGGATACACCCATAATTTAATTAAACAAAAACATAGTTATGGTGTAATTCCAAAAGATGAGTAACAAGTTCTACAAAGTTCTATCAAAAGCAAAGTTTAAGTCATAATCTATTTACAACAAGTGGTTACATTGTTTTCATCAAAAACCGGGATATCCAAAAAGTTTTCAAAACATCTAGAACGAGTCCAAGTCCAAAGTCCATATCAATCCAGCTAACCCTCCGTGATGTGTTTTCCACGACCTGTATTACCAGAACCTAACACAAACAACAATAGCAAACAAATTATGAGCTTTGAAAGCTCAGTGAATAATTAGAGAATGACTTAATTATATAATCCAACTCTTCATTCCAATGAATCTCAATTGAACAACTCAATCCTTAGTGTATCTCAAACACTGTTACTCTTTAATTCTTTACTCAAATCAACCTAATATGATATACCTTTGATCTGCAATAATATCTCAACAATAGTTAATTCATTTAACAATAACTACTCACCTGAAGTTAACTCGGTATGTGGAACTCCAGAACCTCGTGTCTGATCCTGACTAGCCTTAGCTGTAACACAACAGCTAAATTTCAATACTCAAGTCTCATAATAATCTCATTCACATTTTATATCAACAAAATCCAGGAATTAGCATCATATGGTGAAGTCATAATCAACAATAACAATAATACTCTAGTTATAGCTCCTCACTTCACCCCTTTGACCCATTCAAATTCATAAACAAAATCAACAAGCATAACACTAACTCAAGCTTAACAATTAAACTCTTATAGACCTGCTATACAACTAATTTAACCTTAACATCATCGATTCACAGGTGGTCCATAGAGACCACAAGGAATCACTCTAAATCAAAGTATCCAACGGTTGAAACAAACTCAAATTCAAGGAGGATTACCTTTCAAGCTCAAGGAACTAATCTCTAGCTTCAATTCGTGATCAATAAGCCTTAATCTCGACTTAGAAGGGTTGGAATCGTTTTTCTAGGGTTTGGGAGGGTTTTGGTCGAATTGGGAATGACCCAAATGAAAGAAAACTCGACTTAAAAACAGCCCTGGGTGCGCGACACGACCCGTGTAGGCTCACACGACCCGTGTGAGGCCTACAGTAAGCCGACATGAATTTTTTGCAGACTCACACGACCCGTGTTGGTTCACACGACCCGTGTGAGATCCAACCTCGCCTCGGTAATTTTTGAATAAGATCTACACGACCCGTGTGAAGCTACACAACCCGTGTAGGTCTGAAAAAGGTTACTGCTTTGTTTCCAAGCCTTTCTACACGACCCGTGTGGCCATACACGACCCGTGTAGCTCTGATTTGACCTTTTACAAGTTCAAACTTTTCTCAAATGGGTTTTTAACCATCCTAACTCATATAGCAACCTATTTAATCTTAATTACACTAAGATTAACACAAAATCTATATAATTTAATAATACGGTATTACAATATACGAACCCGCAAAAAAGAATTTACTAGAGGCACAAGTATGAGTCCAAAATCATGAACAGATGCAAGACCGAGCTTTCCTTCTAACTGATGCATTCCATTTACTGTGCGCATGATTCTTGCATCAATTTTGCTGAGCTGCATCATCAAAAAAGTGAAATGAAGTGGAGATACAGAAGATTTACAAAATACCCGAATCTGCTAAGTCAAAATCGAATACACTAAGCTCACCAACTAAAAAGATACTTTCACTATTTAATTCTTTTTCAAACTCTTTGTTTATGTGACATCCAACCAATGATGACATGGCAAATAATTGTCATATCCTCAAACATTGCCACATAAGCAAAAAGAAAAAAATCGGTAACCTATTTTTCTTTCTTTGGGTTGATAATTGCTATGTTTGGTATAAAATTGTAAATTTGTTTCTTTTATGGGTCAAAATCAAAGTATATTTCTGAAAAAATGGAAAAGTGCGTTGCTATTTCCAGCAATTTGCCCTTTGTAAATCCATATAACCCGTGTGATGATCCGTTCTCATGAAGTGTTGTTGATTCTCACGGAGAGTATCTTGTGGAAAAATGTTTAAATTTCTAGAAATATTGCAACAAAGTATTACTTCAACAACGTTAATGATATTTACAACAATTGATTGTAATATTTGTAGAATAAGTTTTCAAATTGTTTCCTTTGTTTCCATAATTATTTTGAGATGCTATATTGTGATGTCGACTTAATGGTTGTTTCTTTTTGACTTAATATAGACAAAATGATTTAATAAATTAAGGAAGAAAAAAAACATGGATTATTGTATTAAAACACCAACTCTTATATATCTGTTTGATTAAATTAAATGTTTTTTTATTATATAAGTTTTTTAAATATCAAACCGTGTAACACACATGTTTGTAAACTAATACTAAAATAAACGAATACACATAATCTACCACTATGCCGGTTGGCTATTGTAGAAATTTGAAACCTGATACTAATTGATGAAATCATATATCCCATGCTTTAGAGGTATTTATTAGGATCGTTTATTTCTCAATAAAAATGATAAAATATAGAATTTTTGAGTTTTAACAAACGCTTTTGGTTCAAATATGCATAGAATAAATGCGAACATTCATGAGTTTAACGAAGGACACGAAGAAAATAATAATAAGCATTCAAGCTTTTCATATTTTTCATTGATTTGACTTTGTAATATAACAATTGATTGAGATCTTGAAAGTTCACAAAGTACAACATAAAAAGGACATTCTCCAAAAAAATCTATAAGATTTATTAAAAGAAAAATATTCATTATGATAAGGACTTCGTTCACTTAAAATATTCCCACTAAAAGCCATTTCATCATATGTTGCGATTCTAGGTTCTGATATTAACCATATTACCATAATATTGATTTTGGTTAAAGATGGAAAAAGGTAACTTGGTCATTTGTCATTGATGATGTGTTTACCTGTTTGGTGCACATGATGCCTTGTGAAATTAATCGTGCATAGGAAGAAGCCAAATGTTGAAGCCTTGGTCAGCGAGATCCAATGGAAAACATTTTGCTGGCTAAAGTCGAGGTACAAGAAGGTTAGTTGGAATTGGTTGATCTGGCGTATGGATCCAACCGCATTATTCAGAGCTTAGTTATAGAAATGTGAAGGTTAGTCGGTTTAGGCAAAATTGGTTTTGTAGACAAAATTGCCCTTAATTCCTCTGTTTCTGGTTTTCCTTTTTCTTGCATCTCGCAGGAGGTTTGATAGTGGTAGTGGATTGTGGAAAGGATAGTGTGGGCTTTTGAATTGTAAGTGTGTTTGTGTTAAATGTGAATGCTTTGAAAGCCATCAAAGGAGGAAGCAAATGGCTACTTCTCATGCATGTCTCTTTTTTTTTTTTTTTTTTCTTTGATTTCATACTTCACTTTCACATTAGCTCCCATGCCTATAAATACAAGGCTTTGAGAAGCAAACCAATGCACCAACACAATACAAAACACACAAACACAAGAAACACATAGATAGATTTTGTGAGATAGCCTTTTGTGCAGAGTCCAGTTTGGCAGCCAAAAGTGCGAGTGATAATTTTTGTAAGTGGTCAGATTACAAGTGCAGTTTAGCCTTGTATGATTGTAGTGTTTTTTTGGTGTTAATAAAACCCTCTCTCTCTCGTTCGCCCGTGGACGTAGGTCGTGATCCCGTGACCGAACCACGTTAAATATTGTGTTCCGATTTTACAATTTTAGTTTGCCGTTATTCTCCATTTTATTTCCGCGTGTTTTGCCGAAATCGTTTATCATTTTTCGAAGTGCCTAACTTGTTTTGTTATATCCTAACAAACTGGTATCAGAGCTCCGGGTTTAAAAGAAGTCGTATCTCGCGTATGCTCTGTGGTTGCAGCTTAGTCTGATCTTCCACATCAGAAACGAGGTTTCGATTGGCCTTATAAAATATTATTTTTCGAGCTATGGCTGAAGATGGGAAAGTTAGGATCGAAAAATTCGAAGGTCACGATTTCGGATTTTGGAGAATGCAAATCGAAGATTATCTCTACCAGAAAAAATTACACCTACCACTGTTCGGAATAAAACCTGAAACGATGGCGCAGGAAGAATGGGACTTATTAGATCGGCAGGCACTTGGAGTTATAAGGTTATCATTGGCAAAAAATGTAGCATACAATATTGTCAGTGTGAAGACAACCTACACACTCATAAATGCGCTGTCTAATATGTACGAAAAACCTTCAGCGGCAAATAAGGTTTTCTTGATTCGGCAGTTGGTGAATTTGAAGATGAAAGAAGGCGGCTCGGTGACAGACCATGTGAATGAATTCAACTCAATAATATCAAGATTGATATCTGTTGATATTGGATTCGAAGACGAAGTACAGGCGTTGCTGTTATTATCTTCGTTGCCTGAGAGTTGGTCCGGTACAGTAACAGCAGTTAGCAGTTCAGCCGGAGGTGCTAAGTTGTCATTCGAAGGTATTCGCGACTTAATCCTTGGAGAGGATGTGCGAAGACGGAGTGCCGGAGAATCTTCCAGTAGTCTCCTAAGTACAGGAGACAGAGGAAGAAGGCCCAACAAAGGAGGCGGTGGTAGAGGAAGATCGAAGTCGAGAAAGAGAGGTGGTCAGAAAAACAGGACTGATGTTACCTGTTGGAACTGCAAAGAGAATGGTCATTTCAGAAATCAGTGCCCAAAGCCTTCGACAGACAAAGGCAAGAAGGAAGTCAATATGGCAGTAGATTCTGAAGATGATGCTCTCATTTGCTGTGTTGAAAACTCAACAGAATCCTGGATCATGGATTCTGGTGCGTCGTTCCATGCTAGTCATTCAAGAGAAGTAATGCAGAATTTCCGGCAGTACAAAGGAAAGGTCAGACTAGCAGACAACAAGAGCCTGGATATTACAGGTGTTGGGGATGTGGTCCTCAAGACAACTTTAGGAACATATTGGACTTTGAAGAATGTCAAGTTCATTCCTGACTTGAAGAGGATGTTAATATCCGTGGGGCAGCTTGATGATGAAGGTCACCATGTTACATTTGGTGATCATCAGTGGAAGGTGACAAAGGGGAATTTAGTTGTTGCTAGAGGACAGAAGCGGGGTACACTTTATATGGTGGAAGTTTCTGATGCCGAAGCACACGCTGTTGAAGAAGTTGGGGCATCCACTCTATGGCACCAAAGACTTGGGCATATGAGTGAGAAGGGAATGAAGATGCTAGCCTCCAAAGGAAGAATACCAGAGCTAAAGACTGTGAAAGTCGATTTCTGTGAGCCATGTGTTCTTGGCAAACAGAAGAAAGTCACTTTCAAGAAGGTGGGTCATCAGCCCAAGTCTGTGAAGCTGGAGCTAGTTCATTCAGATGTCTATGGTCCCACTTCAGTTTCTTCAGTGGGAGGATCCCGATACTATCTCACGTTCATAGACGATTGCACAAGGAAGGTTTGGGTTTATTTCTTGAAACATAAGTCTGAAGTTTTCAGCACTTTCAAGAAATGGAAAGCTACTGTGGAAAATGAAACAGACTTGAAGATCAAGTGTTTCAGATCAGACAATGGGGGCGAATATAGTAGTAAAGAATTTGTTGATTATTGTGCTGACCAGGGAATCAGAATGCAGAAGACGGTTCCAGAGACACCTCAGCAAAATGGAGTAGCTGAGAGGATGAACCGTACATTGAACGAAAGGGCTAAGAGCATGAGACTGCATGCAGGTTTACCCAAGATGTTCTGGGCAGATTCTGTCAACACAGCCGCGTATCTAATCAACAGAGGACCCTCAGTCCCCATAGGGTTCAAGATTCCAGAAGAGGAATGGCAAGGTCGTGAAATTTCTCTCAAACACTTGAAAGTGTTCGGTTGTGTCTCTTATGTCAAAGTTAAAGACTCGGAGAGAGACAAGCTAGAGGCAAAAGCAAGGAAATGCACTTTTATAGGCTATGGGTTGGATGACATGGGGTACCGTTTCTGGGATAACCAAAATAAAAAGGTTATCAGAAGCCGGGATGTGGTGTTCAACGAGAATGTCCTATATAAAGATGAACTTGCAGAGAGCTCAGGCAGAAACAAACAACCAGAGAAAGCAGAAAATCAAGTCGAGTTTGAAGAGATCTCTGAAGATGACGTTGTGAAACCTATCAGTACTCCAGAGATAGGTGAAAGTTCAGGAAGCAGTGGGAGCTCTGATGTATATAGAGATAGTGGGAGCACAGATGACAGTAGTTCCGAAGACGGGGTTGCAGATGATGCAGAGACCTCAACTCCTACTGTTCGTAGATCCGCTAGAGTACGAAGACCTCCAGTCAGGTATTCTCCTTCAGCAAATTACTTATTGCTGACAGAGAATGGTGAACCTGAGTCTTATCCAGAGGCCTTAAGGATGAAAGATTCCATACAGTGGAAGAAGGCTATGGAAGACGAATTGAGCTCACTTGACAAGAACCATACTTGGTCCTTAGTCAAGCTCCCAGCAGGGAAGAAATCACTTCAGAACAAGTGGGTGTTTCGGGTAAAGGATGAGATTGATGGCAGTAAAAGATACAAGGCACGATTAGTGGTCAAGGGGTTCCAACAGAAAAGAGGGGTCGATTATAATGAGATCTTCTCTCCAGTTGTGAAGATGACTACAATCAGAATGGTCTTGGGTATTGTAGCCTCTGAAGATCTCCATCTAGAACAGCTAGATGTGAAAACAGCTTTTCTCCATGGCGACCTGGAAGAAGACATCTACATGGTACAACCAGAAGGTTTTCCTACAGTCGGTAAGGAAAATCTGGTGTGTAAACTGAAGAAAAGTCTGTATGGATTGAAGCAGGCTCCAAGACAGTGGTACTTGAAGTTTGATAGCTTCATGCAAAGGAGTGGGTATCGCAGATGTGAGATGGATCACTGCTGTTACTTGAAGAAATTCAGCTCCTCTTACATCATCCTGTTATTGTATGTTGATGACATGTTGATAGCTGGATCCGACATGCAGGAGATCAACAAGCTTAAGAAGCAGTTGTTCAGAGAGTTCGAGATGAAGGACCTAGGGGCTGCTAAGCAGATATTGGGCATGAGCATAGCCAGGAACAGAGTTACCGGTACATTAAAACTTTCGCAAACAAAGTACATCAAGAAAGTTTTAGAAAAGTTCAGCATGGCAGATGCCAAGGCCAGAAGTACACCTTTGGGAAGTCAGTTAAAACTCTCAAAGAAGCAATCCCCAAAGACGGAAGAAGACAGAGAACAGATGGCTAAAGTTCCTTATGCATCTGCAGTTGGTAGTTTGATGTATGCAATGGTATGCACAAGACCAGATATTGCTCATGCAGTGGGAGTTGTTAGCAGGTTCATGTCAAATCCAGGAAAAGAGCATTGGGAAGGAGTAAAGTGGTTGTTACGCTACTTGAAAGGAACAGCTGAGATTGCCCTATGTTTCAGGAGAAAGGGGGTAGTCTTAGAAGGGTTTGCCGATGCAGATTTGGGTGGATGTGTGGATTCGGGTAAGAGCACAACAGGTTATGTGTTCACAATCGGAGGTACGGCAATCAGTTGGATGTCCAGGTTACAGAAGAGTGTTGCTCTTTCAACCACAGAAGCAGAGTACATGGCTATTGCAGAAGCAGCCAAGGAGCTTATATGGTTGAAGAACTTCCTATCAGAACTTGGAATGCAACAGGAGGATTGTGTACTGCATTGTGACAACCAGAGTGCAGTTCACCTGGCAAAGAATCCGGTGTTTCACAGTAGAACGAAACACATTCAGATGAGGTACCATTTCATTCGAGAGTTAATCAATGATGGAACTCTGAATCTGAAGAAAATCCTTGGAACGAAGAATCCAGCAGATATGTTCACCAAGGTGGTTACCACAGACAAGTTGAAGTTTTGTATGACTTCAACTGGCCTTCTAGAAGTTTGAAAAGGAGGGATGGCAGGAACGAGAGAGATTGGAAAATCATTGCAAGAATTGGACGACAGATTAAGTTGTTCAAGCATTCAAGTGGGAGATTGTTAAATGTGAATGCTTTGAAAGCCATCAAAGGAGGAAGCAAATGGCTACTTCTCATGCATGTCTCTTTTTTTTTTTTTTTTTTTCTTTGATTTCATACTTCACTTTCACATTAGCTCCCATGCCTATAAATACAAGGCTTTGAGAAGCAAACCAATGCACCAACACAATACAAAACACACAAACACAAGAAACACATAGATAGATTTTGTGAGATAGCCTTTTGTGCAGAGTCCAGTTTGGCAGCCAAAAGTGCGAGTGATAATTTTTGTAAGTGGTCAGATTACAAGTGCAGTTTAGCCTTGTATGATTGTAGTGTTTTTTTGGTGTTAATAAAACCCTCTCTCTCTCGTTCGCCCGTGGACGTAGGTCGTGATCCCGTGACCGAACCACGTTAAATATTGTGTTCCGATTTTACAATTTTAGTTTGCCGTTATTCTCCATTTTATTTCCGCGTGTTTTGCCGAAATCGTTTATCATTTTTCGAAGTGCCTAACTTGTTTTGTTATATCCTAACAGTTTGGATGTAATAAAAATGTGCTTGCCTTTCAAAAAAAAAAAAAAGAGAACTTATGGACGAAATCCATACTTTTGGCATGACATTACTTTACATGGATATGAAATAGACATGGGATGTGATCTTGCTTAAGATTTGATGTATTTTGTATTATTAAGCATTGTATATACTACATAGATTTTTTTATGAATAAATCTTGGCTGTTTTTGATCTTGGGTACTTTTTTTTAAACTTTAAATATGTGGAAACAGGATATAAAAACAAGACGATAGAAAAAAGAATATTGACTTCCAGCTTAGTTGGGAAGAGGCATCGGGTTATATACCCACGGGGTGGAGGTCACGAGTTCTACTCCGGCTAACATCCATGTGGGGGATTTTCCCAGGTGAGGTGGTCAGGGGGAGGAAACGGATGCGATTGCAGCCTGCCCGGATACCGGATCCGCTCTAACGTTCCGGAGTACTCCAAATTATTATCCGCCGACTCCAAAAAAAAAAAAAAGCCATCGTCCGTCAGGTTGCTTCATAAGGTATTAAAAAAACCCACAAAAACATGTATGTATTCCTTGTGTTGCTTTCATTGTTTTTTCTTTTTACCAGAAAAGTCATGACAACGACGAATATTTGCTAATTTGATTTTTTTTCCCGAATATATTTATTTGCAAAAGATAATTATACTTTCCAATATATGTATTTGCATAAAAAGTTTATGCAATAACTGTAACATCATTTTTATAAGTAATTTTAGCAGATATATGCTTTTAAGAAATACACACAAAAGTTAGAACACAATAAGAATATTTTTGACATGTCGAATATTTATAATTTTGTGTCAAAGATGTCGACAACTTTTATTTTAATAAATGCCTTTTTAAGTTTTTCTATTTTCTATAATCAACCCTTAAATCAATAATGTTCAATTTTAATTTCTAATCATATTTAACCTTGAAAACTTATTATTTTTTACTAATTAATTTGTTTTATTTTTATTCTCTGGTCATATGATTTTGATCTTCAGAACATCTCATCAAATGTTATACAACTAGATATAAGCAATTAGTATTAATTTTATTTTTTGTAATATATTGATTTTATTCAATGCAATTATTAAGTATGTATTTTTATAGATATCTTAAAATATAGCAAGTTGGATTGAAGGTTTTATAACATATTTTACAAAAACAGAGTAAATTAGTTAACTAAAAAATTATTTTAAAATGATCAACTATTGGAGAAAAATTAAAATAATAGATACTTGTGTGATAAAGTTATCGAGAAGCCTTTTTAAGAACAAAGAAACATATATTTTAATTTATTATTAAATTTTATCAATATTTAAAACGAGATTTGAATTATTAACCTCTCTTGAACGAAGGACATCTCACCAAAAATATTATAGACAAGCCAATTTGTTTAAGGTGCTGTGGCTTTATCCACTATTTATTTTTGAAGTGTTTAGATGATATTTACTTTTTATACAATACATAAACGTTCTGTGACTTTTAACAATTTAAAAGATTATATTATGTTTAAAACTTTCACTGGGTGTTTTAAATTCGTTGTACGATGAATTAATTTTGCCATTTTTGTTTTTGTTTTTTTAGAACCGCAATCTAACATACTCCTACTCCTAAACTATACCTTAATACCATCTATGTCTCAAGCGAGACTCGAACCCTCGACCTCAAGTAGGGATGACAACACCTGATGCCGCTGTGCTAAAAGCCCTTTGACAATTTTGCCAATTTTGTTAAAACTAATTTTGATTCTTTGAACATAAAAAAATATTTTTTTAAAAATAAATATCGTATTGCTTAATTATCTTTCAACTTTATTAAATGCTAGACAACTGTAAACAATTAAAAAAAGCAATGATATTATTATTTTATTAATTCATGAACACATATTTAATAAAACAAACACATATTTAATAAAACAAACGTGTTTGTTATAGTCACTTTTTATGGTTAACGGATTCTCGAAGTTTACTTTCCTTTTTATATGATTAAATTTTATCAAAAATAATATAAAAATAAAAATGTCCTTCACAATATTTTTTCAGTTAATCCTAATAATTAATAATAGCAAACGTATTGACGAAATCACAATTCACAATCCAAGTCATCCTTTATTTGTGCACAAATTGTATAAAAGGGAAATAAATTAAGCTGCCTTTTGTCAAAACCACAGACCTTCCATGAATCTTTTGAAAGCTACTCCTTAAGCTTGTTCGCTCAGAGCGACGACGGTCGACAATTCCATCACGCCTTATACTCCATACCCACCCACCAAATCAAACCTTTTTGTCGGTCTTTTAATCATCTTCTCATCATCCCTGATTTTGGTACACTTGATGTATACCTACCCTAAATCGATACTCTCTTCTGTGTCACTAATTTAGCAAACATACAGTACCAGAATCTAACGGTGTTCATTGATCAAGGAGTGTATACACTATGCCGGCGCTAAAAGCGGGAAGCCGGCCGCCATGGGTGGGTTTTGCAGCCGCTGTTTGGGTCGAGATCGCCGCCGGCAACTCCTACGCCTTCCCTCTATACTCAGACGCTCTGAAATCGGTAATGCGTCTTTCTCAGACACAGCTTACAATTCTCGGTGTTGGTAATGATTTGGGGGAAAATATTGGTATCCTTCCGGGCATTGCCTCTAACAGATACCCGCCGTGGGTTGTTCTTTTGATCGGTGTTTTTGCTGCTTTCTTCGGTTATGGTGTCATTTGGCTTGTTGTCAGTGAGACTGTTCACAACATGCCTTACTGGTTTGTAAGTATTTTTCTTTACCTTCCTCTTCAAAAGATTCAGTTCATTACGTACCCATCTTCATCGATTTGTCTGTAGACTTTAAGACTCTGATTAATGGGTATCATTATGCATCTTTATATGATATATTTTGCAGGTATAATTGTGTTTTCCTTCTTGGGTAAGTGTACAAAGTAAAAATGGGACAAAACATCTACAGTTTTTGTGAAGCTAGTCCTTTCATTAACATACAAAAACTGTAGGTATTTGATTTGTTTTATTATTATATCGAATTATTTCAAAAAATTATGTCAAATTCGAATTAATGTATAAATAATAACAATAAGCCTAGACAAACAAAGATGGTGTACGACTAGGTCGGCGGATTGAGAATGACAGTTTTCGACTAAAAATGACGTGAATTTCAATTTCCTACAAACAGTATAAACCCGAAGGATTTTACAAAGAATAAATTTTACATACAACACTTGATTTATAAACGGTTGTATAAATTCAAATTACAAAAAGATGACATTCGATTATCATAAACATAACGGTTATATTTTTCTAAAAACTAATAATAATAATAATAATAATAATAATAATAATAATAAAAGAAAAGACAACAAAAGACAAAAATAGGATAAAACAAATTAACTAGTCAAATCAAAGGGTTTATAAATTAAAAAAGTAATTTAATTAGAGTCATCTTAAAAAAAACCCCTCATCATTAACATATGATGTCCTATCAATTTGGGTTTCTTTTAGGGTATTGGTAAAAAAACCCTCATAATTATCTTAGGATGTCCCATCAATTGGGGTTTTTTTTTAATATATATATATATATATATATATATATATATATATATATATATATATATATATATATATATATATATATATATATATATATATATATATATAGGCGTGTTATTTGGTCGATTAAATCGGGTTTCGGTTTAAGTCGGTTTTTTTAATTTTTCTAAATTAATCGTAACCAAACCAAATAAGGTTCGGTTAAATCAGTTTCGGTTTATTTGGTTTGGTTAAATCGATTTCGGTTTAATTTAACCAAAACTAAAAATGTTCGGTTAAATCGATTTCTGTTTAATTTGTTTCTATTTATTCGGTTTGGTTAAGCGGTTTCGGTTTAATTCAACTAAACCAAATAATGTTTGGTTATATATATATATATATATATATATATATATATATATATATATATATATATATATATATATATATATATATATATATATATATATATATATATATATATATATATATATATATATATATATATATATATATATAGGCGTGTTATTTGGTCGATTAAATCGGGTTTCGGTTTAAGTCGGTTTTTTTAATTTTTCTAAATTAATCGTAACCAAACCAAATAAGGTTCGGTTAAATCAGTTTCGGTTTATTTGGTTTGGTTAAATCGATTTCGGTTTAATTTAACCAAAACTAAAAATGTTCGGTTAAATCGATTTCTGTTTAATTTGTTTCTATTTATTCGGTTTGGTTAAGCGGTTTCGGTTTAATTCAACTAAACCAAATAATGTTTGGTTAAATCGGTTTAGGTTTATTCGGTTTGGTTAATCGGTTTCGGTTTATTCGGTTTCGTTAATCGGTTTCGGTTTATTCGATTTGGTTAATCGGTTTCAAAATTTTGGCAATCATACATGAATCATTTCCGCTTTAATCGTAGCACTGAAAGAACTGTATTAGATGATTGATGATTATTTAAGTAATTTAATATTTTATTTTATTATTTTAATTTATGCAAACGAACAAAACATATAAAAGTGTATTCAAACAAAACGTTAAAAATTAGAAAATTAGTACGTCAAAAATTAAAAAAATAGTAAATTACAACGTTAAATAATACAAACGAACAAAACGTAAAAAAAACATTTTAGAAAATATATTTGAACTAAACGTCAAAAAGTTAGAAAATTATTTAAATTATAAATACCAAAATAAATAAATAAATTAAATAAAACTAATATATATATATATATATATATATATATATATATATATATATATATATATATATATATATATATATATATATATATATATATATATATATAAAAGAAAACCCCAATTGATGGGACAATCTAGGATAATTATGAGGGAGGTTTTTAAGATGACCCTTTCTGTATATATATATATATATATATATATATATATATATATATATATATATATATATATATATATATATATATATATATATATATATATATATATATATATATATATATATATATATATATATATATATTTATATATATATATATATATATATATATATATATATAATGATATTTTTTATTTTTTTATTTTTTTGTAATTTTATAACTATTATTAATTGTTTTTATTTAATATAAATACTTATTTTGGTATTTATAATTTAAATTTAATTCTAACTTTTTGACGTTTAGTTCGAATACGTTTTCTAATATGTTTTTTAACGTTTGTTCGTTGGTAACATTTAACGTTGTAATTTAGTTTTTTTTTTCTAATTTTTGACCTTTTTTTTAATACAATGTTATATGTTTTGTTCGTTTATATCGGTGGAAAGTTATTAAATAATGTTGATTATACTTATGAGTTTGCATTTTCTAATTTTTGACGTTTTCTTTGGAAACATTTTTATATGGTTTGTTCGTTTATATCGTTTATATGTTTTGTTCGTTTCTAATTTTTTTTACGTTTTGTTTGAATATATTTTCTAATTTTTCTAATTTTTGATGTATAAATTTTCTAATTTTTTAATTTTTGACGTTTTATATTCGTAAAATTAAAAAATTACAAAATTAATACATCAAAATTCATAAAAATTAGAAAATATATTCAAACAAAACGTAAAAAAATTAGAAACGATCAAAACATATAAACGATATAAACGAACAAACCATATAAAAATGTTTCTAAACAAAACGTCAAAAATTAGAAAATGCAAACTCATAAGTATAATCAACATTATTTAATAACTTTCCACCGATATAAACAACAAAACATATAACAATGTATTTAAACAAAAGGTCAATAATTAGAAAAAAAATATTAAATTACAACGTTAAATGATACCAACGAACAAAATGCTAAAAAAAAAACATTAGAAAACGTATTTGAACTAAACGTCAAAAATTTAGAATAGAATTTAAATTATAAATACCAAAATAAGTATTTATATTAAATAAAAACAATTAATAATAGCGATAAAATTAAAAAAAAATAATTAAAAAATATCTTTATATATATATATATATATATTAAAAGAAACCCAAAGTAATTTCTAGTTTACCTAAAATTAGATTTGTGAGAGTCTAGATTTTTTCTCGAAAATAAACTCCACCATAGACAACTGGATGTGATTATATTTGGGGGCTGTTTGTATTCTATGTAAGGGCTGGGCTAAATGCGATTAATCACTTAATCTAGATAGTTATACATGATTGTTTTCTTTTTAACTAATCTTAATGTTTTAATACACTTACACCTAACCCTGTTACCTATTTGCCCTTTTCTTTTTCTTCCAAATCCTCTCAAATTAAACTCGATAGAATATTATAAATTAGTTAACTAAAAAATTATTTTAAAAATGATCAATTATTAGAGAAAAATTAAAATAATAGATACTTGTGTGATAAAGTTATCGAAAAGCCTTTTTAAGAACAAAGAAACATGCATTTTAATTTATTATTAAATTTCATTAATATTTAATACGATATTTGAATTATTAACCTCTCTTGAACGAAGCATATCTCACCAGTAATATGAGTTTTTTACCACAATGGTTTTATTTTAAAAAATATTTACCAAATAGTGTAGTTTTAAAAGTTTTTATCAAATAGGGTGTTTTTGAAATTTTACTTTTTTTAATTATTCAATTTTTGTTGTCTTTTAATTTTTTTTTCTATATTTTTTTACCAAATAAGTGTGTATTTTTTTTACTTTCTTTAAACTTTTTATGCTTTTAAGGTGTTATAATTTCTAAAATGTATTTTATTTTATATGAAAATTTACCAATTCTCCAAAAAATGATTGTGGCAAATACGTTTTATGAGAAAGTGTGAAAAATTCAAATGTCCAAGTATCACAAAATGTTCGAATGGATTCTTTTAAGTAATTCATAAATGGTTATGAAATGCAAACCATAAAATAACGCTGCCTTTAGGGTGCACAGTGTGGTTGTGGGATGGCACGGTTCAACAGTTGGATGGGGGCGGCGCTGCCGGCCCCTGCAAGATCATTGCCCCGCCGATGCGGGTTCGAGTTTGATGATTGTGATCAGGATGGGGTTTGGGATGGTGAACCCATCCGAACCCACTCTATTCTTAAAAAAATATTCTTTCAAAAATTACCCCCTCATTTCTCTATAAATATTACCTTCTTACCTATTAGAAAACTCACACATTCACCATTCTTTTTTTTCTCTCAACATCTATCTAAACTCTTTCCTATTTTTTTTCATATTTAGTTTTTTTAACTCTTGTAACTGTGTACTTTTTAATTTAATGTTATTTGAGTTTTTTTAATCTTTTTATTGTATTTTAATATTATTTGGAATATTAAATTAAATGTTAAATTAATTTTAAATTATACGACTTAAAAGCACAAAAATTTAAAGAAGGAAAAAAAAAACATACACACACACTCTCTCTTATTTGGTAAAAAAAACATAGCAAAAAGTTAAAAGAAAAAAAGAATTAAAAGACAACAAAAACTATATAATTAGAAAAAATAAAACTACACCTATTTAATAAATATTTTTTAAAATAACACCATATTGTTTAAAAATCCCAAAACTATTATAGAGAAGCCAACTTGTTTGTTTAAGGTGCTTTGGCTTTGCTTTAACCACTATTTATTTTTGCAGTGTTTAGATGATATTTACTTTTTATACAATATATAAACGTTCTGTGACTTTTAACAATATAAAAGTTTATATTATGTCTAAAATTTTCACTGGATGTTTTAAATTCGTTGTACGATGAATTAATTTTGCCAATTTTGTTAGAAATAATTTTGATTCTTTGAAGATAAAAGTCATTCTTTTTAAAATAAATATGGTATTGCTTATTTATCTTTCATCTTAATTAAATGCCAGCTGTAAACAATAAAAAACAATTATATTATTATTTTATTAATTTATAAACACATATATTTAATAAAACAAACGTGTTAGTTATAGTCAATTTTTATGGTTAACGGATTCTCGAAATATGTTTTCCTGTCTATATGATTAAAGTTTATCAAAAATAATAGTATAACAATAACAAAGGGTGCTACTATTTACACTAACAAATGATTATAATATTATGATTTTGAAATTATGACTCTAACATATTTAAATGTAAGTCTACATATCCTAATAATTACTCCTTTACTTATGCAAACGATTTAAAATACAAAATTTTTATCAAATATTTTAATAAATATAGTATACGTTAAAATTATATATAAAAATATCAAAAATATTATATTAATAGTGAAATATCATTAGATATATATTCAAATTATATTAACATATACATATTATTTAAAGTTATTTTGTTACTAACATATAAATTTACAATTAGGGTTTACGCTTATAATATATCGACATATTGATATTCGGTTCCAGTTCGGTTCGGTTATTTCGGTTTTTGGTTCGATTCAGTTTTTCATGATCAATAATAATGTTAGTGGTAATCATGGTCCGGGGACCGGATCAAAACCGAATTAACATTTTTTAAAAACCGAAAACCAAACCGACTATGTATACTCGGTCTCGATTCGGTTGGTTTTCGGTTCGGTTCGGTTTATCCGATCCCTATGTTCATCCCTAGTGGTGGCGAAGGTGGCAGTGGCGGTGATAGTGGTGGCTTAGCGACGGTGGATAGTGGTAGAGGTGGTGGCGACGGTGACGTTGGTCGATGTGGCAATAGCAGTGGTGACGGTTCGTGACGGAGGTGGTAGAGGTGGCAACGATGGCGGTTGGGGGGGGGGGGGGGGGTGATGGTCATGGTGGTGGTAAAGGTGGCGTTGGTGACAATCATATATGAATAATAATATACTCATCTTATCGCTAAAATGTTAACATGGCGGCGGTGCTGGAGTGTTGAAACGACAAGAAAAATATATGTGTGCCATGTTTATTCTTAATATTTTTATTTTTTAAAATTCTCAATGGAACCTATATATATATATATATATATATATATATATATATATATATATATATATATATATATATATATATATATATATATATATATATATATATATAACTTAAGAAAATATTTTACTTTCCTACCATCTACCGACCAGAATGATAAATTATTAATGTTTTTTTTTTCCCGTTGCTATTCCGTCAGAAATTTCCGGAGGTTTACCGACCACGTCATTTTTTGCCGCTAAACCGTCGATACGTTGTCGGTAATATAGAGTTGATATTTTCGTCACTTTTCTGTAGGTTTTCCGCAACCATGAACTAAATAACCTAAGTTCACATGCAACCTAGAAAAGATCTATGTTTTCTCACTTTGAACATGTAACTAATTCCTAAAGGCCAAACAAAAAATTAACTAAAAGAATAAATCAGAAAAACTAACCTTTAGTTTTAATCTTGAAGCTAAGCAGCACAAGTGTCCTGCCTCAAATGAGATCACACCCAGGGAGCCAGAGGGTGGACGAAAATTCCAGGAGAATAATAGAATGAGCCCCAATAATGAGGCCTAGGGTTCCCTATTTATAGGGAAACAAGAAACCTTAGCCGTCAGTCATTTTCCGGATTATACGTACGCGCGTCGCGGCCTTTACATTGGCGCGCCGCGCGCCACAATTCAACTGTTGAATTTGTACGACTTTAATCATTGACTTCCTGATTAATCTAATTAATGCCACATGAATTAATCCAATTAATTCCTGATTAATTATTAATCAATCAATATAGTTTCTAATTAATATATTATCACTTTAATATATTAGCAAACTATATCTTTTATTTCTATTGATTTATTAATCCCATAATAAACCAACCTTTATCTCTACCGAACTTTCTACCAAACCTCCAGCTATGAGGGCAACCCAAATGGACTTTGCTTCTATTAATTAGGTAAATACAAATTATAAGTCATGGCTTAGACTCCTAATCCAACAATATATATATATATATATATATATATATATATATATATATATATATATATATATATATATATATATATATATATATATATATATATAAAGTTGAAAATGAAAAATATAAAGACGAAGAATCAAGAATCATGGTTAAATAAATGAGAAATTAAGTGAAGAAAATAATATTAAAGAAAGAAAAATTTAATCCTTTTTTTGTTATTATTAATTTATTATGTATTCCACTCCCATCATCATTTGTTTAATAACGAGTGAAAGGGAGCCGCGCTTCGCTGCGGTCTATGTAGTTAATCGCGCCGGTATAGCGCTGGTATAGCGCCGGTATAGCGGTTCGCGGTGGTTAGCATAATCGCGGTTCAGTTTAGCGGTGGAAAATAGCGGTACTGGTATAGCGCCGGTATACCGCCGCGATTTACTGCGATTCACCGCGATTTACCGCGATAATGACCGCGATTTACCGCTATTATCCGGGTGGAGGAAATTTTTTTTTTTTTTATACTTTGATATTTTATATATTAGAATGTTATATTATGTGACTTATTTCTTAAATTAAGCATTATGTGATGTTTTTTGAATGACTTTTATGATATTAATTCTACTAGTAATAGTCTAATATATAAATTCTACATATTACTAAAAAACAGCTATATCACCGCTATACCACCGCGAGAACCGCAAAATTAAATATCGGTAGGTTACCGCGATTACGATTTTGACCGCGATAACTGCATAGGCTGCGGTTAAGGAAGTCAAAAAATGGTAACAAAATTGAAATAATTAAAAGTTTTAGTGGCAAAATTGAAAACAACAATTTTTTTTTGGCAAAATTGAAAACAATGAAAGCTTACTATTGCCGGCCAAAACTAAAAACATTGAAAGTTTTGGGGTCAAAATTGAAAATAGCAAAAATTTTGGTGGCAAAAGTGGAAGCAACAAAATTTACTATTTATAGTAAGGAACAATTGGAAATTATTTATAGTTTTGAGGCTAAAATCGGAAACAAATAAATTTTTTGGTAGCAACTTTGAAAACTACAAAACTTTAGTGATATAAGTCAAAAACCTAAAAAGTTACTGTTCATACCAGACGACAATTGTATATAGTAATAATGATTGCATCATGATAAGTTAGTGTGCATAAATATTTTGTAGTGCAGATAAAATTAGCCAATAAGAAACTATTATAATAAACAGTTAAAAACTATAAAATAAAAAAAAAGTATTAAAAAATGTCCATTTACTATATTTTTTTCAGTTAATCCTAGTAATTAATAATAGCAAACGTATTGACGAAATCACAATTCACAATCCAAGTCATCCTTTATTTGTGCACAAATTATTGAAAAGGGAAATAAATTAATCTGCCTTTTGTCAAAACCAGAGAACTTCCATGAATCTTTTGAAAGCTACTCCTTAACCTTGTTCGCACAGAGCGAGGACGGTCGACAATTCCATCACGCCTTATACTCCATACCCACCCACTAAATCTAACATTTTTGTCGGTCTTTTATTCATCTTCTCTTCATCCCTGATTTTGGTACACTTCATGTATACCTACCCTAAATCGATACTCTCTTCGGTGTCACTAATTTAGCAAACATACAGTACCAGAATCTAAAGGTGTTCAAGGAGTGTACTATATATACACTATGCCGGCCCTAAAAGCAGGAAGCCGGCCGCCATGGGTGGGTCTTGCAGCCGCAGTTTGGGTCCAGATCGCTGCCGGCAGCGCCTACGCCTTCCCTCTTTACTCATACGCTCTGAAATCGGTACTGGGTCTTTCTCAGACACAGCTTACCATTCTCGGTGTTGCTAATGATTTGGGGGAAAATGTTGGTATCCTTCCGGGCATTGCCTCTAACAGATACCCGCCGTGGGTTATTCTTTTGATCGGTGTTTTTGCTGCTTTCTTCGGTTTTGGTGTCGTTTGGCTTGCTGTCAGTGAGACTGTTCACAACATGCCTTACTGGTTTGTAAGTATTTTTCTTTACCTTCCTCTTCAAAAGATTCAGTTCTTTACCTACCCATCTTCATCGATTTGTCTGTAGACTTTAAGACTCTGATTCCTGACCTCAAAGATGGTATCATTATGCATCTTAATTTTGTTGCAACTTAGAAGATTTGAACACATCAACCAGTTTTTGGTTTAGTTGATCCCACTACCATCAATGGGTAACTGGATTTCCGTATTTTAGCGTATTTATAACTCGAAAGTTCTGGACATCTTTCTATGATGTAGTTTGCAGGTATAATTGTGTTTCCTTCTTGGGTAAGTGTACAAAGTAAAAATGGGACAAAACATCTACAGTCCATGGTTTTTGTGAAGCTAGTCCTTTCATCATCATACAAAAAGTTTGAAAACCAGAGATGATAAAGTAACTTAAAATTAGATATGTAGAGTCTAGATTTTTTCTCGAAAATAAACTCCAACATAGACAGCTGGATGTGATTACACATGGGGGCTGTTTCTTTTCTATGTAAGGGCTAAATGCCTTAAGCACTTAATTTGGATGCTTATACATGATTGTTTTCTTTTCAACTAATCTTAATGTTTTAATACACCTAACCCTGTTACCTATTTGCCCTTTTTTTTTTCTCCCAACTCTCAAATTAAAACCGATAGAATATATAAAAATTGTCTTTTGGAATGTAAGGATAAAATGGTCATTTAACCAACACTTTCTCCAAACAAGCATCATTACTATTACTTATTTACTCGTTTGGCCACGATGTAATGTGGAAAAAAAAAAAAAGCCTTAGTCAGATATGTGGATTCTTAGATTTTCTCTCCAAAAGAGCCCTTACACTGTACAAATGCAAATATAAATATAACTCTAACAAAACACAACAATTCACTACGCAGTTATGGATTTCGCTCACTATCGGCACCAACAGCTGTGCGTGGTTAGGGACAGCTGTCCTCGTGACCAACATGAGAAACTTCCCTCTAAGTAGAGGCACAGTTGCCGGCATTCTCAAAGGCTACATAGGCCTAAGTGCTGCGGTTCTCACCGAACTCTACACAATGGTCCTAAAAGACTCACCATCATCTCTATTACTCTTCCTCACACTCGGCATCCCCATCATTTGTATATCCTTAATGTACTACATACGCGAGTGTACCCCCTCAGAAGCCGACCCGTCAGAAACCGCGCATTTCCTCTTCACACAACTCGCGAGTGTTGTACTCGCGGTATTTCTCCTAACAACCACGATACTAAAAGGCGTCGTGAATGTATCCGATACGGTTTCGTACATTTTTATTGGAATAATGGTGCTTCTTTTAATGGCACCTCTTGCAATTCCAATTAAAATGACTTTGTTTCCAAATAACAAGGAGGTTAATAAGCCGGTTGGTTCTTCGGATAATTTGGTTTTAACGGATTCGTTGTTGCCACCGTCTAGTTCGGATATGAATCTTGATAATATTAATGATGGTGAAGATATTTCTGAGGTGGATTGTCTTCTTGCGGTTGGTGAAGGGGCGGTGAAATTTAGGAAGAAAAGGAGGCCGAGACGAGGGGAGGATTTTACGTTTCGTGAAGCGATTGTGAAGGCAGATTTTTGGCTTTTGTGGTTTGTTTACTTTGTTGGTGTTGGTTCGGGTGTTACGGTTCTTAATAATTTGGCTCAGATTGGTGTTTCGCTTGGGGTTAATGATACGACTACGCTTTTGAGTTTATTTAGTTTTTGCAATTTTCTCGGAAGGCTTGGAGGTGGCGTTGTTTCGGAATACTTAGTGAGGTACAATTCTTTATTTTTTTATTTTAAAAAATATATACTTTTTCATGTATTCGCTGCTGTTGGTTGTATAGAGACAGATGAGACTATGTTTAGCTGACGTGGGACATAAAAAAACAAAAATTTGGGCTGGGTTCGGGTTGATATAATTATAAACTGATTGAAAATTTTCTAACTCCACAAAAATAAGCAGATTTAGGTTTTCAACCCAATTTGATCTGTTAGATAAACAGGTTGACCTTTGGGTTAAATTCATTTATTTTATTTCCAACCTGGTTTTTTAGATAAACGGGTTTTACATTGGCTGACGCCTTTAAATTTCAAACTTTATATAAAAAAAAGTATTGACTTAGTTAAATAATGTACAAATCCAAATAAATGATTATTGTTGAAAAAACACAACTATAAATTAATTATTAAATTGAAGATTTAAAAATAACTATGGAACTAAAATAAACACAACAATAAATCAATTGTTAAAAGAATTGGCAGCTCTCATGTTTAAATTTTCGTGTTATTTGTTCAGCGATAATTAAAACTGACCTAAATTTATGTTTTTTTCTTTCAGGTGGAAGACAATTCCGCGCACATTTTTGATGATGATAACACAAATAATCATGGTAATAACATATCTTTTATATGCATCAGCTCTAAAGGGGACACTTTTTATTGCAACAGCATTGTTAGGAATCTGCTACGGTACACAATTTGGTGTTATGATTCCCACATCATCTGAGCTTTTTGGGTTAAAAAATTTCGGATTAATCTTCAATTTCATAGGGTTAGGAAACCCAATTGGCGCTCTTTTATTTTCTGGAATACTCGCTGGTTATGTATTTGACGCAGAAGAAGCTAGACAAGGTGGGTCCACCTGTATGGGCCCCAATTGTTTCAGGCTGACGTTTCTTGTTCTTGCTGGTCTTTGTTGTTTAAGTTCGATTTTGAGCTTGATTTTAACGATCAGGATTAGACCCGTTTACCAAATGCTTTATGCTGGTGGTTCATTTCGTTTGCCTCAAAGCTCCGGCCATTGAAGATTAGGGTTAATTGAGTTGACGATTAGGAATTATTTATGTGTGCGCATGGTGATTCTGAAAGTTGCAGGTTAACCTAATTTCAGTTTAATATGTAATGATGATGTATAATCAAAACAACTACGTTGGTTTTGTAGTGATGACATATAGCATGAGCGCAGTTTTAAAGTTGCTATATGTTATTCCGTTTGTGGGTTTCTTGAATTTTGGTTGTACCCTCTGCATTATGGATTGTAATTTGATATGCAGATGTGCATACATATGATATATTATATGATATTTTTGTGTTGAACAAAGAGACTTTTAATTGGTAATTGATGGGTGACAGTTAAAAGGACCCCATGACTTATGACTAATAAGTATGCCCACTACCACTTTGGACCAGTGGAATTATCAGACATTCATTCAAAAATCAAAAGCATGGGTTGACCCGACTTAAATGCAACATCCCATTAAATTGTAGCCCAGGTGGGCCACCCTTTCCCTTACACATTGGGAAGAAAACTTTAGATCGAATCTGTTACATTATTTTGTACATTATTTTTAGAGTAAACTAATATTATCCATATAATGTCTACTTTGAAGCAGACCTAAAATATAAGAAGGTGGTATCAACGGTATAGGCAACATCACCTTGCTTACAACACTGACTGTAAACAGGATTGGCCCGACTCGAACCTCTGATAATTCTCTCAGCCCACCAAAACTCGGTATTTCAATGACTACAGACACAAACACAATCTCCACTATCACCATATGTAGGCAAAGGACGACCGACAAGAGAAACGGAACTACCAGATGACTCCCCCACCTCAAAATTAGACATCACAGAAAAAAAAAAAAAAAGAATTTCCAGAAAAAACCCAATTACCTGCAACACAATTGAAGACGCACCAAGATAAGCCAAAGGGAACGCAACCGGAAAAGTATGGCCACCGTCGTTTGAGAAAAAAACAGGAAAAAGAAACTAAGAAAAGAGTGTTATAATATAAAATGCTTGATTATAATAATGAGGTTTAACCTCATATAAATAGGAATACAAAACGGCTCTTGGCCAAACCTAAACCCTAATGGGCTTACCTAAACCCTAATCACTAACAAAGAGCTGGCGGAAGAAAGAGTAAGAAACCCGGGAAACATTGAAAGAAATGAAACCCACGTAGTCAACACGTGGCAACAACAGATACCCCAAAAGAACCCCACCACCCTTTAAATCCGAAAAACCCCCTACTCCCCAAAAGCTTCTAGAAGTCTGCTTGCAATTCATTATATAGTAATTACAGTTTTGGTCCTGATTTTTATCTTTTTCTTTTCAGTTTTGGTTTAAGGTTTTTCATTTTGGTTTAAGTTTTTTATTTTTATTGGTGGTTATTGTGGTTGCAAAAGAATTTGCATTATTGATCATTGATCCATATAAAAATATTATAATATTTTTTCTATTTTTTTTATTTTTTATGATATTATTTAATTAGTTAATAAAAAAACCCCTTCTCGCCATTACTCTATTAGTCAGTTTCAAATTTTCATTTAATTGAAGAAATCTCTAAGAAATTACCTTGGGTGATTTGATCGTCGATCTTCTTCTCTCCATATTTCTTCCATGAGTAATCGTCGGCCAGTATGCTTGTGACCTTAGACAATTAGGGAAGTTTTTTTTTTTTTTTTTTCCAAAAGTAAGCCTTAAGCGCATACACACCTTCGCTTGCAACAATGACAACCGCTTCGAGAAATCGAACGGCTCTCCTTTACAGATCCATGTAAGGAAGCAACAAGATTGTTGGGGCTACACCTTTTCCGGTGAGTAGACGGAAGCGGTGGCTTCCTAGATGAAAAGTATGAGATTTGTTCTTCATTATCGTTTCAGTAGACGGGGTAGGGAGTATTTGAGTTTATTTTTTTATTAACTAATTAAATAATATCTTAGAAGAAAAATGAAAAATAAATTAGAAAGGGTATTTTTAGTATTTTTACATGGACTAGTGACCAATAGTGCAAACTGTTTTGCAACCACAGAGACCATCCATATGAATAAAAAACTTGGACCAAAACTGAAAAAAAAAATCCACAAAGACCAAAACTGTAATTTACTCTTATTTTTAACATAAGAAACCTTCTAAGATTTCTAATGTATATTGATTTCAAATATATTGTTGTGTTTATTATTTTTCTTAGAGATTTGATGCATTTTCATTATAATAAAGGCATCTACAACCATTGAACTCATCTTCAATTTTTCTGATTTGTCATATTATTTTTTATGAGTTTTTATAAAACAAAAACGTATTAACTTAAATCAACTTTAATTCACAATTTTAATTAAATCAATCAATTTACTTTTATATTTACTAAATGTTTAATAATTTTGGTTCATGCTTCGGCACCTTCGCCATTAAAGTTTGCTGCTTTCTGGGGTATTGTTATTCCTAATCCTTACCTGCCGTTTGATGTTGCGGTTGGATTATGTTCCGTTTGGCGGCTACTGTTGTATGATCAAAATGCCATTATATTTCGTTTGTGATTTAGCTTTTCTTGAATTTTTCCATTACTTGTTTTATTTGCTTTATTCTTGTAGTCGCTAGCTTTCAGTTTTACTTATAATGAAATCTTTCATCGTTCTAAAAGGTATCTAATTTATTATTATTTATGTACACGTAATATGTGTAAAAACAAAAAATTATTTAATAATAACATTAAATAAAATCAATATATACAAAATTAAATAGTAATACTAAATCAAGAGTCAATATTTTGTTTTTATCTTGTGGCACAACTTTGATGATACGTGAAGTGGTGTGCAGGCCCTCACCAAAAGTGAGGGCAGCTTGCACTTTTCTCCCCGCAAGAGCTTCCGGTGTCATGCGAGTTATTCCATTTCAAAGCTCGTGTCTTGTACATTAAGTTTAATTGATTGTATCAAAACTAAGGGAAAGTGAGAGGTAACCATTTACAATGATGAGGAGGACAGTGAGGGTGCTAACTCGACGCTAATGTGGCAGGAAAAAATGAGAGCCGATAAAAGCTCACACAGGAAGGCCTTAGACATTGTTCGAGACGAAAAATATGAGATAGTATGTATGGGAGCCGATAAGCCAAAATATAAAATAAAATAAATAATTTCTTTTATAGTTATAAAAATGAAAAACAACAAAAATATCATACGACCATTATGAATTTGAAATTTCCTATTGAAGGTTAAAATAAACAAATTAATTAATAAAACTTTGAAAACTAAATAAAGAAATAAATGGGTTATAGAAAAGGAAAATCGTTAATA
Organism: Cichorium intybus; assembly: GCA_023525715.1. Classification (NCBI taxonomy): domain Eukaryota; kingdom Viridiplantae; phylum Streptophyta; class Magnoliopsida; order Asterales; family Asteraceae; genus Cichorium; species Cichorium intybus. Next base: position 52,372,108 of record CM042011.1, read on the forward strand.
AAGTCTCAATATTTTGGCATAATTTACGAAAAAATCATAAATTAATATTTATTTATAAAAAAGGAAAGAAAACTGATTAATATTTTCAAATTAGCCATTTTAACATTTTCAGCAGGTAACTACATGTTTTATTTTTTCAATAAAGTTCTAATATTTTGGCATAGTTTATGGAAAAATCCCAATATGTTTTATCTTCGATAAAGTCCTAATATTTTGACCCAATTTATAAAAAAATACGAACATTTTGACTAAATTACTTGAAAAAAATTACGTATTTTTATATGTATTTACATCTTTAATAACGTATTTATACGTTGGAAAATGTATTTTTACATATTTATACATGTATTTATTTAAAATACGTAAAAATACTTAAAATGCGTCAAGATAAGCAACATAATAACTTAATAATTACCTAACAATATGAAATCTTAACAAAATTTATAGCAACTAATATTGGATATCGTTCTTGAAACCACGAAATCATTGCTATCAGAAGCTAAATTAAACAAGAAATATTAACCATTTAGTTCCGTGTAATTCAATTTTGTTCGATTATTTTCCAATCTGTCTAATCCTTGTAAGCAAACTTACTGAAATTCATATCCGTTATTTGGAATAAATACATGAATAAAATATAATTTTTACGTATTTATATGTTTATAAAGCTATTTATACATCGTTTTTACTTTTTAAGTAATTTTATGTATTTTTAAATTCTTTTTACGTTATTAAAGACGTATAAATACGTTATTAAATACGAATTGTTTAAGTTTTTTTAAATTATTAAATAGGTTATTTTTATGTACTTTTTAAAAATACATAAAAATACATCTTTAAACATGTAAATACATTATTAAAAATGTAAATACATGTAAAAATGCGTAATGCTTTCCATGTAAAATTGAGCTAAAATGTTTAGATTTTTTCATAAAATGTGCCAAAATATTATGACTTTATTGAAAATAAAACATGTTGCGACTTTTCCATAAAATGGGCCAAAATATTTAGACTTTTATTGAAGATAAAACATATAGACTTTCCACGTGGCAAGATAACCTGCTAAAAGGGTAAAAAGGGGCTAATTTGAATAAATTAGCCGGGTTTCTGACATTTTTTCTAAATAAAAATTAATTTGAGATTTTTTAATAAATAAACTAAACTATTAGTAGTTTATTGGAGATTTCTCTATAGAAAATATAAAAATCAAAAGAAAACCCATTTAAGAAAATAAAAATGGTTTGTTTATTTGAACAAAATCATATTTTTCCATGGTAAAAAGTTCTTTATAAGCTTGTTTCTTAATAATGGATATCTAAAGGTAGATTCCACTCAGATGCTACAACATATATAAACTATTGTTAGCAAGCTAAAATAATTTATTGATCTATAATCGATTATCTTATTACTAAGAAAAGTTTACACAACTAGTCCTTGTGGTTTGTCAAAACTCACAAGGTGAGGACAACTATCATAAATTCTACTTGTTTGGTCCATGTGGTTTCAATTTCTTACTTGGTTGATTTTGATCGTTTCATTTTGTTTCAAATTTGATTTGAAATTACTATTTTAACCCTCATCAGATTTTTATTAATTTTTATTTTCTATATTTTGATTTAATTAAATAAAACCCGTTAAACATATCCCCAAAAGCTCACCCCATCGTTCATCTCTCCTGTTTCTTCATCTCCTGCACCTTCAAGACATGAACAACCAGTCCCTCGAGTACCACAACCACCATCCACCACCATCATATGATCCTAAGTTAATCATATTTATGCACCTTTTAAACCATATACAATCGTAAATCCATCAGAAGAATTACGGAATCAAAATCCATTAGAGCATCATAATATAGAACTTGCTTGAAATCAAATCAAAGCTTGAATAAAAAATCAAAAATTTGAACTAGAATAAAAAACTAAATCGAATTGAAACCCAAAACCATGAAACATAGAGTCGGGTGGCACTGGATGTTAGAACTGAACTTGAATCAAAACCAAAGTCCAATGACAGTCCATGGTTGTTAAGATCCCAATCTTGATATTAAGATCTTACGATTTTAAGATCCTTCAACCTAAAAACGATCCCGATCACAATAGGATCTATTTAAAGCAAGATCTATACTGGGATCTTAGGATCCTAAGTAGGATCTTAAGATCTTAATACGATCCGATCCCACTTCTATTTATGGATGGTCATGATGAACTCGTTTATTTTTCTACTAAAGATGTTTTCTTTCTAATTTTTATGGTTTCTAACTAAAAGAACCATAGTTCATGCTTAATAAATTAAATTCGATTCTACCATCGATGTTTTAGTAGAGATTAAGTTATAACAGGTACTACACAAAGTATGAAATTAAGAGTAAAATTGAAGACTACTTTAGTGGTAAGATCTTTCGATCCCGATCTTGCAAAGTATAAAACGATCTTGGATAAGATCCCGATCTTAAAAACTTTGGATGGCACAATTAAAACTAAACTTGGATCAAAATCCAAATACATATAGGTTCGACAGTACTGTGGAGGAGTCTGTATGATGCATCAATCAAGCGCTCAATTAATCTAGGTTTTGTCATAGGTAGGTTAAAAGCAAGGGTATGGTGATAGTATGGTGGTTCTATGAGGTTGAAGGGAAACAACCCTAATGTGGTGGTGGCAGGCTACTCCAGATGATGATGGAGAAATAGGATGAGTCAAAACTAAAGAGGATGACAATGAGAGAGCGTGTGTGTGGGGGGGATGAGAACCAGGTACAGTGGAGGGATTTTCTGACGATGAAGACAAGTAGTGGTTGGATAAATGATTGTCGATGAAGTTGGTGTTGTTCTCCATTTAAGAGAGAAAGATGAGGAAGGGAAAGAGACGTGACCAGGAACCAATAAAGGGAAATGAAGTTAATGTTAAAGGGAATGAGTTGGGTGGCTAAGAGTGGTGGGTTCTACCTCATTTCTATTTTTTAGTTAATAATAGTTTAAATAATATAAAATAAAGTCTAAAAGAAATAAAAATGATAAATTAGACATTATACTTGGGTAAATGACCAACCAAGTAAGAAATTGAAACCACAAGACCAAATGCGTAGAGGTTTTGATAGTTTTTCCATCATGTAAGATTGTCAAACAACACAGAAAAATTATGTAATTATGTCTATTGCTAAAGGAAAATTTTATTGTATACAAATTAGATTTAAGTTATAACACACATCTAAATGCATATTACACATGGATTTGTAGAAATATCAAACATAAATTTAATATATATATATATATATATATATATATATATATATATATATATATATATATATATATATCATAAATTAATATTATTTTAATTTATGATATAATATTACTACTAACAATAATTACATAAGAAGTATCATTCTGCACTATAATAAATCAAAATTTTCTAACATTCAAACTTAAGAGATCAAATTTTAAAAAAATAAACACCAATTATGGTTTAGAGAAATAGTAAAATACCAAATTTGATGTTTCATTTTTTATCAACAGTTTCTCACTAAGGCTTTATTTGACAAAAATAAGCTAACTTATTGTTTGTTAAGACTACTAAGGCTATGTTTGGTACGCCGTACTTGGCTGGGAAGTTAGCTTTTTTTTTCGAGTTTTTTTCATTTTACATGTTTGGCGAACCAAAAACTAGCTTATAAACTAGCATATAAGCTAGTATTTTAAATTGTTAGTATGAGTAACATCTAAAGTAGGGTTTTTAAAATCTTTCAAATTTACCCTTCAAAATATAACTGGATATGCATGTACCCGTACCGATAAATTTTGTGTATGCCCTTTTATGTCATTTTACGTTTTCCAGCTAGTTTATACAACTAGTTTTTACCAAACGTCATTTATTATCAACTCGTTTTCCAACTGCAGTTTGTTTTTCAGTTAGTCGCTAGCTTTCTAGCTACCCACTGGCTTTTCAGCTAGCAGCTAGCTTTTCAGTTAGTTTGTCAAACATAGCCTAAAATGGCTAAAAAACTAGCTTATATGCTAGCTTGAGATAACTTATTGATAAGCTAGCTTATACGCTAAAAACTAGTTTTTCAGCTAGAGCACCAAACAAGGCTTAAGACTCTATTTAGCATGCTAGCTGAAAAGCTAGCTTTTAGCATATAATCCATGTTGTTAATAAGTTATCTCAATATAGCTTATTAAAAAGCTAGCATATCAATAAACTAGCTTTGAAGCCACTTTATAAGGTATATTAATGGTCTTACAAAAGTTAAATTACAATAAGCTGACTTATTTTTGTCAAAGATAGTTTAAGTTTGACACACTAGCTATAAAGATAGCTGATAGTTGAAAACTAGTTAATAAAAATGACGTAGTTGATAGGTTAACTGAGAAAATGAGTTTTTATAATTAATTACATATATATTTGAGAGAATTCTAGAAAAAGCGTCACAAGCTTGTTGAAGCGCTAATTTGGTGGTTTTTTTTTTTTAAAAAAGAACTAGCTAATAAGTTATTTTTTAGCTTGCTAAATATGCCAACTTAAAAAGTTCAAAAAATAAACTAACTTATCAACTAGACGTAACACACCAAAAATAACCGAAAAGCATCTCTAAAGATAGTTTAAAAAAATAAAATTCCATTTGAAAAAGCTTTTAACCTTTTAACATTTTTATTGTGTTTGTCCACTTTTGGCTTTTATATTTCATAACAATTTATTTATATCCTATTTATATTTAGATATTAAACTTTTTATTTTTTTAGTATATAATCTATTTGATTAAGAATACAAAACATATTTAAATATATTTTATAGAAATTTATATAATAAAAAATAATTATTAAAAATTTAAAAATGGTACAAATATCAAATATTAAAAAATATTAATTACTGTAACATGATATTTAATGTTATTTATTTATTATTATCAACTAATATTATTTCTCAAATATAGAAAATAGAAATTGTGCTTAAAAATTAAAATATCATATTATGATAGTTTATATAACATATGAGGAGAAAGATATAAACAAGTTAGTTAACTTTTAAATTTTTTTAAAATGTTAACAGTTCGAATGATTTTATAACAAGAGATGTTTTGATTAAAAACAGATTAATAGAAATCCATGTTGAAAGTGGAGGGGTGACACAAGGTAATCAAGATACATTTTTTTATTAACATTAACTATAACCCTTATATTGATACCAAGAATAGCCCCAAAAGGGCTGGTCTGCAAAACTTTGCTAAAAGTAAATTACAGACTTTCAACAAAGCACAAGAAAATTTGACCTATACTTTCTTTGTGGCGAAGGTTCACACTTCACAGTGGTGGAAGAACAATGAAAAATAGCATCCATCTCACCGTTAATTCTGCTATTATTTTATTAAAAACAAGAAAATTGAAAGAGTATAACTGGCGAAGAAGATGATTGCTATAATATCTCAAGTAGGTTTCAAATTCTGAAACATGGTGTCCCATTTAATCTCTTTAACTCCACCCCCAGACCAGTAATCACCGTCATCTCCTTCATCATACTTCTCATGATCATCACCGTCGAAGCCGTCATTTTTTCCTTGATCATACCGGAGATCATAAACCAACGGGCTCGCAAAGCTGTTGATTCTAACACTATCGGACTTATGGTAGCTATTAGTGAGCAAAAGAGTAGGAGTAGCTTGTTTGAAGGTCATCAATCTCTTGTTTCTTCTCAACATCGTACCTTTCCAACCATAACTTTTACGAACCAGTACCAGCGCCGACTCATCCCGGCGGACCCATCTCTGTATGAAGTTAGCCAAGGTCCTTTTGGTCTTTTTGATGGCGAAGATGAACTTTGAGATGGGGTGTGAACCACGTGAGCCTTTCTGTTTTCTAGCAAGCTTTAGTATCTCTAACCTGTGTTTGGCTATGGAGATCCCCATGCTTTGAAGGAATTCATGGTTGAAGTAAGTTATATCATCTTCTTCAAGCTCGTTTCGAGAGAACGCCATCCCATATTCGTAAATAAGTGAAGGTTCAAGGCTAGTTTTCGAGAGCCAAGAAAACCAGTCAATGGGTTGATGCATTTTTGTAAGAAGTGAGCGTGTGTGATGATTTGAGTGGAAGATGAATTAATATATATGAAGAATGAAGTAGAGGGGTCATGAGGAAGGGGCAAATATGTCATTTCATTGTATTGTGATGGTTCTTGAGAGGGACCAAAAGGGACAAAAAGAAAAGAGTTTATGGAGTATAGGCAAAGGAAAGGGGAAAAGTGTAGGGGGGAAAGTGTATGTGTGTGTGAAGCGAAGGGTAAGAAATGTTGAGGGGGAATTTGGCATCAATCACGGTCACGACATCATGGGTCACGGGGCATACCCACCACCACCAGCCTACCTTTTGTTTGGATCTTTTCGACTACAATTTCATTCCATTAGTTGACTATATACTGTATAGTCTATAAATTCTAAACTTTTTTTGTTTTTTACTATTCATAGAAATGATTTTCTATTTCACTTTTCCAAAGAATGACTATTTTTACCAAATGGGTCACATTGACCCGAAAAAACGGATCAAAATCTATTTTTATGGTCTCGTCCTATATGAATAGGACATGTCTTCTATGGAACGTTCAGATTCTAAAAATATTACAACTTAAGATTTAAAGTATATTTAGAAGAGCGAGATGAATTCGTTGAACCTGATTAGTTTTACACGATTTTCTGCCACAAATTTAACTAAACCCCCATTTCATATTTGAATGCCTAGATTCCGTTTTTCTTTATATTTTTATGGTAGATTCTTTACTAGGCCTTGTGGCAACCTATGTGTAGCTCAAACAACCTTACGTGACCTAGAAAATCGTGTCCGAAATAGAACATTAACAACCCAAAATATGAAGAAAAGTCTAGAATGTAATTTATTTATTGTATATAGTAAGCTTTTATTGCTTGTCCTTTCTTCGGTACTATAATGTTTTTTTATTTTTAATAAGGGTGATTCTCATGCAACCAAATTTCTACAATCTGAAGCAATATTCCAAATCTGTTTGAATGTGAACTCGATTAATTTGCGCAAGTATTGCTTAATAAAGTGGTTTTTACAGACGAAGAGATAAAAACGCACCTATTGGAACTTTCCCATTAAAGTCATTTTTAAATGTGTGTATTATAATCGCATAATACTAAAAAAGTGTTCATTTTTATTTCCAGAGGTAAACATCGATTATGGAAATAGAAACAAAATCCACACCCACCAAATCCAAACATGAAAGTAAGGAGAAAATTGTAGGAGATGATAAAATTGAAACTGAAAGCAGATAGAACTTTCAAATATATGAGCGGGTCAAACCTTAATAGGGCTATAATTTTAGATTGTGTAAGATGTTTTTTGGATGCCAATAACTCCACGAACTAGTAAACATTCTATAATGTTTAATTACTTTCGGAACCATATATTGGTTAAAAGAATTAAACTTTTTTATCACGGTTTTCGACATCTGTTATTGCGTCACCTCCGTCAATAAAATTGGAAGTGATACACATTGAGGTTAGACCGTGGAGTATTGTTTACAAGATTGCATTAGAATTGATTCATAATTTTCAATGTACAGAAAAACAATTGTAAGTATTTCGTATCCCCTTAGTGCCTTCAGAAGCCGAGGAGCATATAAAGTTAGTACTTTACAATATGTAAATGCTCGTTATTACAATGTGTAAAAATATACAACGATTACTCAACTCAATATAAAGAATCGAAGAAGCACATGGGGTGCGTGCAACACTTCAGAAGTGAGTAGTAATGCCCAATAACGCCATAGACTTAATTGAAAGCCACATGCAAATTTGAAATTCACATAGAATTTGCTCGGGTGCACCTTACACAAGTGTGAAGTATACATTTGTATTACATATGAGAAATACGTCATGCGATTTTTGATCACTAATATGTAACTTGTTATGATTTTCATAAATGACAATACTTTTCATTTTGATTACTTAAACCAAAATGACATAAAACAATAGAAGAGCCTTACAAACTTATTACACTATCATTGCATTGATTGCAAACAAAATTTTCAAGCCATACATCAAGAAATTTTAACGGATACATTTCTTTTTGGCGGTCAATAAAACCTCATGCAATTCTAATAACATCTTCAAGAAAGCCTCATTCTGCAATAAGCCTGCTAATCTCTGCATACTAATCTCTGCATACGCACTATCAATCCACTTTTCTATCACTTTAATTTTTTTTTCTTAGTATCATTTACCCATTACAGCTATTCTTTCACCGCTATGCAAAGCGCGCTTACACAATCATTAAGTATTTAACTCTTCTTTGAGTCTCATTGGTTGTCTTCTTCAGCATCGGTCGTCGTTTTGAAAATATAGCTGAACATATTACACGCAACTGGTTCATCACAATTAAAGTTAGGATGTTTTTGGTCGCCATTAGGAAATGATTTTAAATTACAACAAATATAACAGTCTTCCTGTTCACCATGTCAAACACTAAATTCATATGAACTCATTTTTAAATAGAATAAGAAATTGTTAGGATTAAAACACTTTACATAGGACTCGAATAAGATGGTATGTGGAAAATAATATTATGGTATGTGGAAAATAAATATTATGGAAGGTGGAAAATAAATATTGTTAAGTGAATTCATAACGCTTTGGTAGGTGGAAAGTAAATATTGTTAGGTATAATTTATTGTCCGAAATCTGCCTTATTACATGTCATATTCCATATTTACTTGTATTGTTTTATGTAATATAAAAATTGATTGGTATGATGTTTAAAACATTAAATTTGATAACATAAACATTAAATTAGATTGCATAAAAATAACAATTGTTCTTGACAATGCCAAATCCAAATTAAAATATTCGATTACAAATACATAAATTGACGGTTGAATGGAAGTTACTCCATCACAGAGGGTAAAACGACCATCTCTTCATTAGGCCTTTCCCATTCAGATGGAGTTGGTAGAGTATGCACCATTCACATTTAGTATGCAACTTAGTATGCTATAAATGTGAAATAAATACGAACCAAATAATGATAGTTTAGATATCAAAATGATTGCGCTATGGCTATCGCTATCGCGTGACGATAAAGTATACCACAATTTCCTCATTTCCCACATGTACAAGAATTGTTATCTAGACTTACAAAACCATTGCACATACCATCCTTTACTTCAAAGCTGAGTTGAAGACGTATTATATTTGATAACTTACAGACGTGCGCATCATTCTTCGATACACCATCTCTGTGTAAGGGGCGAGTTCACCATCAAGCTCCCATGTAAAAATATTCGGGTTCTTATCATACAATGCTAAAAATTAGTTAGGGATGAGCGTGGTCCGAAAACCAAACCGAACCTGACCGAAACCGAATTAGGGTTTATTAAAAATCGAAGACCGAACCAAATATGTATATTCGGTTCCGATTCGGTTCGGTTATGTTGGTTCTCGGTTCGGTTCGGTTTTTCATGATCTAACCACGACCCAAAACATGAAATCTTAAATAGTGCTATTTCGTCTATAAAGGGCATCTTGTCCTTTGATGATCAATAGAGCCCGGTAATAACAATGATTCAATTTATTATTTAAAGAAAAATCTAGATATTGAAGCACTCATGAAAATATAGTTACACACTCGCACAGATACAATTACATTCATGCGAATAATATCAAACATTCACGATAAAAACGTTGTCCTGAGAGTGTGCACCAATTGCAGAGTTGTTGTCTTATACTCACGAGCGTGTTCATCATATGCATTGATGAGTGTTCACTTAGTACCACTTCACTTTTCAGTCTGGGTGATGATAATGTATGTTGATAAAACTACAATTACAAAACAATATAACCTAAGGCTAAACCCTAGTCGCTAGAATGTTACTGAAGTAGTTATGATTGTTAAATGTACTCAAAACGAAGCATTATTGATTACTTACTTGTAATGGGAGCATGTTTGTCATACGATGATCCGCATTCGCAAAAATAAGATGATCTACGTTCATGTTTTGTGTGAAAGGTACAACAGGCGATGAGAATTAACATTTGAATATGGGGACCTGCGGGGACCTTTTGTCTTACGCTCGCAATTCATGAGTTATTTTCACGGAATGTGTGGTCATTTTGCTAAATCCGAGAAAATGATGGTGCGACGGATATAAGGACCCGATGTATGGTCATATCAGTGAATAACATTGTGTCTATATATAAATAATAAACTTAATCCTGATAAAACGAAATTTTATGATGAAGTAGCATGGTGGGGCTGAGAATTTGGTTGAGTCACATCTATGATATACCGAGAAAATTATTGAGAACTATGTTAACTTGAGACGGCCATAATCTTCTAAGTTCTAAGTGGAATTACAAGGCATATGTGATCCTTAAAAAGTAACTCAGCGTCCTCGTCATATAACATTTAGAACATAGTCTCTCTCTAAACAAGTGTCTCTCCATCATTTCATAAATATTAGATTCATTTTCACCAAATATATGTCCAGTCATACACATTCATGGCCCCTTTCGATATCAAATTTAGTTAGCATTATAATAAAGGAAATGGCCTATCTTTCTCGTTTCATTTACACGTAGATCTCGAGTCATGAGAGGAAGACAAACAGAAACTGAGAAAATGTACGTCTTCTGAGCCCTGAGGCACTGCATGGCATATATTTTAATAAAGCCATAATCTTGAATATTTAAATTCATATGATGTACCTCGAGATCCAACTTCCAACACCCTTTTCACAAAAGTATGGTTTCTCCCCATCTCCATTCTATTTGTTTGCTATAATCAAATTGGAATAACGGAAGTGAGGGGGGGCCCACAAAATCTTGTTCCATATCTATACACAGAGTTACATGCCAAAGTATAAGTGTGTGATAAAAGAAAATGAGTACCAAAATCTAAACATTTATATAATTTATTATACCAACACGAGTTGGGAGGGTTGCTGTAGAGAATAAGTGTGTGATAAAAGAAAATGAGTACAAAAATCTATAATTGAATGTTGCACATTGTGGGTTTACTTCCCCCTTACTCTTTACCTTCTTTACAAAGAAAAGAAGCTTTTCATTGATTGTTTGGCCAATTGATATCGAAAAGAATCTGAACGTGAGTCTTAAGACACTATTTTGTTCCTTATCGGATTGCTTTATATGTATTTCTTGGAAAAAAAAAAAAAAGATTGCACTCAGCTAGTATATGTGATCATCAACAACTTGGACATCAATTGCTTCATGTGATTAGTCACTTTCCTTAAGGAATGTATCACAAAACTTGCTCTAGGATAATCCAACTGAAAATGAGCACTTAATGTTGTTGCAATTAATGGAAGCCCTTGACTAGATTTGTATAAATTCTTTGTACAATAGGCATAGGATTCCAATTGAAAATAAGAACTTCTTGTTTAGTGCTAGTTTCGGTGGGCATTGTCAGTGCACTCCGTACCTCTTGCCATGTATTCCAACTATCTAAACTTCTTAAAAGTGTTGCTAAATACATCCTAGTCTACTAAATTCTAGTCAAAATACAATTTAATGATGTCAATTAGACACCAATAATTTTTAAAGAGAAATTAGATGTATCAATGAGAAGTAGTGAAAATTTAGTCTATGGTATCATTTGAAACTAGACTGGAGTGTAGGAAAAAACTCTCAATTCTTAACGAGACAAAAATCCCTAACAATATGTATGTGTCTAATGTGATGATAGTGATGAGAAAAGGGAGTTATAATAACGGAGTTGTTTAAGGATGACATACTGTTTAGGAGAGACATCATGATCAAGGCCCATTATGATTTGGGTGCTGCTAAATTGACACCCTTTAGACACCATTAACTTCCTTTAATCATTATTTAAAGTTTCAGTCAAACATTAAATATTGGTTTCTGTGCTTACCATTAATAATTGGATTATTCGGTTCGTATTCCCCCTATTAACTAACCTATGATTTAATTGTCAAGACCATATATATGCATCAATCACTTCACAATATTGATAAAATTAACAAAATATTAATAAAATACATATACATAATATCTTGCGTCCAAATATATGTTGCGTACATACATATAAATAAATAAAAATTTAAAATAAAAAAATCTTTCAACCAAATAGGTTATATATATATATATATATATATATATATATATATATATATATATATATATATATATATATATATATATATATATATATATATATATATATATATATATATAGAGTTAGGATCTTTTGAGAACCACAAGTCCTCCGAGAACCCGAGAACTCCCAAACCGATTTTTTTTTCAAAAAACCGACCCCATAGGCCTCTAAAACGCACACTTTTAAGCATTTTCGGAAAAAAAAATTCTGAAAAAAACGACTTTTTTTTTTTGAAAAAACTTTGCACATGTGCAAAAAAAAGAAGTTTGCATATGTGCAAACTTTTTTATACGTACACTTTTTTTGAATTTTTTTTACAGAACGCCTTAAATATATGTTAGAAAGACATCCATAAAAAAACTTGAAAAAAAAAATGTACGTATAAAAAAGTTTGCACATGTGCAAAGTTTTTTTTTTTGCACATGTGCAAATTTTTTTCAAAAAAAAAAAAAAAAATCGTTTTTTTCGGAAATTATTTTCAGCGCCCCGGCACCTATTTGAGCGTTTTAGATGCCTATGTGGTCGGTTTTTTGAAAAAAATATCGGTTTGGGAGTTCTCGAGTTCTCGGGGTGAAGTTGGTTCTCAAAAGATCCTAAGTCTATATATATATATATATATATATATATATATATATATATATATATATATATATATATATATATATATATATATATATATATATATATATATATATATATATATACATATCGTAAACTGCGCAAGTTTACAAAAATTACGAACCGCAAACTGTACAAACGATTTTTGATTTGTAACAAGATAATTATCTAATTTATGAAATAAAAAGATTGAGATTCTCTTTTATACATTACGTTAGTAGCTTTAAGATTATCATGGGGAAATTCGGGATCTCCTAAATTTCTATAAGAGTAAAGTTTTTAATAAATTAAAAGTATGAATCTAAAATAAATTATAATAAATAAATATTCATTACAAAATTAAATGTAGGTATTTAAAAATTAAAAGTAAATAAGTAATTATTATGTAATCATTATTATTAAAATTTAATTATTATTTAATCATTATACTTAGTCATCATTAAGCAATCAACAAACAAATAACTAATCATTAAGGAATTAAGGATGTCTTTTTGGTAAAAGTGGGTGTCTTTTTAGCCAACCTCTATGATTTATGAAGATTAATTAAGTTTACATATAATTATGACAGACACATGTGGATCTATGATTTTAAAAATGAGCGTACACAATTCAATGCCATAATCACTGACTTCCTCGAAATCATTAGCATTTAATAAGAAGTTAATCAAATCCAAGAGTCCAAGATCCAAGCTTTTTGCTGATTAGAATCTTGATTTTGGGTTTTTGTTGATTTGAAAATTGTTAGAACCTTGGATTAGGGTTTTACCCTTTTATTAATTATTACTTTATCCCAACATCCAAAAGGTTGTATCCCATCAACCCAACTAGCCTACACCGAAATAAGAACTCATTACAGTCTACAACAAAACAATAACTTCAATCATTAACAACCTCACACGGAAATTAACATAACATTAACAGAAGCATAAAAGAATGAATTCATGGATTACGATTATCAACTATCAATATCATGTATTATAAACTTACAGTAACCCCAAATAAAAAGTGGGGTATTGGGCAACCACAGTGATTACAATTCTTGCACTAATCCATTAACATAATAACCTTTTTCGAGCCCAATAATCAAGCTTCTAGAAGCAATCCGACACCGGCACCAATTGTTAACGTTAATTTTGTCAAAAACCACTCAATCAGAGTCGCTTTGCATGCTATAAATATTGCTAACAACTCCAACAACACTAACCATGATCGCCAAACACAACATCGACCAAGAAAAAACCCTCTCACGGTGGGTCAACCCATTCCCTTGACCACCTAATTTAAGTGCAATAAGAGCAGGAAAAGTGTACCCCAAAGAGACAGCTGTCGTTGCCCCTGTAAATTTAAACGCAGACCAAATACTTGGAATCGAAGTAGACCCTAAATATATAAGGACCAAAAGTGTAAATGTCAACCACAAGCATCTTTTTCTACTTTCGTGTAAAGGAGCCGATCCTTCAAAAGCTAACGCATCCACTGTTTGTCTCAATGAAAAATGAATAACCGGGAAAACAAGAACCAGATGAAGAACATATCCAACACGAACTATGTAATTTATAACCGTACTGAATTCTTCCCCAAGTGGTTTGTCGAAATTTGTGAGAACGTCTGATTCTGTATCGTTTCCGAATAGAAGGTAACCTGAAATGGCGGTTGAACAGTAGACTAAAATACAGAGCACTGTAGTCATTCGACCGACTTTGTTCATCTTTTGTGGCGAACGTCCTTCAAGTTCGTTGTAAATTGGCTGTAAATTGAAGTGGCAAACGAATGCGTTTGACATGATCGGAATCACGACTAGTAGGTCAAGAATCGCCTTTTCCGATCCTAAATCGGGGGTCATTCTTGGAGGTTGGATTTCGCCTCTAATGAGTTTGATAAATGCGACTCCAAAAGCAACGACTACGAAGATGACTGCTAGGGCTACTGAAGCCGCTGAAGTTAGGCTTAAAGAATCGATTCTGTCTAATACGCAAAGGGGTGCGAGAAAAAGGATTAAAACGATTAAGATTACTAGTTTTCTGTGATCCCAGAAACCTTTGCCAAACCATTGATCGAATACTCCGATGTGATTATCGGAACCCGCCATTACGTCTCCCATGATGATTAAATAAACGACTAGAACGCCGGCGTTGTTGAGTATGATACAGATTTCTGACAAGATTTTAGCTGGTTTACCTAATGCGTGTTCAACGACTTCCCCGTAAGATAGTGCTTTGCATTGAACTGTAAATCGAACGAGCAATTCGACGCTGATTTCGGATATGATAGCCATTACGAAAATCAAAATAACACCGAAAACCAAACCCAAAACTTTCATGGTGGCGGGTAATGCCATGAGACCGGCGCCGATTACAGTTGTGGTTAGATTAAATACGGCGCCGTAGACCCCAGAGTTTGAGTTTTCAATAAGGTGTGGGGTATCGTAATCGATATCATCAGGACCACCGAATTCCAAGTTATCAATTCGACGTGTTACAAGCCCTTCTCCGTCGTTATCACGAATCGAGAACGTCTTCTTTTCGGGAAATGTAGGGTTTTGAGATCCGTAAATGCGATGATCTTGTAATTGCAATTCAACAAAAGATTCTTTAGGAACGGGTGCGTAACCACTTTCCATGTTTCCTTCAAATGGGAATGTATCTATCTACACAAAAACATGGAAAAAGCAAACAACTTTGAAATCCATCTGCGTAAATGGGAGTCAGGATAGATACTTACAAGAACGATTATTTCATACCACGAAGATTGAGGAATGGAATTGAAAATCCTGATCATGTTTGACGGTTTTGTAATAAATGGAAGGATCATAAGAGATTACTAGATCTCAGGGGTCAATCATGGTGCCCGTATTCTGTCCAATGAGTCAAGAGGGAGAAAACAGAGGAATGAAAAGGGTAATTTTCAGGAGCTTTACTCTGCAATTAGATAATTTGTATGGTTAACAATTTTACTGCCATAATCTATCCTCTTTTATATCCAACCCAATATAATTATACGATTTTTTTAATCGTAGGAACCCTAATTACAATTTTGATTCATGTCATTTTTAATTTTAATAATTACAATTTAGTCATTATATTTTATAATTTACACCAGGCGTATTTTTAGTCCTTGTAGCTTTTAATTAAGATAACTATTTTTTTTGTTTATGTAGTTTTTAATTTGTATAATTACAGTTTTAATCTCTATAGTTTTTAATTTACATTAATCACAATTTTGATTCTTATAATTTTTAATTTAAGGTAATTGCAGTTTTGGTCCCTGTTTTTTTAATCTTCTTTAATTACAATTTTGGTCTCCGTAGTTTTTATTCAATAATTACAATTTTGGTCTATATAGTTTTTAATTTGCATTAACTATAGTCTAAATCCATGTTGTTTGTAAGTTAGGATAAAACGAAATAAAATTAAATATCTGTATATAAAAGCTTGGAGTTAAAATACTTAAAATGACAAGGTTTTTATTTATAAGGAAAGTGTGAAAATAAAAGCTAAAATACTTAAAATGACAAGGTTTTTATTTATAAGGAAAGTGTGAAAATAAAAGCTAAATAGGAGGATCAACGAAGTAAATTAGTTAATGTTAGGAGAGAGAGAGAGAGAGAGAGAGAGAGAGAGAGAGAGAGATTTGCTAAAAAATTGAAATATTATGTGTGTTTATTAGGGTGAACAGATTTGGAGACAAAAAAAGCAGGGAATACCCCCCACTCAAAGCTTGTTTCACATCAAGAACCATTGAAGGTAAGTAGCCACATTCTTCCCTTGTTATTTGGTAGTTGATTATGTTTGTTTTGGTGGGTTGCATACAGTGACGAATTTAGGATGTAAACTTAGAGGTGTCCAATTTAAATCAAATGACACAATACATCAATAAATAAGTTAAAAAAAAATTGTTATAGGTTCAGGTTATCATTAATACAAAAAAGAATTAATATTAACATTAACATCAAAGATCAAATATAATTGTAAAAAAACTAATACTTATCTTACAATTATTTACGACAATATTCCATACAAGCAATAAATAAATCAAAAATATGTTAAATTAATAAGCAAATAAATAATTGAAAGACTATTCTTAATTCTTTACTCTACGTTGTAAACACATAAATTAACAATAAAATAAAATAACAATTGAAAAACAAAGATTGAGAACAGCAAAATTTTTAATTGTAAAATGCTTGCTTTCAAATAGAGAAAGCACAAGTGTCATAGTAGCCCATCTGCTTTCTAGTTTCTATACTGCTAATAGACTTTTGACTAAACTGTTAACATAGCTTCATTTTTGTTTGATTATACGCACAACTCATTGTACATCCACACTATATGCAAACATTAAGTGAGAAGAGGGACTAAATACCTTAAAGATTAAAAAGAACTACCACTAGAGAAACTGGAGAAGCATGCGGCTGTCGGAGAAAATGAAGAAGCAGGTTGTCACCGGAAATAGGCAGCAAAGAATTGGCGAAGATGGACAGAACCATTGAAGTGGACAAAAATATCTGGAGATGGGAAGCGAGCTTAGTGAAAATAACGACAAGTGACAACAGATAGAGGTTGAGGATGTCGAACGGCTTCCGGTGAACCAAACGATTTTGTAATTTTATGTTTGGTGGGGTTTTTGCCCTTTCTATTCTTCTATATTTTTCAAATCTGAGATGTTATTTGGTTTTATATTTTACATGTTTGAATTCCTAAAGATAGAATACGATATATATGAAAACGATCTTTTCTTGTTTACCACATTAGTCTCCTAACTTATCGGTATCCATATAAAAATTCCAAACTTTTTGAATTTTTCTGATTTATTTTTGGTTTACGGCAGCTTACAGGTGTCCAGTTGGTGTTTCTTACGGGTGTCCATATGAAATCTCATGTAGAATTTATAAGAACAATCTCAAAATCAAGGGTGTCCATGGACACCCTTGACCATAATGTAGCTTCGTCCCTGGTTGCAGATGACATAAATGGGCCGAAAATTGGGGTCTCGATAAGCCTTGGTGTCTAAGAATCGTGGCTAGAAACTTTGGATGCAATTGATAAGCCTTGGTGGCTAGATAGCTAATATTTATTGTGTAACCATAGTAAACCTTAGTCACTAAGAATTTTTGTTGGTAATTGTTGTATGACCATTGTAACCTGGATGGCCGATAACCACATAAACTATACAAATATGAAATAATTATGATAATTCAGACACATTGAAGATTGCTGACACCGGGACTAAATATGAAAGGTGTTACATGTTTTTTTTCTCATGTGATGTGTTGATTATGTCTTCATTTTATTTATTGTACGATCATACAAATTAAGTTGTTCACTTTTTATAAAGATATTATGCACGCATAATCATTCAGTTACTCACTAGGCTTGCATAGCTTACCCATTATTTATTTTATGTATTTCAGTACCAAGTAACCCCAAGAGGGGGAAAGCGGTAGCAGAGAGATAGAAAATCTAATAGGCGGACGTACAATTTTTCGTTTGCTTCTAAATAGATTTTAACGCCTACTCAGATCCATGGATAGTTTTATTATTGTTGTATTATAGATCTTTTAATAACTAATTGTAAACTCATTGTTAATATCAAAATACACCGTCGATATATATATATATATATATATATATATATATATATATATATATATATATATATATATATATATATATATATATATATATATATATATATATATATATATATGAACTAGGTTATATTACAGACAATAGTTATTGTGAGACCGTGCAGACAGTGCTATTATGTGAGAAATAACTATTAGAATATGTTTTTATTGATAATATTAATACTAAACAAACATATTCTCATAAAATTATTGTTATTATAACGTATTTTCAATCATTATCATTAATTCTAGTGTTTCACACATTCTGATTCACTCATTCTCATTCTGACAGAATGATAATCATAAAAAAATCATATAACTCGTATAAATGATTTAATGACAATAATTCTAAGAGAATATGTTTGTTTCATATTCACATTACCATATATATATATATATATATATATATATATATATATATATATATATATATATATATATATATATATATATACACACACACACACACACACACACACACACACACACACACACACACACACACACACACACACACATATTCTAAGAGAATATGTTTGTTTCATATCATTGACTATAAATACATGAGTACAATGGGGGGCCATGGGCCAATACATACAATCTAAATATATATGGATAATTTATAAATATATATGTTCAAATTCAATTCCGTTAACATCCCCCCGCAGTTTGATCGGGAGGAGAATTCTGAATGTTCAAACTGGTCTTGAAGTCATTGAAGAGCTGCGACGGAAGTCCTTTGGAGAAGATATCAGCAAACTGAGCAGAGGACGGAACGTGAAAAACTCGAACAAGACCACGAGCAACAAGATCATGCACAAAATGAATGTCGATCTCGATGTATTTTGTGCGTTGGTGCTGAACCGGGTTCGCAGTCATGTATACTGAGTTGATGTTGTCACAATAAACAATGGTAGCTTTGGAGGGCGGACATCGAAGCTCACAGAGTAAGTTACGGACCCAACATGTCTCGGCGACGGCGTTAGCAATGCCACGATACTCTGCCTCGGCGACGGCGTTAGGTTAAAATAGTAACTCTTATTTGTTACCGATTCTAACAACATTGACATAAATTTGCCAAGTGACATTTTACAGGAAATTTGCCACGTGTCATCTGAAACAATCTTATCTATTTGATAGAATGTGATTGACCCATAGAATTTGTTAATTAAAGGCAATCACTACAACAGGTTGTTGTAATAACATGTTAATCATAAAATCGAAACTAAAATGAATGTATTAATTATTTGCAAACGACTTATCACCAAAACTATTTAAGGAATTACAAATACAATGCTAGATAAAAACATACGAAAGAACATGATGCAATGATGAAAAAAATAAATTACTTTGTTATCTCCCGTATTTATCCCAAAGTATAATTAGTAATTTTCAAACAATGATATCGAATATCAAAACTCATTTATGCAGCAGGTAACTAAACTAACATTCATCTGGAAAATCATTGTACTTTAGCATAATCTTATTATTCTTCAAGCTTATACCCCTGATCTAATGGAAATTTGGACATGGAAAAAAGAATCATATTTGTTGTTATCATTATCTAAGGCCCCAAAATCGAAAACAGATCATATACCTAAACTGCTAATTAAGAAGACAACTCGGATTTTCAAATACTCTTCACTTTCCTCTTCTTTTTTTTTCAGCAAAATCTTTTAATTCGCCTTATTGTACTCCAGCAAGATTTTTCTCATTTTGTACTTCACTATTTGCTCTTCACTTCCCCTGAACCTGGAATGAATAATCTCCTAGAATATTAAAAAAATTACACAAAATTATGAAATATTGTGTAAATTACAGTATAAAATAGCTTAAATCAAATGAAAAAATAGTTGAGAAAGAAAAAATCATTGTGAGGATGCTTAAAATTTACACCCTTGGTATTCGTTTAAATATGGGAAATTGATCCTTGAACGATTTTGCATCAACAAAAACGGAATTACAAAAAATCCCAACATAGGTTATCAAAGGAAAAATAGATAAGAAATCAAGAAAAATCAGGGAGAAGATTCTTACAGATTCAACTTTTTCTCTTCATCTGCACATATAAGCCATTTGTACCTTGATCTTATATTAAAAAAACTGATCTTAACCATAAAAACATATCATAACAGATAGAAGCAAATAAAAACATATATTAACAAAAAAACACATCTCTTAGAACCTGACAAAAATAGTCCAGAAGCCATTTTGAAGCAGAAATAAAAGCATTTACGGATCTAACTGTGGCGCATTCGATGGTGGTGAAGCTCCGATGAAGGTCGGTTTGATGGTTGGGTTTCACTGAATCAAGCCATCATTTCCACCTACGGAAATGAAATCCATTGAGTGCGTGCATTCCCGTTTCCATAGTAGAGGGAGAAGGTCGACGGTGGTATCGAAGGTTTTCATAGTGGTTTGAGTGGTAATGGTGTTGTAGTTTATAGAGAGAGAGAGAGAGAGAGAGAGAGAGAGAGAGAGAGAGAGAGGGGTGGGGGGGGGTGGGGGGGGGGGGGGGGGGAGGGAGAGAGAGAGAGAGAGAGAGAGAGGATTGTAGCAGTGTGGAAGTGGTGAGATGGTGTCTAGGGGTGAGATGAGATTGTACAGAGAAAGAGTGAAATTGAGTGATATAAGATGCGTGTTCTAAAGAAAGCACAGTGCAAGAAACAGTTCAAGACTCTGTTCCAACGATTTGACCTTAAGAACAGTGTAGACATTTTGATAAATGTTATGTATTTAATTTAATTAATTAATGATAGTAAATGATAGTACATTTCAAATAAATCGATTCCTATTTTTTTGGGAAGTGATCCGTACACAACAATTTTTCTTCATACACAACAATTCATGTTTTAGAGATGTTGTATGGAGAAAAATTGTTGTATACGGATCACTTCTCCTATTTTTTTGCTTCCGTTACTGAAATATTGGGATTAAATACATTTAATTGATTTTATAAAAAATTAAAAAAATGAGAAAATGACATATAGAAAATTCAATATGGTGATGATAAGTGTATAAGAGATCTTTATTTATTAGGATAGGATGTGTATGTGTGTGTGTGTTGTGAGAAAAAAAATTTGGAACTAATTTTTTTTTTTTTTTTTTGTATTTTTCTTTAATAAAAAAAGTATTGCGTGGGTAAAATATACATAGGTAACGTGTGGGTAAATACGTGTGGGTATTGCATGGGAAAATATTGTGGGTAATGTGTGAGTACAAGTTTACCCACAAGGATTTTTCCGACTCCCCATTTTCCGTGGATATTGCGTGGGCATTCGTCTTTACATATACAACACCCACGCAATATTGGATAATGGTCCGGTTTTCTAATAGTAATATATATTCCCAAATTGCACACAACTCAAAGACAGAAACTCAGATAGGCGGGCCTCGAGCTGATGGGGAACCAGTTGAGAATCACACCAAGAGTGACGGTAGTAATATAATACAACTCTAAGATCTAGTGAGAGATTACGGATGCTTTGATAACTCTTGAATAATATAAAAGATCTTCTTAAATACACGGATGAATCTGATGAGTTTTGTGCAGCAAAACCAAGCAGGCGGTTACCCTAGTCTTCGCTTTGGGTTATATGGCGATACAGTTCCGACCATGTCTTCAACTATAAAGTCGAGAAAAGTAAAGATATAGCAAATGAGGTTCAATTTCCGGCTTTCAATTGGACCAGGATTAAAGGTAGAAAGGGAGTTGATTTTTGTTAGTTGAATTAATGTAATTACCCGCATAATGAATGCTTTATCAACATGCAACTCTAGCCTATCCTCTTCTTGCTGCTTGAAAAATTAATAATAATAATTGTAGGAAGGTAAACGACACTTGATACATTCAAGTGGTAGTACCGACCAGGTAACTTGAATCGATAATGGACAAACTTATGAAAGAGTTGCGTGCATTTTGGTTTCTTGCCAGAGGCGAATTGAGGTAAGGGACAGTATGGCCGGAACCACCTAAATCTATATGTTTCAATACAAATTGTACAAACATAAACATTGTGACCCACCTGAACTTTATATCGGGACCTGTTTCATTTGTTAATTTTCTTTTCTTTAACCCACCGTCATCCGTAGCCCAATTTTAGATACATAATTGCCAAGTGCAAGTAGAGTAGCCCACCGTCATCCACTATATGTAACCCAATTTTAGATACATAATTAAAATTAATATCATGAAACGAGAAACCCACTAATAAACCAAAAAAAGAGCATAAAAATTAAAAAATATCATCATCAAATGTAATTACGTGAATATAAAAATATGTTGATGTTATTTTGTGTTAAATTTAAGCATATTATACGGTAAGCTGTATGTGACCTGCGACTATCACCAATTAGATTTGACAATCATTCTTTTTGGCAACGAGATTGATAACCATATTATACGGTAAGCTGTATGTGACCTGCGACTATCACCAATTAGATTTGACAATCATTCTTTTTGGCAACGAGATTGATAACCAATTAGATTTGACAACCATTCTTTTTGGCAACGAGATTGATAAAGACTAATATATGGAACGAGATAACCAATTAGATTTGACAACCATTCTTTTTGGCAACGAGATTGATAAAGACTAATATACGGAACGAGATAGATGATCTATTTTTATATGATAGTTTAATGTCATATATTAAAAATTTATTTTAAAAAATGTTTGTAATAATACAACTATGCAAATATTTGAAGGTAGAAAACTTCGTTAGAGATAACAAATTTAATACAACTATTGTATGTATGTCTAAATGATTTAAGATATACGACCGGACTGCTGCTACATACAAATATTGTTGTTTTTTTCATTTTTATCGATCGCACTTAATTAAGGACTAGCAAACCACATGATTTTCTATTCTAAATTCGTTCACTGTTTCTTGCTAATTAAATTATATTCTAAATTCGTTCACTGTTTCTTGCTAATTAAATTATTTTCGCTGTCTTTCGTTAATATCTAATAATACCCATGTATTCCAAAAAAAAAAATCCAACACACATTCATGTTTACATGTCTAGAATACGTGAAGACAACTCAAATATCAAATATGCATTATACTTGAATCAAATTACCACATTTGTGCAATATTTACAAAATACAGATGAAAAAATCCAAGTTTTAAACAATCGCTTCAAATAAAATCACAATGCATGTCGATCGATCCATGATCATAAGCACATGTTTTATACCAAAACCACACATGTCAATGGACGAACATGATCACAGACTACTATAAAAAGGTACGATTAAATAACCTAAATGGAAACGCTTACTAAAATAAAATAAAATAAAATCGACAATAACATTATATATACAATTTGAGAAAAAAAAATTAGGTCAAAGTTTCTTAGCCACATTCTCAAGTAATAAGTTCGAGACTACCTGCTGCTAAGTGCTAACAAAATGCATGCGCGTATTTCAGACTGTTTAGTAGAAAACACAACTTATGGAAAGCAAGAAATTAAATGGGCTTCATTTGCGTGGACTAGTGTCTTCCGGTGGTGTGGCGGTGCCACGTGGGTGCGTGTTGGAGGCGTCAGCAACTCCGGCGGTGACTTTAGCAACATCAAGTGCGGTGGCTTCTGGTTTCTTCTTGGCATAAAGGACGGAGTATCCAATCCCGGCAGCCATAAGGAAACCGACGACAGTCATGGTGATGGCACTGAAGGGCAAACTACGGCGCTGGTGAAGAACTCCGCCGGGGTTGTGGCCAGGTGGTCTCTTGGATGCCTCCACCCCTGCCTTTTTCACTTCCTCTGGACTCATTTTATGAGTATCCGCCATTTTTCTCCAATCTTCTTCCCCTCCTCCACCCATATCTCCCTATCTGTCCCGTCGGTGACGAATTTTTAGGAGAAGCTTAAAACGTCGCATGGGAATCGCATGATGCTGACACGCGCTGTGTAGCTGGCTTAAAGATTAGTGGCTGGTGGACACGTTGACTGTCTTAGCTACGTGTTGCCCTATGAAGTTTTGCTCTTGTTTCTACAATCACTATCAAGATATTTTTATAATAATATATTTTTGTACGCTATTTTACGACTCAACATTTTAAAGTAGATTTCAACTAAATAAAAATTTATCTATTTGTTTAATTAGCGTGCATCTCGGGAATTTTAGGAACCTTATGTACGTTTTTTTTTTGGGTTATGTCACGCGGGTTACCGGGTGAAAATGGATCTTTAGTTTCGGGTTCGGATCTGCCTTCCGGTGCGCTTTTCTTTCACTCACACGTGTCCTCCTCTGCTTCTTCCTCTTCTGGTTTTTCTTCCTTTGTCTTTGCTTCCTTCTTTCTGTCGGTAGAACGGTATCCAGCTCCTGGATTTAGCGTATGCCGGTTTGTTGTTGTTGATGCCCTTTCTTCTTTTGTATTGTGACGATTCCCTGCATTCCGCTTCCTTATTGTTGTTGGCAGTCGGGTTTGGGTGTTTGCATGTAGTCGCTTTTTGCATTCATCCACCACCGCTTGCTTCCTCTCCACTCTCACTCACTTGATTTTGCGTCTTTGTGTCATCTAGGTTGAGATCCGCCATCCCCCTTTCACCGCTTTTGCAATTGGGACCATCGACCACCGCTTCCTTCCTCTCCACTCTCACCCATCCTCCCCAAATCATCTTGCATCGCCGCTCCACAGGTGTAGTTTATACCGGTGGAGACAAAATATGAAGCGTAAATGGAAGCGAAAACTGAATCGAAAAAGAAGGGTCGACTGTCGTTGTCTGTAAAACCTAGCCAAAGCATCGCATCACTAATTAGGGCTGAATCCTTTGTTTACTGCACTTGAACGTTGCTGATTTTTTATGTTCTTGCAATCGCGCTTGCTGAAGTTTAATAAATTCCTTCCAGTTTTCAATTTTCTGATTCAAAACTGCAGTGACTCGAGTAAGCTTTACTTGGTATGTATGTGCTTTCGACTGGTTTTTTTTTTTTTTCAATTTTCTAATTTTCAAATTGTGACATTGAATCTTGTCTTATCTTGAATTTATCCAGGCGCTAACAGGAAATACAGTTCTTACAAGATGTGAAAAATCGAAAAACTTACTGGAATAAAGTTTATGTCAGATCCAAAACGTGGTCCCTGTGAAGCTTGCATCAAAGGTTAGTTGTTTACCATTTGATACTTCAAAAATAATACGAATTATGTATTTAATCATGAAACTAATATAAATGTTTGCTTCAGATCTCACTGATAATTACAAAGCTTAGGAGAGTGAAACTTAGTTTAGATCCATATGAAAAAGAAGCTGGGGAAGCTGTAAAATTATTACTTAAAGGATATGGAACTGGAAACTCTTCAGGAAATGAAAGTGAAAATGATTTAATTTGAATAGCTGCTTTATAGCTTCGAATAACATCTCAAAAAGCTCTTAAAAATTAAAATTGAAAAAAGATCCATCAAGAAACTTTTAAATCAACTTGGTGAAGGAGATGGCAGACTACAAAAGAAGCATATTTTAATAATTCTTTTAGATGCTCTGAAAAAATATGGCAATTCAGTTACATTTGGGCTTGTAGAAAACGATTACACTCTTCAAAATCAAGATTATAAGTATTTTGGGAAGACTACTGAGTGAAAGAATACCACCTGAACAGTTTGTGTGACCGATTTCTCTCAAAGTAATGTATGATCCGGTTGTTATAGATACAGCGATGACATTTGAAAGAATGTTGATACAGAAATGGTTTGATGAATGTCATGACATATGTCCAAAAACTGGAAGGAAATTATTAAACTTTTATTGGCACCAAATACTGCCATGAAGAGTATGATTTCACTAATTAGAGCTCAATCCTTCATTTACTGCACTTCAACGTTTCTGATTTTTGATGAGGGTCATGACATATGTCTAAAAACTGGAAGGAAATTTATCTCCTTCGTGATGTGTTACTGTACGCCGCTGTACAGATTTGCGAAAATCAGAGGTACTCTTTCATCCTTTTATTTTTTTTATCTTTAAGTTTCAAAAGGCCAAATTTATTGATAATATTGAAATTTTGATGACAGGAATCAATGTAATGGCAGAGATTGATGTTCCTGGTCATGGAGAATCATGGTAAGTGATTTATGTGACTTTTAGTCTGTTTTCCTTTTCTTTTTATGAATTCGTGACTATTCCCTCTTTGAAGCTTTTTACTAAATTCATTTATTAGTTTATTGGTATTGGTTATTGAATAAATGAGGTGCTTTACATGCAGGGGTATTGGATATCCTGATCTTTGGCCTTCAACTTCTTGTAAAGAACCTCTAGATGTTTCAAAGAACTTCACCTTTGAGGTTCTTTCTGAATTTTACAAGGTTAACCTCTATTTTTTATGACGGGCTATTTTTATAAGCTTCAAAGAACTTTACTTTTGTCATTACCGAAGGCTATTTTAGACATTTGACCAATAGCATAAACACTCACCTTAAATTATTAGGCTAAGCAGTGTAGTACTATGTTATATTATCAAGAAAGTATGTGTGTTGTTTGTGTTTCTGTTAATTTTATTTTTATGCACTTTAAAGTTATGATTTTGCAGACATGCGCGAGATATTTCCTTTCGAGCTTTTCCATTTAGGACCATTTCAGACTTCTTGAGTTTTTTCATCGCATACATGTTTCCGGTTGTCTTCTCCCTGCATATTCTCGCCTAAAAACGAAAGAAAGACTGATATACCCTTTAGGTTATAGACCGAGTTTTCACCATTAGTGGTAATGAAAAGGGCACTGTTGACTTTCCAACTTTGTTTCTGATTTTTGCAACTTTCTTTCCAAAACTATAGTCATTTTACTTCGAACATGTACCAAAAATGTTACGAACCTCAAAAAAGCAAAAAATCTGTAAGAGAAGTTTTTAGTACCAAATTTGAAAAAATCAACTCTATTCTGGACCAAAAATGTAATTTAATCGGTTTGTCATTTCTTTTTTGAGTAAATTACAAGAATGGATACTGCATATAACTATTTTATCACTTTTGATCCGAAAAAGTTTTCTATTACAATGTTGGTACCAAAAAAATTTCTCTTGCGATTTGGTCCTTATTTAATGCCTAAATCTAATAATGATAAATCATTAAATTAATTGATAAATAGTCATAATTAAAATGTCAGAACATGGTAGTAAAGTCATTATAGAAAAAGATACAAAAGAGCCTCAAAGAAGGACCAAGAATGTAAGAAAAAACATTTTAGGAATAGGACCAACGATATTCACAAACCACACTGGTGCAGTACCTAATTAGTTTATGTAAGTCATCACCATTAGTTCAAATTTATTTCCATATATCAATGATATTGAATTTCCTGCATTTTATTGTCAATATCATGTTTGGGATCACATAAGTGGAAAGCTTAAAGCACAGATCTTTTTGATCTTTTTGTCTTGGTCCCAATTTAACTAATTGTTTTTCATCTCCTCGGGCAAGACCAATTATAAGTAGACGTCTTAACCTGACTTCCTAAGGTCAGTTGATTCGATCCGCCCCCTAGCTGGGAGGCATCTACCTCATCCCGATCACATTATAAATAACAAGATACTTTCTATGACATGTTTATTATAGCATCCTACTTTCATGGAAAATCCACCTAACTTACTATAGCAATGTCATTCAAATACCAAGCAGTTTTTACTGCTATAAGACAAAAAATTTCAATGCTGAAATAGAAAGAAATGAAAGTAGGATGCTATAATACACAAACATATGAAAGTACATCGCTATTTCTTTCATTACTTGATTTGCCTAGATTTCTAACAATCTTGCACTTAATATGATCTGTGCAGCCTCGAGTTTACCATCAACTCTTCCAAATTCACCACCAACTGTTTGATGAAATTCCACTAAGAGATGTGACGTTACCCAGGTTACTTTATTCAATCACTATTAACGATTGTTTATAACTAATTCTCCATAATCAAT
Organism: Cichorium intybus; assembly: GCA_023525715.1. NCBI lineage: Eukaryota > Viridiplantae > Streptophyta > Magnoliopsida > Asterales > Asteraceae > Cichorium > Cichorium intybus. The sequence goes on from CM042011.1 coordinate 52,400,403, forward strand.
AATAATCTTAACATTATTCATTAAATTATTTAGATCGCATACAAATTAATCGATTTTCTTTGCAAAACAGTGGGACCCGGGACCAAAAAAAACACGTGCGGAGCACGGTCTCCCACTAGTTCAAATGTAAATCAATACATGCTTATTTTTAAGTGTTTATACAATAAACCATTAATGACCTGCTTATAGTCCATTAACATGTCACTATTAAATGTTAAACATTATTTATTTTCATTAAAACCGTTAAGATTTGTATTTATAATAAATAAAACCATTAAATTTCATATCTATTTTCGAAAAAACTATTGTAATTTTAAATGATGATTACTATTGCTATTACTACCATTTATAATAATAATAACATTATTATTATTATAAGTGGCACTATTATTGTTATTAGTATTAATAATAAATGGCTTTGTTTATAACTTTTTAATATTTTTCGTATTCTTTTCAAACGATTCGGGTTTTTAGTTACACTTTATCAATTGCCCAAAACCACTATCCGATTTTCTAAAAGTGTTCGATTTAGTTTTTGTGGTTTTACGATTTTTGTTGTTTTCTTAAAAACCACTATCCGATTTTCTAAAAGTGTTCGATTTAGTTGCTGCTGTCGTACTAAAAATTATTTAAATTTTGTTTAATCTTAAAAGTTGTCAGTTTTTTGAAAATGAAATGATGACTAAAAGTCCATCTTTTATTAATTAGTTGGTAAAATGTTCACATTAGTGTTCATTGTTTCTAAGCTAATATTAATTTCTCTAATCAGCTAATTCAATCACATAATATGAAATCCGATGTTTCTTATGTCAATTAGTTAATGAGCTATTAATACTCTGAAAAAGAAATCTCTATACTAATAAAAAAAATTAGTGGGAATGCCGCTTAGCATTTTCTTATTTTTCCTCAAGTTTCTTTTACCGTTTAATTGATTTTTCACATTTATAATTAAAAAAGTTAACTAAATATCATAAATCAATATCAATAAAAAATCGGTTACTATTAAACCTTTAAACGTCACAATTAATTATTAATATTATGATTTCAAAATTTCCATATCTAAATAAGTAACATTCTCATTTAGTTAGTTTTTATATCTATATATTTGAATTTATTGTTTAATATCTATTATTTTTATTTTTTAACATGTGTAGCACATAAGTTATTAACCTAGTTAAAATATATTTTATATATTGAAATCGTGGATAAAATGACATAATAATTATAGATTTTATATTATAAAATTTAAAATATAAAGATTACCAAAAAAACTGCATGAAATATAATTGATTTTTGGAACGATGAGATGTAAAAACGTGGGATGGAAGATGTGTCTAATTAATAGGTTTAATATATCGAGTTACCTAATTTAACAAGTTATCATAAAAAGAAAATTATATTTTTTTCAACTACATCTTTCTACTTCATTCTCCTACCTACTAAAAAATAACACGTGGAATTTACTAATTATCTTTCTCAATCTCCTCTTGATTTTGACGTTTGTCATTGAGTAGGAAGATTTGTAAGAAAATATTTTAAGAGGATATAAAACATCTCTACTTGAAATGTAACGATAATAAGCCGCAATGTATTAATGACATCATGATATGTCGGAGATTGTTGTCTAAAATACTTATAAGAAGTTAAATAATAGCGGTAATATATTAATAGGATCTAGGGATGATGTCGGGTATGGAATCAGACTAATTCGAGAAAGAATCAAATCAAAAGAGCATTGGGTATAAGAACCAAAACTGGACCATGGAACCGCAGAATATTACGTATTTGGAGATCCAAAGAAGAACCGAAATAGCCCAAGTAAAGAACCGGAAACCACACCTTATTACGTATTAGAAGGCCCAGGTTGGTTCGAGTCTAAGTTCAGGCCTCCTTTCGGTTCCAAGGTCCAAAAACTCATCCCTATTAAGATCATGAGCAGGTCGGGGATTGTTGTTAAGAATATTCATAAAAACAAATAAAGAACATAATAGTAGTTTAAATTTTTTTATTCAATCTTAAAATTATAGATCAAATTAAATCACAATAACTTAAAGGTTTTTTTTTCAATAAATAAATCTCAAAATCCTTTTAAGTTATGAACTCTTAAATTAAGTTAATAAAACTTTTTATTAAATAAATAATTGTTTATTTAATTTTCCAGAAATTAACTTTTATTTCTTATAAATAATAAATATTTATACACTATAAATATGTGACCTTATTGGTTACATACAAACACCATCACAATTTATTTATTAGTTCTTTGCACATTAGATCCAATAAACTTCTATTTATGCAGAAAAACAACAAAAACAAATTTATGCAGACAATGGCAAGCCTCTACAACACCTCATTGCCCCTGAACATATGTGAAGACATTGTCATCCACAAAGCATCTGTTACCACTTAGTGGTCGATATCCACCATGTCTTAGTATCCCTTCATTTTGATACTTATAGATATGTTCATGGAATGGAAAGGAACATGCCCCTACATGTGTTTTTTTATATGTAAATCAATAAAGTCAATTAGAATCCTCAAGGTGTGGCCATACGCCCCGACTTATTCATTCAACAAAGAGGCCAACCGATATCAAACTCCTAATTTGAAGAAATGAATCCTATATTGATATATGTGTGTTATTTCTGAATTTGAAAAGCAATGTGTATAATTGCTATGTTTCGAATCAATGTTTGACATACATCAAGTTATGAAACTATGTTCGTTCAAAATCCAAAAATATTCTCAGGTGAAATGATCTAAAGCCTCTTAATCATCTGTTCAAGGCCCACTCTACAAATAATAGATCCATGAAGTGCAACGTCCTAGAAGTGGGTCAATTCTAATATTCATCAACTATGAATAAATGAGGTTTTGGCTCTACCGCTAATATACATCCGACTCATGAATGTCACCAAATAACGTATTAAAAATGTACCTCATAGTCGCGACAGTGTCCATAACCGGTTATGGACTTCAGAAAGAGAACCTCATCTCCTTCATGGTGAAAAACATGCTAACATGGAACATGGTGATGGATGTCATTACATTAATTCTTCATAACTAGACATCATCATTTAATGCGCTACCCAAATATCAAATCTCTAAAGTGATGATTTCACTGCATTAGTGATAACTCTAAACCCTTTGGCAACCTCCTGTTTGTAAGAAAAGGTCTCAAATGTTGATTATTGAAGTCGCTCGATTGAACCTTCCAGGAACCACTATATTTATATGTTTCCCATTTACAACAAGAGAAATTGTATTGATTCCTAATTTTTGTTCCTAACTTTATTCCTAACCATTTGAAAAGATGACAAGTGTAAAGTGTTGTTTTTTCTTGGAAATAGTTCTTGTATACAAGTTCATGCATGCATCTAGACATAATTTAGTTGTTCAAGAAACTCTTACCCTTTTATGAGACAGTTGAGTTCTACTTTTTCATGTGTTCTTAAAGGAGTGACAAATCTGATATACAGACATCTCTAGTTGGATGTCGCATTGCTATTCTCAATATTGATTTATCCCACCTGATACTTGTTAAAACATGGCCATAGGAAATCGTTGAGGTCTTGCTCAACAATGTTGAAGGTTTGCATCATTAGTACAACTATTGTTGATCTCGTCTTTTAGGTTTTCGTGCTATTCCTAACTCTACATGGAATTTCGAAATATCCACAAAAGAATCATATTATCAAACTAAATGCATGGCATGTCATGTGTGGCAGTAGAATAAGAATCTATTGGTCTGCTTTAGTCACTCGGATCGTTGGATTTGCCATACGCGACATTCGTATACGTGCTACATTTACGTACCAATCGCCCTGAAACGCTCTCTGGTACGACTTCGTTCTGATCCCTTCTAATCATCAGTACGATATTCAAAACACGATTTTGGCGAATTGGATTTCACAGAAACGTGATTTGGTTGGCCAATTTCAGGTTTGCATTGCCGATTTTTGTTTCGGCTGGAAACAGGATGTGGGAAAAAAAACGTCGACTTTTGATTACGCACGATCGATTCAGGTAAGGTTCTTCGATTGCAGGTATGGTGCTTCAAATTCTGCAGTCTACATTTCTTCCAATGTATTTTAATTATTATATAAGAATAGTAAAGTCATGCAACTTATCCCAGGACCCACATCACCACCACTCTATTTCCATTTTTCTACTTCTCTATGATACTTCTGTCTTCTATTACTTCTATAAAACGTTCTACTTTTCATCTTTCAAAAATCAAAATTGTCTTTGGCAAAGCTTCTAGTCGGCCAGAGGATATTGAAACATAACAATTAAAAACATTGTTGATCTTGAGGAGAATGAGAAAGAAAGACCATCCAATTCTACGATAAGAAACCAAAGAAATGTTGAAAAAGATGCTACCAGACCTCTTTTGGAAGAAGTGACTGTCATTGGTTTGGTTACTAGTAAGAACGTCGGGGAGCAAAGGTGTCCCTTTGCAACCATTGTAAAGTCCAATATACAAGCTCATACACTAGAATCCACACGTATTTCTTTGGGGCTCAAACCCGGAAGAAGGCCGAAATACGAAGATGTCCGGCTATGATTAAGGATAAGGAGAAGCTACAACGACTTTTGAGTGATTGGGTTAGAAATAGGGATGAAAACACAATAATTATTTGGGTAAAAGTAGTCAATACAATTAAAGACAATTCGTTTTAGGAAGATGTTCAAAATGTTTTGTCAAACACTAAACCCATTTTTCTACTTATCAAGTTTTGTGATGGTGGAAGCCTTAAAATGGATGAAATTTATGAGAAAATGGATAACATATTGGATTAAATTAAAGACATTATGCAAGAGAACCCATCTTCTAGCTATTACTCACAACTTGAGAAAATAATTTTAACTAGGTGGGAGAAAATGAGTATTTCACTACATCGTTTGGGGTTTGCATTAACCCAAAGGTTTTATGATAAACAATATCTTCAAAAATGGCACCCAGTGGTATGCAAAGGAAACCACCAAATCTAGACAAAGAAGTTGTGCTTGGTGTCATGGAATCCTTCCGTAGAATTTCCAAAAATGAAGAGGAACGAGTGTTATGAGAGCAATTTGTAACATTCCATATGATGAAAGGGATCCATTCCATTGCGGCAACACAAACGGATGTCGTGTCAATGGATAGAATAGATTGGTGGTCAACCAATGGAGTCGAAACCCCGGAATTAATCGAAGTAGCAAACTAGGTACTTTCACAACCGATTAGTAGCTCTTCGGTAGAAAGAATTTGGAGTATGTATTCTTACATTCATAATGTGAAGAGAAATCGGTTAAATGAAAAAAGAGTCGATAAATTGGTTTAAACATTCGACTCCAGTCGTTTCTCCAATTCATATAAATTCGGCCCACACAAAAAGTGGGACATCAATCCCGAAAGCACTTACATTGAAGGCTCAAGTTCACGACTAGAAGATATGGTTTGGGAGAATATAGATGAAGAATATATGGAGAATAGACAAGGTAGGTAGATTGACTTGTTAGTGACTAAATATTTCTGTTTTTTGTTTGTTTACTCTTCCTTTTAACTGTAAACTATTTTTTGTTTTTGAGTTCTAGAATCTAGCATGTAACTGTTACTATTAATGAATCACGTTTGTTGTTTTGGTATTCTGGAATATGGTATGTTGCTAGAAATGAATCATGTTTGTTCTAAAGTATTGCCAGAGATATTTTGTGTTCTTTAATCACTAGAAATTCAGTTTATCATAAACTATTGCTGAAAATTCTAGAATTGTGTTTTGCTGGCAATGTTTATAAAATATAATAAACTCTATATAAAACTACTTCAGTATTGTTGTAATTGTGTTTTGAAACACCGTACCGGGGACGTACCAAAATAAACCTACCCCCTCTGTACCCCATACGTCCAACCTCACAAACCGTGTTCCCGTTCCACGTACAGAGCATACCGCAAACTATGTGACTATGGGTCTACTTACCTTTTATCAAATATATTTTTAATGACATGTTACATTGGTATCGTCACCCAAAGGAGGTCATACATTCGAAAACACTTCTGGATCCAATATTTGCACTTTATTTGGACAATTGTCTTTTTATATGTTTATCAACTATAAACCCTGATTCTAACACGTTTGTTGCTTGATCTAATCATAGTAGCATGTTTTCAAAAGACATATCGGCATTATGCATATTTTGAGAAAAGCAACAGCTTCCTATGAACTCTATCTCATAACATATCCATACAACCCGAAGTGCCCATACTATCTCTAATAAAAACTTGCAACTCTTCTTTGTAAGGTAGGATTGGTTTGCTCAATCTCCTTAAGAAGGTGATCTATATGACATGCTTAAGATCTTCGGAGCTAAACTTGTTTTATAACACAACTATATGACATGCTTGCAGACAGGTTGTTTCCCATGTTGAAAACAACAATGCACTTTGGTTCCCATGGTAAAACAGTAATGCACTTTGACTTTAAATCAAAAAACAGCATTGTACTTAAAACTTAAAATAAATTAAAAAAAACAACAATATAGTTTTTTTATTAAAAACAACAATGTACTTTCACTTTTGATCAAAAAACAGTCAAGGTGATAGCCAAGTACACCAAACAATAGAAAGAAGTCCATACCCTAAGAAGCTCTATTTACATAGTCCCTTCAAATGCCGAAAAACGCAAGGAACAAACACCACAAAGATTCCCCAATTTTATATCCCAATAAAAACCCAGGAAAGTTACTCGGGCCTAAAAGTTACCAAATTTGGAAGGTCAGATTCCTGGAGCTTTTTTATATCATGAGAAGTCACCTTTGTAGACTCCAAGCTCAGTGTTTTCAACTTCTTTAATGGCTTTAAATGCTGCAATCCTGTACTTGTTACTTGAGAACTTGATAAATTTAAAGACACCAATTGTGTCAGACCTGCAACATTTCCACAAAAGTCAACCCATTCCTTTATTATTATAATAGCCTACTCATAATTATAAACAAGGTGGTTTAATAAAATTTTAAAAGATACCAGTAATGTATTTTAGTGACGCGTCTGTCAAGTTATGGTTTTGTGACAGATTCAAAAGCACCAAAGATCGAAGATCCTTAATATTCTGCACACCAGCATCTGTTATTCCTCCACCACAAATTTCCAATGACTCAAGATTTTTAAAATCTACATCAAAAGAAATAAATAATTAATTTAAAGAAATAAAGAGTGAAACGTTGATGTAAAATTTATAACCGTACTGCGGAGAGAATTTGTTCCGGCGTCTGTTATTTTAGCACAAAAGAGATCAAGATGAGTCAGCCCGGTCAAACCTGTGAGAAAACAGTTGGTTGCATAAAATGTAAAAAATTTAAAAAGTTGGTTGCTATTAATTATGATTTTTTTTTTCTTACTTGTAAGAGTTGCAAGTCCAGCATCTGTAATTTGGCGAACATCTAAATTAAGTGATTTAAGAGATGATAATCCGGATATGTTTTGTAAACCTCCATCGGTGATTACAGTGAACGAGAGATTTAAACTTTGGAGATTAACCAACCCTGTGAAAAAAGTCAAAAAGAAATTAATATTTTAAGGATGGATTAACTTGTTAATGAAAAACTAATAAGTGAATATAGTTAAAGTGTTTATTTTTATTGGAAAGGAAAATGAAGAAAATGTTTAACCTGAAAGATGGCGAAGACCATTGCTTCCAACTTCTGTATCAGACAACTCCAAACATTTCAAACGATGAAGACCTGTTTTTTTTTTTTTTTTTATAAATATATGCATTAGCAAATAAAAAAAATCCTTTTTAGTGTTATTTTCTATATTCATTTTTAGTCTGTGTATTTAATAAAATAAAATAAAGTAGTAAAAAATTACTGATTATTTAAACTTTAAAATATGATTAAGGGGTAAAATAAAATATTATTCATAATAATAGAAAACTTATTCTACAATAAGTAGTCAGGATGAAAATAAAAATAAAAATAAAAACTCATCTTTTGCATGGTGAAAAGCTTTATAAAAGATATATAAAGATTGATAAAAATAGCTTTTGTAAAAGTCCCCATGGAGGATGCTGTGATGTATGAATGATTCATTTCCACATGTTTATATCGACTTTTAAACAGAAAACATACATTATGACATGCAAAAAGTAATTAGAAAAAATTGGCAAAAATAGATAATATAACAAAAGAATCACCTGCCAAGTTAATTAGTCCATTATCCCGAATTCTACATGAATCCAAATTCAAGCTCTCTAAATTCTTCAAATCTGCGTCAAGTAGAACAAAAGCATATACAATTATTATGCATAAAAACTTCAATTTTACTTTTAACTGACAAGTATAAATAATAATAAAAGATGATAAACCACCTTTTAGATGAACCAAAACAGCATCTGTAATATCATTAAATCCCAAGTTAAGTACTCTCAAAGCCTTTAGCCCTGAATGCACCAAAATAATTAAAATTATAAACTTAAAATTTCAGGAATGCTTTTTAGCTTTATAGTTTATACTACTTCGATAAAGACTTACTTGAGATTTTATTGCACCCGTTATCAGTCAAATTACATCTGCTTAAATTCAAATAAAGCAGATTCACAATATCTGCATAAAGCAAAAGAGCTGGTGTGATTAAAATAATAATAATAATAATATAATTACTATGCAAAAACTAATTTCATATGTACCAGAAAGTGCATCCAAGCATGCTGCAGTAACAGGGCATCGCTCCAAATTCAGTAATGCAAGTTTATATAATCCTGAGATGTGTTGTGAATTATTTTAGATATTGGACTCATACTCTACTGAGTCAACTCACTAAGGTCTTACAATGAAGATGCAAGATAAAAAATAAATTGGTGTCATTTTATTGATTTTTTTTTCTTATTCCCTCATGGGATAGAATGAAAAATTATAATGTAATGCATATTTTTCTCTTTGTGGTCTTTGATATAATCAATTCCATTATGAAGTCTCAATAGTGTGAGTAAATTATTTTTTATTTTTCGAAAATAACTACAAAATATATGTTTTCATTTCAAGTTTTTTTTTCAATTATGGACTACTTGGAAGTAAAACTGTACATTTATACTCAAATATGACATGATAATTGATACTTAGGGTAAATTACAGAAAAACTATTATATTTTGGGCAAATTTGCGGTTTAACCGCTTATACTTAATTTTTTTCAATAAAACCATAAAAGTTTCGGACATTTATCCAATTTAACAAATTTGGTCTCATTAGTGAAACCTGATATAGCAAAATTACCTGTGAGACCTGATATAAATTGATTATATGTCTGAAACTTTTATGGCTTGATTGGGAAAAATAAAAAATTAGAAGCTAAACCACAAACTTGGCCAAAATATAATAAATTTTCTGTAATTTGCTCTGTTATACATCAAACAAATAAAAATTGATTTTTTTTGGTTTTTTTTCTGGGTACGACAAATGCAAATTAAACAACATTAAAAAAAAAAGTAAAATAATATGTCAAAACTGGAATGAACCTTTCAAAAATGCAACCCCAAGATCTGTCACCTTGCTGGAGGAAATTTGCAACTCTTTCAAGTTTTTTAACCCTGGAACACAAAAAATCGATACAAATTATCAGCGTAACATAAAAATCCATGAAAGGTCATGAAAATTTTGATATTTTCCAAAAGTTTTAGTAACAATTAAAGTATTTTTATGTTTTACCTTTAAGAGGTTCCATATCATCATCAGTAATGCAATTGCAACAGTTAATGTTAAGCACTTCAAGCTTTGATAAACCTGTTACCAAACAGGTTTATTGTTTAACCACACATAAAAATGAAAATACATTTCTTAAAATCTTTAGAAAGAAATCATACCTCTTAAATGAACAAGACCACCATGGATCAATGGACATCTTTCCAAGTCCAGCTTCAACAAATTGACCAAACCAGAAAGTGCACTCATTCCTTTAGCAGTAATGTTGTTGTTTCTTTTCAAACTCAATTCTGTTAAGTTAGAAAGACCTGAAAAAAAACTGTATATTGTTAATCTAATTTGGGCGTGTAAATTACGATTATAACCTCTAAGAAGAAGAAGAATACCAGTAATTTGATCAAGTCCAATGTCTGAAATCTGGGCACAAAAATTGAAGTTTAAAGACTGGATGTTTTCACAGTCTTTAATATTGAACAAACCATTATCAGTAACATTAGAATTAGAAAGATCTGCTGTAAGTAAAGATGATCCTTGTGAGGTGATGACCTCCATCCAGCTGTCATCAACTCCTGAATATTCTCCTAAATCCATATCCTTTAAAAATAAAATAAAATTGAATTAGAGCTGGTAAAAATCAACCCAATCCAAAATTAAATGGGTCAACTTGATGAACATGTTTGATTAATAGGGTTTAAATTTATGACATGAATCAAAAACCCAAAAAACAGGGACAAAACAAATAATAATAATAATAAAATGCCAAATCACAATTGTTTAATGAAAATTTGGGTTTTGCAAATGCCACATGGACACTGGTGATTTATTAATGGGCTATAGCAGGTAAACAATGGATATTTTAAAAAAAATGAAAATAGCAATAACTTTCATGCAAAAAAAAAACTGAAAAAAGAAACTTTTCTGGTATAAATGGCACAAAAAGAAATGATTTTTTTTTTTTGCAAATATGTCTTTTGTTTAATATTTTACTTTCACAAGTACAAAACTCCAAACCTATTAATTTCTAGTTGTGTTTCTTTTTAACTTTGAACAATTATATAAAAACAATTATTAAGGTTTGTAACGAACCAAGTTTAAACTTTTTTTCTTTTATGCATGTTTAAAATCCGGTTTATCTAAAAGATAAGGTTGGAAAGATTTGTAAACTGGTCAACTAATTGCTAGCTCTATGTTGCATGCATGTGTAACCAAGTTAATGTGATACAATTTGTTGAAAATACAAAAATATATACTTCTGCAGTAGTTTTGAATACCTCAAGAGCACAGCCTTGAAAAGCCTGAATATTTGTTCCATTAAGACGTTGAGAATAGACCAATTCATTAAAAATCTGCTGGCTAATATCTCTTGGAAGCATAGAGAATGTGTTATATTGATCAATTTTCTGTTCACAACAAAACAAGAATTATTAGCATGGGACAAAAGGATCCTAACATGAATGTCAACCCTTTGTATGAAATAACATACTTTACATGTTATATAAATGCACAATTCCATGAGAGATGGAGACATTGCCATTTGCTCTATGTTATCAACATCCACTCGATTAAAATAGGCTCCCAGCCATTTTGAGCTTCCATTTCTGGAATATCTTCTAGAAATTCCACTATATATACCATCTTCATTGATCTGTCCTTGTTTTCTAGAACAAGCTCCCCCCATTGATATTCAACCTTTCAAACTGTAGAAAAATCAATTATAAATTATAATCGTAATTAAGGTGAATGATTTATAAAAGATCAATTTAAACAAAAGGTTTTTGTTTAATATAACAAATATACACTATATTGAGAGTTAGCCCTCTTAATCTTTGAGACCTTGTGAATAAGGTATAGATTCTGTTACACATGCAATAATTTTCCCAATTGTTATAAAGTTAAATGTCGTGTGGTTGTTAAATTTTGAACAGTAAAGCACCACCAGATTCACAAACCCAAACCGTCCCTTTCAGATACCACTCCCCCAAAAAGTGTCCCTTTTGGTGTTAAAATAACACAATATCCACAAGTTCAAAAACACACATCACAGTAACCTGGGTTATTCTTATTCATGTTATCAAGTTTCAAAAATCAAGCTCTAACTCCAGAAAGCAGGTTGTAATACTTACAACGCGCCAAAGAAAGCCCTAAAAACAAAACAAAAAAAACACAAAAATGCAAACTATAACTATCAGGAAGAAACATACTCGTCATCATCGTCATACAATTGACAGCCACAACTAAAAGCTAGTGCCGTCTACAACAAGATGACGAGACTTCCGGAGCCAAAATATCAAGGAATTACAGGTTGATACCAATTCGTACGATAAGAAATTAATTAATGGTGCAAGGCTATAACGAAAATCAAATTTACTTCGTTTCAAAAGAAATGAAGCTATATAATCGATCCATTGAGAAAGAGGAAGAACATGAACCGAAGTCTCGCAATGCTTAACAAATCATGTAAACATGTAGAAATGAAATCATAAAAACCACAAAATTACAACAGAAAACGAAATGAACGATTAGATAATCGAATCTAAAGAAGGAACATGAGATTATTACTTTTGATGATCGGATTCCGGTGCGCAAACAGAAGAAACAGGTAGCTAAATCGCAGAGAAAGAGAGTGGTGAGGAGTCAGTATACGGGCGAGGGATGATGGAAACGTGGAGGGTGGAGGGTGGTTGTTGATTCTGATTTCTGAGAGAAACGGACGGGATGGTGTGTCCCTTTTAAGGGGATTCTGTTCGGCTTTGCTTTATCCTTTGGCTTTCTAATTCCCATGTGGGACCCACTGCTATGCTTACGTATCTTATGGCTTCTGTTGCTTTCGGTTTGTATTATTTTTGGGTTTTTAAGGTAAGTAAATATAATTAAAATAATTTGGACCGGCAGGATGATATACTTAAAAGGAAAAGAAAGAATGTATACTTTCTTGTTTTTTATCGTTTTTAAATGCTGTTAAATTTCTAAATCTTTTTTTTATTGCTTTCTGGTAAACCGGTAGTTTCAAATAACTACATACATCTATTATTTTTAATAAAACAAACTAAAAATATCACTTGTCATCTTTTTAGAATGTCAAATTGCCATGTGGCCATCCCACATTCACGCTCAGCTTTTTTTCCCGCCTAAATATATTGTCTCCCGTATTTCTCTAATAGTCCGCCTATACCTCCAAATCACATGCCGTGAATTATGTGATTTCCCCCACTCGCTGCTTCTTACCAAACCTATTCAATGTTTGAAATTTGAATTCCATCTGATCTTTAATTGCTATAATTTCATTACGGTATTACATCACGTCATTTGAAAATCCCTTAACCATTGGGATTGATTTACACCTAATTAGGTAACCTTCTATCAATTGCATGATTTTAAGGTACAATTGATCGATAACCTTGCTATATATTTGATTCTTCATTCTGGGAATGATACACAGCTTCAATAGTCCTCTCAAATTACACATCGATTCTCTGAAACTCTACCATAGCTAGCGTTGGCAATGGAGCTCTGAAAATCAAGGTTTGAAACTTCTATAAACCTTTAAGACTGCTTTCATATAAATACGTATATAAGAACTTAATGTTATCTTGTACTTGTTTGGAATCGATATTGTGGTTTGGATCTGATAATGGGAAGAACCACGTATTCTTTGTTCAAACTCTTTTCTGTTTATCTTAGATAATTTTCTTTCAGTTTTAGTATATTAAAGAATTGTGATGGTTGGTTGTAGTATTCAAATGAAATTTATATCTTTATCAGTACGTACATAATCTGTTTAATGAAATGTTCAGAGTCAAAATCCATCGACAATATTCAACTTTCTGATTTTGTCCTAGATCCTTTTCAATAGGCATACATAGCCACACAACTCAGTTAAACCATACAACTTATGGCCGCTTTACGGCATTTTACAATGATTTGTCCTGATCAGACCCACCTAATTTGGAAAATACTTTAAAAAATGGTCTGAATGTTATAATAATACCATCCTACTATTTAAATAATGTTAAAAATAGCAATCTACTCTGTGTTTCTTTATCATGTTTAATAAAGATTTGGTAAATGTTAAAATTAGCAGTCCCTCTCCGCATCTCCATCTCTCCCACCACCGAAACTGAACCAATTCAAATGGGAAAATTGCAGGAAAATTGAAATGGGAAAATTATAGGAAAATTGTTGGAGTGTTGCTTAGTGGTTGGAGTGTGCCTTAGTGGCTGGAGTGTGCCTTGGTGGCTAGTAAGTGCCTAAGTGGCTGTGAGCCTTAGTGGTTGCGAGCTTGTGTGGCTAGGAAGTGCATGTGTGGTTAAGAGATGAGTGCATGTGTAGCTAAGGTGTTAGTACATGTACGATTGATTTATTAAAATGAGTATGAGCATGTTTGTTGTTAATGGATGGAATGAAATATGGATTGATGTTGCATATTATGTGTATGTGATGTGTTACATTATATTGTGATGCTATTATTAATGTGTTAACGAGTTATATAAAGTTGCTCACCATGATTTATAGCTTACGTTTTGCGTGTGATGCGTGTACATGATCTAGCAGTTACACGAGAGGTGAGACACCACAAAGAGGTATATAGTCTGAAGAATGTTGTATAGTTTTAAAGTTAATATCTAGTGCCTGACTTGATCATGAGATGTGCTTATGTATATGTATGATATATATATATATATATATATATATATATATATATATATATATATATATATATATATATATTATTTTCTTCTTGTTTAATATGAATGTACACCACTTCCTGGTGAGTAACTTTATTTTACCCCTTAACATGTTATACAGGATTGTATTGTGATTACTAGCATGTGAAAGGATCGATGCACTAAAAAGTGGTGGTGGGCTATGTGGTGGGTCTCATGAGATAGATTATTTGATCACACATGTACAATTTGATATATGTTGAGGAGTATATTTTTCAACCACATAATGAGTACAGTTTGTGAGCATACTTGTGAAAGCATGTGTGGTTGGTGCCTAAGTGGCTGGAGTGTGCCTTAGTTGTTGTAGTGTGCCTTAGTGGTTGGAGTGTACCCTAGTGGTTGGAGTGTGCCTTAGTGGTTGGTAAGTGCCTAAGTGGCTGTAGTGAGCCTTAGTGGTTGGGAAGCGCCCGTGTGGCTGAAAGACAAGTGTCTGGGTGGATAAGGTGTTATTACACGTACGATTGATTTATTAGAACAAGTACGAGCATGTGCGTTGTTAATTAATGGAATGGAATGTGGATTGATGTAGCATATTATGTGTATGTGATGTGTTACATTATATTGTGATGTTATTATTAATGTGCTAACGAGTTATATAAAGTTGCTCTCTAAGCTTTATAGTTTATTTTTGGTGTGATGATGCACAAACATGATCTAGCAGTTACATGAGAGGTGAGACAATACGAGAGAGAGATAGAGTCTAAAGGATGTTGTGTATTTTTCTAATTAATATGTAGTGTCCGACTCGATCATGAGATGTACTTATGTATATGTATGATCTTTTGATACAACTTGTATTTTTTGCTTGTTAAATATGAATACACACCACTTTATTTTGTGAAACTTTTTGGTGTATATTGTATTAAAAAGTTGGGCGTTACACTTCCTCTCCCCATACAGTCAATTTTCACAAAAAGTATATTACTTAAACTCCCGTCACAATGTATGAACTTAAAACCATCGTTATAATATATATTCAACAAAAATATTTTGGATTGAGTTAACATGAAACGTCTTGTGCAAAAGGTTTATTTTATATAAATAACAATTACTTATAAATATTATATCCAAAAATATACTACTTTAATAATTATTAAAAAATCCATAGAACAATATAGGACGATATCCAATGGATAAGTACTAAATGCACGTTAAAGGCTAATCCTAATTTTATCATTTCTAGGTTTATTATTTTATAAATTTGGTCCATTAATATCGGTATATCTATTATAATAGTGATATTATGTTTATTCAAATATTATATTTATTTGAAATTCTCATAACTTTTTAATTTTCTATTCATTAACCAAAACCGTTCAATAGTTTTTTTTTTAATTTTATATCTTAAACCATATTAATTTGAAAAAAAAAAACTAATTTCTTCAAAAAAATATTCTGATACCAGAATTCTTTAAATTTCAATTAGCAAATCATTATAATTCAAGAGTTTTTAAAGATTATGGTACTTAATTGGTACTGGTGCCGTTTCTCTAATATATTAAACTCTTTTATTATTCTAGTTTGGTTGTTAACTCTTCAATTTAAACCTTATATACTTAGTTTACTAATTGCTTGAAAAAATATTTTGATACTAGAATTCTTTAAATTTCAATTAGTTAACAATTATAATTCAAGAGTTTTTAAAGTATGGTACTTAATCGGTATCGCTAACGTTTTTATAATATATTAAACTCTTTTATTATTCTAATTTGATTATTAACTCGTCAATTTTAAACCTTATATAGATAGTTTAATAATTTAAATATGTTGGTGGATGTAAAATATTACCTTTTTTATACTAAATTTTTTGAATATTTAAGCGAATATAGTTAATTTATTAATAGTTAAAAAAGCTTAATATCGTGTTAAATACAAAATATAAGTCTAAATTCCTAAGAAATAGTTTTTGTATTAGTTAAAAATAACATATTTAGAAAATATGTTACGTTATTTTAAAAACAATAATTGAAATTTAAAATAATAATCATATAAAAGCTAAATAATGGCAAAGTTAGTTTTAGATTAATTAGTCATAACAATAGTTAGAAATAATACTAATTTAAAATTATATGTAGTTTGATTCATATGAAAATTGCGTGAGTAGATACCAGGGGACATGAAATGATTCCTAAACATGTTTATCTACATTAATCAAACATGATCATTGTTAAAAATAAGAATAAATCATAAATAAAAATTAAAAAATTTTATTCATAGCACGCCGGCAGAAACCATTGAATATGTGGTCTTAATATATGATTTACTTATCATATTTTCAAAATATTTACAATGTTTTATAATTTGGTTTAAATATTATTATTGCATAGTTAATAACAAAGACATATGCACCCAAATATAAAGCTCGCTTTGTGGTGAATGGTAACACACAAGATGTTGGTGTTGACTAAGACGAGACTTTTAGTTCGATTGTCAAACCCAGCCTAACCATGCATCGAAATTGGGACGCACACCAACTAGATGTTAAAAACGCATTTCTTCACAGAAACCTACATGAAACCATGTTCATGCACCAACCTCCCAAATTCACCAACTCATCATTTCGCGATTATGTTTCACGTAAAAGAAATCTTTATAATAAAATAGGCACCACAATCGAGGTATCTGATATTAATGGCTTGCTACTTATATTCTCAATCTGGGTCTCACTTGTAGCAAAATCGATAGTTCTCTTTTCACCTACAAATTGGTGAAACAACGTAACATACTTACTTCTTTATGTAGATGACATTGTGCTTAATACCTCCTCCTAGACCTTGAACAATATCTCATTAATGTTATAATGAGAATTTGAGATCACCGATTTAGGCCCTTATCTTATTACGGACCACCACAAACCATGTTCCTCAATCAAAGCATAAGCATTAATACTATTCTACAACATGGAAAAATGGAAAACTGTAAACCTGGTGCCATAACGGTTGACACAAGTTTTAAACTCAACCTCTCTCTCGGTGAGCCTATTGCTGACCTATCATTATATCGTAGCCTAGTCAGAGCACTACAATATCTCACATTCACCCGACCTAACATAGCATATGCGGTGCAACAAATTTATCTCTTTATGTGTGCACATTAGGCACCACAACTTAATGTCTTGAAGCACATCATTTGGTACCTCAAAGGTACTTCGACTCTCGGATTGCATATATACCTATTGACACCTACTCAGCAAGTATCTTACATAAACGCCGAATGGGGAGGCTACCCCGAAATACAATGATCAACCCAGGTTACTCTCTTTTCCTCGGCAACAACCTCATATCCTGGTCGGCCAAATGACGAGCCACATGGTCCCAATCTAGTGCCAAAGCAAAATACGCAGGCGTTGCAAACGTCGTGGCCGAGGCTTGTTGGCTACACAATGTTCTCTTGGAACTTCATGTTTCGCTTCTTCGTGCCACGCTACTTGATTTAACATTTCAACCGACTATCTATCGAGAAATCAAGTTCAAAATCAGTGCCAAAACACATTGAGATGGATATCCACTTTGTCAAAGAAAAGGTGACCCTTGGTCATGTATGGGTTATACACGTCCACTCGGTCTACTAGTACATTGCCATCTTCGTAAAGGGGCTATCTCCTCCCGAGTACACTATGCGGGACTATTAGCATACGTATATTTTGTATATTAATTTATCTTGTCAATTATTGTAAATGGTCATATCCATCCCTTCCTTAATTATAGGGATAATATTGTATTTATAGTGATTGGATCAATGAAATAGTTATGTTATTATACCAAACTTTAAAAAATAAAATATTTGACTTGTTTTTGTTTGTTTGTGAGTACTTGTGTAATACTTTTCGAAAGGGAATGACTAAATATACATCCCATTATACTAGATATACATTCTTATAAAAAGTCAACTTCTCTTTATTTGTTGAAATTGCATTTTTTGGGGGAAAACCAAATATATGATGGGTTGAAAACAGCTTGACTTTTGTTAAAGGGTGTATATGATGTGTTTATTTAGCAACACTCTTCGAGATAAGTTGAGGCTTATATATCTAAGTTTATTAATATTTTGATTTTTTTTTTTGTAAAATAGTGGTTGCCTTAAAGATCATTGGCCAGCACGAGTTGCTAGTCGTTGCACAACCCACAACTTCCCACCTCCACACAGCCACATGGATGGTTGCACGTCGTAACTTTTTTGTCAAATAGGCATCACGCCGGTAGCGTGAGATGTGCTGCTTTTAGCCGTAGAACTAATACATAACAACAAAATTGAAATTTGAAACTTAGTGATCTAGGGAATGATTCATGGAGCCATGGACCATTAGACCATGGTGTATACCCATCACTCCATGTCATGTGATGGGTTGCTGTAACACCCGTTTCTCACTTCCAAATTACACCATAATTTAAATCAAAACAACCATATTTTTAAAGGTGTAATCAAAAGATTAGTAACTAGTCACACAAGTAGGTATCATACAAAAGGACACACCATATGTCTACCCTGTAACCGGGTTACAAAAACAAGTCCAAAACACATAAAAGTCAAATCAAGTCCACTAGTCCTCTATCCTTCTGCAATCTTCTTCCCTCTGTCACCACTAGCACCTGCAACACAAATCAATATTTATGAGCTATAAAAGCTCAGTGAGTAAATACTCTAGTTTGGTGGTTATGCAACAACTCCTCGAGATAATTGTAGTGTACATCAACTACACACATACAATTTCTCTCAGCTCATACTCTTTGATTATCTTAGTCAATTAGTGTGCTCAATCACACTTATAACTCAGTTATCAACAATGGTTCGCAATCTCTTTTAACTCATGCTCTTTGGCTATTTCAGCCAATTCTAATCACTTATAACACATTTACATCACAATTCATATCTTTAGTAATGAAATAGAGTTACTCTCCTAAAGTCGGATAAGCTCGTGGTACACCCGTGCTCCTGGAATCACCCTATATCCTATAAGTATCAGCTATGAAACAACATCACATATCAGGTTTCAAATATCCTAAAACATCCCCATAAAGTTCGGCTGAAAATATCAAGCCATTTTAAAGATGTGAAGGGCATGTAAACAGCAAATAGTGTCGCTATCATTAGGAATAGCGTCGATATATGATAGCTTCGCTATTTCTCAGATAGCTTCGCTATCTTTGCTGTGATCCCTATTTTCGCGACTTTACTCATTCAACCACAAAAACTCATAAATTTTCATCTTAATGGCTAAGGAAAACATATACTAACAAGCTACTAACATCACATACTACTGGAATTCCTCATTTTCACAAATTTGAATGATTAGGGTTTTAAAAACTCACAAAAACAACTTACCTCTTTGATTTAGGAATCAAAGATTGGTTTATGATGTTAGATATGACTTCCTTAGGCTCCCACATGTGATCTCTTAGTTCAATTTGGCACAAAATCGCTCAATTGCCACTGACTTACGTTTTGGTGTATATTTCTCTCAAAGCAACTCTTACAGACTAAAAGAAGGGGGTTTTTTCGCGATAATAGCGTCGCTATTCTTAAATCTCTAAAAGGTATTGTACTTTGAGATAGCGGCGCTATCTCGTGTGTACAGCCCCATTTCCACCAATTTCCTGTTAAAACACTCCTCGGTCTCATAACTTATCCACAATATGTATAGCCTCAAGAATAACACATAGAAGGGGACTTTTATCACTAAACTCTACTCAAACTCCAAAAAACGCGAATATGTCACCATACCTCTAAACCTAATAACTCAAACTAAAACACACTTAACCATAATAAATTATACTTACTTGCACAACATCTTAGGCATGAAAACAGGTCTCACAGTTGTCACCTCACCATCACACTATATCATATTTGTGTATGATATACCTATCACACCACAGCACCATTTCTAATTAAAAAAATAAATAATAAAAGGAAATTAATTGGGTGTTCTAACATGTGATTGGGTGTTAAATGACTAGTGATATATGATTGGGTGTGGTGTGTCGTGAAGCGGAGTACGGAGGATCACAAAATTGCCCACCTAGACATCATTTTGCCATCGTGATGACCATACCACATAGTCTAACAATTACGAGAACCATACAGATACGGTTCCTTGATTCATGTGTTACCCAAAATATTGTAATTGATAAATTATTTATTTTAGAAAAGCAATCTAAACTATACCTAATCTGTACATATTTTTAGTTTATATTATTGTTGTGGACGGGAGAAATCATTCATAATGTAGATTGAAGGACACATTAACATTCCTTAATAACGTTGACATATAAAGTCTTTCAATAATTTTTTTTTGGAAACGACAATTTTAACACCTTGAGGGTACTTGGCCTTACACCCAGGGCGGTTTGCGATTACCTATGGTGCAAAGCCTTTCCCCTCCACCTGTTTATTCGCCGCCCAGGGAAAATCCCCCACATAGGGTTAGTTGGAGTCGAACTCCAGACCTCCCACCACATGGATATATAACCCGGGTGCATCCACCCATCTAGGCTAGGCAATAATTGATTCAATAACAAAATTGATTTGTTATTTATTTTGATACATTAAGATGTTTGTTATTTATTTAAAGTTGCCAACGTATTAGAGTCTTCCCACGCGGTGCAAACGAAACTACATCCATCGATTAAATATTTTAACACTTGTAAACACATGTTTACCTCCTTTTGTTTACCGTGTGCGAGGCGATGTCAATCAACCACGACCTCAATGTTTATTTTACAACCGATTTATCTATAACAGTTGTGCATAATGTAAAATGTTTCTTCCATTTATTTCATGATATATTTGTCCCATGAAATCGTTAACAAAGGGTATTAATTTATATTATTTATATATCTTTCTATATACCTATAAAGGGTAAAAAGTAAAAACCATCTTTAACATTTTCCGCCGACCAACACTATATTCTCCATCCATTCCCCTTTTATTAAAAATCTTTATTTTCTTGCTTTTTCTCTAGTTGATTTTATCAACACGGCAATAAAGATCCAAAAAGTTTGTCTATTGTAAAATTACTTACGTTATAATCGTGTTATAAATTAACAGCAGCAATAAGTTGAAATTAAAAAAAAAAAAATCTTTTGAAAGACGGCCACATTTTCTTTTCGACGTCACAAGTTCAGCCACATTTAAGAATGTTTATCATTATAAAAAAAAATACTAAATGTAAAAAACAATCCCTTTTATAGAACGTCCTAAAAACCTACTCATAGATTTTAATGTTTGTTGTAATAATGAGCTGTCACCTTTCGAAAAATGTAACAGTCAAAATATCAATCGACTTTTCTTTTGCAATAATATTGTTATAGCCATCATATTTAAAATGTGTCACTAAAACTAGTCGCATTTGAACTAAATCGGTATTATGAAACTATTTATAGTATTTATCTCTAAAAAAAAGATTTCACATTTCAATTTTGTCGTCAAAGAAAGTAGATGTGGTTCAGAAGGTACTGTTGCGAACTATTAATTGTTATACACTTGTAAAAATCAATATCTTTATTCCTAATATCCATTATAAGAAAACTTAAGAGGATAAGAAACCATTCTTTCAAATTGTTTGTTTAAAAAAATTGATTTTGAAGATAGTTTTTTCCGGAAAATACGCAGAATGTTAATTCAAGGTCTGCTGCAGCTTTTTTCATATTATAAATGCTAATTCAAGCAAATAAAATTTTTATTATGCTTAATTAATACACTTAACAAAAAATAACCAAATTGTTAAAAACTCACGGATTAAACTAATTTATTTATACATAAGTCGTTTGAAATATGTTTAACTAAAGTTTGGTACAAAATTTTTTTTGACTTCTCATTGATCCAATTACTATATTTACTTTGTAATGTGGGTATGATCATTTACAATAATTGGCAAGATAAATATACAAAATCTACTAATGCTAATATCTTTAAGGCTTATGATTATGAAAATGGTGAGTTCATCACGACATTCTTTCATGCCGTAGAGAACCATATCAAACAAGATGTTATGGATACAAGACAGACTAAAGCCGTTGTAAACAAAGATCGTCAAGCTATACACAAACATCACATTTCTACGTTTAATAGCCTCAAAAACTCTCATTAATTTCAACTTTACACCACTAACATATTAATCCTTTCACTTGAGAACCCTCAAGCTTGGATTAGACTTCAAAAGGATAAAACATACCTTGAATTTCAACAAGAGTCCATTTCTTGAAATCTCCTTAGATTTTTCGTCCTATCTCGACATCCTTCGTTCCCCATGATTCTTTGTAGTTAAAATGACTTAAGGAAGCGAGTAAAGAACTTATGGTCTAAGCATTTATGCAGCTACATGACTTATGCACCGTCTAGACATATTCTACGCATTGTGTAGGCCACACAACCAACCCAACTTTAAAACAACATTGTACTTTCATTTTTTCCAATCCAAACATTGTACTTTTCACACGTCATGTAGCCCTATGCTACATGTCTTGTAGCATGCACAAACCATTTTAACTTTACATTTAGCTACCCACTTTAATCAACAACTTCATGTACAACTCAATCTCCATTTCACCAATATATATTAAATAAGATCACCATATTATGTACTCTATGCATAGATTAAAGAGACAAAACATTAGCATTCTTTAATCTAATTTAATTTCCCAAAACATCCTTCTAGGCAATTTAAACTAGTAGACATACTAATAAGTAATAACCAAACTTTGGTTATCTAGATAACAATTATACCATTTATTAAGTCACTCACCAATTAAATGTGGTGTCACAAAATGAGTTGCGGTTCAGGAGTTATGACCAAAACACTGGACATGTTTATTGTCTTTTTGTAGGGATACATGTTATGTTGACTCTTTGTGAGGTAAGGCCATCATTGCCTCTTTGTGATGCAATGAAATTAATATTCATATTTGTGAGGTGTCACAACTAAAATTTCACTTTCTAAGGTGTCATAATTTAAAGTTCTCTATGTTAGGATGAATGTTACCCAATATCTTCATAAGGAACATTACTTGTTATGTGTTATGTTACATGTGATAGTGTGTGTAAATATGTGTGCTCACTACACATTTGCTTACCCATTAATATTTAACATTTTTAGGTTTTAAAGGGGTAATTTTGAAAAAAAAACACCATTTTTTGGGAATCACTCAAACTTGGGAATCGCTGAGGAAGAGAAAAGGATGAATTGGTTGTCGAGGACAAGCGGAATTTTAGAATTAGACTAAAGACATCAGGGAGGTTAGCGACGCTACCACTTGTAGGTAGCGACACTATGGGAAATGGTACGCGATCAAGATAATTGTGATGTGGATGTTAGCGGAGCTATGAATGGTAATAGTGATGTTAACTTTAGGCTGGACATAATTGGGTTAAAGCCTGAAGTCGGTCTTTTGGCTTCGAACAGCCATAAGTCTGTTGTGGGAGAGAAAAAGGTCGATCTTTGGAGTCGTGAAGCTTGGAATCGAAGGATGAACGGTTGGAATTGAAAGATTGAAGCATCTCCCATATTACTTATCCAAGTAAGTGTTGAATTCTCTTGAAATTGTGAATACAAAAGGGAGGGGGTTGATGGGTTATGACTCCTAGCTGAATAATGATTAAGGGATGATTTAAAACGTGTATGTGGTAACAGAATTGGAATTTATCTTGATGCATGTTAGATATGTTATGGAAATTGTGCCCTATGTGGATAGTGAGCCAAATCTTTGGCCCTATACATGTTATGGATTGACACAGAGGTTTTTGTACCTCTGGGACGTGACAGGAAGAAGGGAGAAGTGATAAACGAGTCTTAGATTGGGTCTGAACCATTTAAGAAATGGAATTGGCGTTGTGTTCATGGTTAGCAATGCTACGGATGAATCATAGCATCGCCATGGTTAAAGTTCTTGGATAGCGACATTATCATTCAATGATAGCGACACTGATAGGTGTATTAATATACACCTTTTAGCACGCTTATTTACTTCATTTGACATCGTATTTTGCCAATAAAAGCATGCTATATGCATGTTTTCGTACTAATGTGTTTATTTCGGAGTAATACCATTTGTTTGGGTAAAATGGTATGTTTTGTAGGTATTTTGAGACTTGGAACATTAATTATATATCATTAGGAGGCTGCACGTCAAATTTCAGAAGAAACGGAGCTCAAACGAAGAAGTTACAAAAATGTCATCCCGGAGACAGTATAGTACACGGCCCGTGTAACTTTATGCCTTGAAGTTACACGGCCGTGTAACTTGACCATGCCACGTTTGATGCCACGTCAGCTCAAGGGATGTCCAAGAAATGCAGGATTACACGACCGTGTAATCTTGGCCCAAGAAGTTACACGGCTGTGTAACTTTTCCTGCTGTCCAGGTCTGCTTTTTGGCCCACTATGAATTGTTTACTCCTTCTTGTGCTGTCATCCTCATGTTACACGACCAGATGCAGATCCAACCTGGTTTTGAGGCCATGTGATGAAGGAAGTGGGTCTTGAAATGATGATGTTTGCCATTGTTCAATTTACCATTTTACCCTTGGTGTGTTGGTATAAATAGATGTGTTTGGTTAGCTTAGAACCATCTCATACATCTCTTATTCCATTATCTTTTGAACATCCTCCATAATCACTAGTTCTTTCTAGTTAGTTTTCTATTTTTTTGTATAAATGAGGTTTTTAGCCAACATGTTTGGCTAAGTCTCATAACATTCGGCTTTTAGTTATGTATCTCTCTTGCTTATAATATTTACTCTTGGATTGAAGTTTTGAAGTTATTAAATTGTTTTGGTTTAGTTTTGTTATTTAGTTTCTTATTACAAAATTGGTCCTTATTTGGAATTTAGCCGATCACTATATTCCGGTAATCAACCAAGTAAAGTTATATGCATTTTCAATTGTTTTGGGGATCATTGTTAGTAACATCTTAGAAGTACTTTATTTTTGAAAGGCTTAATACGAGCGTTCGTTTGAGCTATTAGGAAGCAAAGAACCTACAAACATACGTAAAGCATCACTTTTGGTCAATGATCATGTTAACCACTAGTTGACCATGGTGTTGTGCATAATTTTTTATACAACTTTAGTGTTAATCCTAGTTGTATATTAGTCATGCACGTTTCTTTTGTCCCGGTTGCACTTTTATGTTTTAAATAACAAACTTGTTCTTAGTTCCTTCATCCAAAGGGACGGAATATTGAATTTGGAATAGAGCTCGCACATTTAAGTGGTATCTTGTCTCGGTTGAGATACATCTATCTCTTCAAGATGACTATTGAGATATTTACTTATATATGAGAAAACAATACTTCTTTCACCACTGAGACCATTGAAGTATTGAGCATATTAATTTGGATATCATCTAAGTCGATGTGTTATTGTCACTTTCCATTGACAAGAACCATTACTTAACTCTTAATTTCATCCAAGTATGCATATGTGACAAGATTGATTAGACTAGAAGCCGAATGTCCGTTTAATTATTGTAATCACATTCTTCTTTATTTTATGTTTTTCAAGCGATTTGACAAATCCCCCTTGAACTTTATATTTCTTTGTCCCAATCTCTAGAAGTGTGAAAACTTGGCAAGAGATTAACCCAAACCGATTCTCTTGGGTTCGACTCGTACCACTACTATACTATTCTTAATTAGAAGAGTATTTAGAGGTTTTTAAACATATCACATTTCTGTCCCATCATTATAAACTACATCCGCATTCCATTACGCCTGTATGGTAAAAAAGAAATAATATTTTGATCTAATACTTTTACAAATTGAAATAAATAAATAAAAGTAATAAAATAATAAAATGACATGCAAGTTGCAAATTTACAAATTCAACCAAATAAACATCACACATACATAGGTCTAATAGAGACAATTGGTTACCGGATCCATACAATGCTTTAAAACAAAGCAATTAAGTGACAATTCAGAAGCGTTAAAAATGCACTGAAACTAAAATAAATGCAAACTTTAGTTTTATTGCAAATAATATTTTGATCAAGATTGTGATTTAAATAACTAAACAATAACATAACAATCTTTATTTTTTGTGTTTCCTTACCATTAATACTATTTAACGACACAAACATAAAAATATTAATAATAGTCTAGCCTAATGTATATTTTCATGCTTAAAATTAAACTAATAAAAAGACTATAATAGAATCACAAATATTAGGGGAAATAAATTTATAAAAAAACAAAGTTATTATTTTTTTCTTTTTTTAAAGAAAACATGAATTATATATAAAATTTCCCAATAAATGTATACAATTCATTATTTTCATAAAAACCAATAACTAAATGTACATAGAATTTGAACCAGGTGTCTCTGGTACCAGTGTTGGGTTTTGATGACAACAACAACAACAACAAACAAGACATGAGAATGTAAGCATAAAAAACAAAGTCATCAAACCCAAGAGCTAGGATCACAAGTTCAAAAGATCATGTACAAAACTAACCTAAAAGTATAATTAGTGCATACATCTTTATATCTACAAGTAATGATAGAACTAGGGTTCAAAGTAGTAGCCCTCTAATGAAAGTCGCACCCCAAGAGCAAGATCAAAGGACTCCAAGAGGACCACCACAATTGTGATCTCCAAGTCATGGTTTCTTGATCTCCAAGAAACCGGTAAGTGTATCCAACCAGGGCTTGGTATTTAAACCCAATAAGAGAAGAAAAACACCAAAGAGAATAAGGATCGAGGCTAATGGAACAAGAGAGTTGAGGAGGGAAATCGCGGCTAGGTTTTGCACAAACCCTAGGGTTTGTGTCACCCAAATCGTGGGTAAGAAGGGAGGGAAGAAAGGAGAAGAGGATGGATTCTTATGGGCTTTTAGGGCTTCAAACTTTTGCACCAAGTTGCCTCCCTTGTTCCTCTTTTTATAGTTGAGGCTTTCCCACAAACTTTGATAATCCTATCAATGTGAGATGACTTCTTTTGTACTTGAAGTTTTTCATTAAACTTGGATACTCCTATTAATGTGGGACAACTTCAAGTGAGAATAAATCCAAACTAGTGATTATACTTTTCACTTTCCTCAACGTGAGATTTATTCTTTTAAGAATCTTTTTAGTTTCTAGTTAATTTATATAAAATATCAAATTAAAAAAATAATCCTTTTAATTCCACATTTAATTCATTTAGTCATTCTCATGCTTTGTGTGTAATCTAAAAGGACCATACTATTTATAAAAGTATCTTGTACTTGTTGAGACACTAGGCATTTTTTCAACAATGTGTTAGTGTGTATCGAATGCCACTTTATGCTGACCCATAACCATCAACTATGGTTGGACTATGAGATTAACTGGGGTTGTGAGTAGTTGCATATGCATTCCATACTTTAATTTTGTTGTGCTTTTTGATTAATTGATATTTTGAAATGTTGGTTGTTATGTTTTCCCCAATTATTGGTCATAATGATCTTTGTTATGTTTTGAAAACCATTTTTGTGAGTTTGACTTTGGGTTTGGATGATCGCTTCCATATTTGGCCCTTGAGGAGTTGACTCATGTTCTACCCATTAGTCTTTCCAAGCCTAATACTTGCATTTTGACAGGTACTTAGATTATATTGGAAGATGAAAACTAAAGTAGAGAAGCATGGAATTTTAGAAGACTTTTAGTTTATAGTGACTTATTGGCACTTATACTTTGTTATTAGTTACTACATTCTCGCGTGTTAACACACATTCTTAAAAATTTTCCCACGCAAGGGTTGTTACAATGTGAGCGCATACCTGTTAATATAATATTGCACTTTGAACTGATTTAATGTTTTAGTCTGTTATGTGCACAACCTAGTTGAAATATTACATATACGAACGTGTTTGCATTTGTAGGTTGCTTTGGCTGAAGAGTTTTGAAGTGGGGACGACCATTTTAGTTTTAACTTGAGATTTAATCATGATTATGTGCATCCACTGGTAGGTAGGTGTTGATACTTGTGTGGACACTTGGGATGACTTGATTTTCCATATTTGAAACTCTAAGATGTTTGTGACTACATTCTAGACGACCTCACATGCGCGTTGGGATATGCAACTCCCTGCCTGGTACATGTGTGATGGTTCACTGATACTTAATGAGAACAACGCATGAAAGTGTTAAGTTTGCTTGGTGCTATATAACATATTAACAGAAACTCTATCGTACCATCAATTGTGAGATGTTTCAGACTAGAGATGCCTTGAGATTTGGGTTTTAGAACCAAATCATGAATTTCATTATGTACACTTTTCGACTTGATGTTTAATGAGATTTTGATTATAAAAATGTAATTTGTCGTGCGATGTTTTTCCATAATGTTGAAGTTTTATTAAACATAACGAGTTTAAATGTTTTAGGGGGCTTTTACGTTGTATATGGATTTCATGAAAATCCATATATTGTATAAGACGTCAAACTCTGATAATACTAACTAGGTTTCCCAAGTCCAACATACTATTTTGACATATAATTAGATTAGAAATTACACTTGATGACTTAAATTTTTTGAAGCAAGAGTATATTTAGAAGACTTAAATATTTAGTTTGAAACAGTAATTACCCTCTACTATTGTTTCTATATTGATTATGATGCATCCAAATAAATTTTAACTCGTCAATTTTTATTGTTAAAAAGCTTGATATTTTTGAAGGTTTTCATATTACTTTTAGACTATTCCAAATCTCCCATACCAAAGATGTTTCATCGTCTCATACCCCAGATCTCTTTAGCCTGCTATATTAATATAGGAGGTGATATGTTCATTTGTTTTTTATTCATCAACTTAAAATAAATGTTTTTGACTTTTATACCTTCATCATGATTCTCTCTATTCATTTAAAAGAAGAGGTATAAGAGTCAAACATTTACATTTTAAGGGGATGAATAAAAAACATAAGTAAAAATATCACCCCCTATTAGTACGAGAGGCTTTTATGAAATTTTGATGAATATTTCGTAACGAAGATGCTCAAAATGCTTTGTTAATAAAGCCGATTATAGTATGCTTGGTTATTGTTAAGGAAAACACAAATATTACGACTCATTATACCATCTTAAAAGCCAACCGATTAAGGACTTAATGGTGCCGCTTATGTGTATCTAGTATTCTAGTTAGAAAGGTAGTAAAAAACCGTTAAATCATTTTTATTGCATAATAAGTTTTAATGAAAAATCCAAAGGAAAGACTTGGACCCTATAATGGGCTACAAAGGTCCGATTGTAGGCCTCGTTTCTGCTTTTATCTGGATGTCTGGATCTGGACTGTAACCGGTTACCCGATTATAACCGATCAAAGGAACCAAATTTGAGCACCTGTAGTTGGTAACACACTTACACACACGATGATTTGAACGATATAAACATGTTTTGAGTGGAATTGTAAAGTTAGACGGGCGGCTTTCAAAAGGCCGAATTGTTGTAACATGGAGATTTGATAAAAATCAAGAGTAATGAACTAAAAGATAATCATGTATATGAAGAGTCTAGAGAGTCTGCTTATTAATAAAACAATCAAATAATTTATAGACGAAATTATAGAAACTTCTAGAAGATCAATTAAAAAAAATATAATATTGCATTTTTTCAGAAAAAAAACGTGTAGGAAATATTTTTTTCAAGTGCCAAAAAGAATAGGCTGAACGCATAGCAAAGTAGCAAACTAATTTTGAACATAATTGAACTCCATATAATGAAATAAAATATCATGAAAATATTTACTCTAACTTTTATCTTGGCTGCCGTTTGTGTTCAATAATATTTGACAAGTATCATTAAACATGATGATTGCTTTCATTTTAAATATTTACTAGGCGTATATTCAATTAAAAATAAAATATCGTAAAAATAGGTGTTACTTTTGAAATTTGGTTAAACTAGATATTAAAAAATAAAGAATAAATTACACGAATGGTCCCTGCGGTATGGGATAACTTGCATGCTTAGTCCTTAGTTCTTTTTTTTAACTCAGACCATCCCTATTTTTTGGTTTTGTTACACGCTTACTCCCTGCTACACCTAAAATGACTATATTGCCCTTATTATTTCTTCAGAAATTTACTTTTTGATTATTATTTATTTATAGATATAGAATAAATAAAATTGTATTGCGCCCTTATTAAACTATTAATCGGACTCAATCCCAACCCCACCTGTTTCCCTTCCCCATTCTCCGGCCACCATCGCCACCTTTACCGGTGGTCTTCTCCGGCTAGAACTTTCAAGACCCTCTACCCCTATATATAACCCCCTTTCCCAAAATTCCATCTTCTTTGTTTAAATTCTGTGGAAAAACGAAGTTCACTTCACTCTCCCACAATAATCTCTATGGTATAATTCTGATCATCGTCAAAAATTGCTTGCATCTGGAAGAATTCGATGTATCATTCAATAGCTTGACTAGCGACCTCCATCCACAAATTTGTGAACAGTGAAATCCTAGAAGAATTCGGCTTCATTGAACTTATATAAGTTCTCGATCTCCGTAAACTCGATATCAACGATGATATCCCGAATTCATTGAGCAATTTGCAGCTTTCTTCTAGAACTGTAAGTCCACTTACACCTTACACTTTCTTCTCCGCCGTCAACATTATCATTCCAAAATTTCAATTGGAATTTTTATCCAGATCAATCCCGACACCATACCTTCAACCCTAGGAAACCTCTCCAAAATCCAAACATTAGCGGCCCGTTCTCGAGATTTTTTATGGAGAGAAAGGAAAGGAAATGGGAGGAAAATTATGTTCTTGAGTTTTTTTTAAGGAGGGGGAGGGAAGGAAAAAAACAATACGTGTTCTCGAGTTTTTTAAGGAGGGGAAAGAAAAGAAACGAAAGAGAAAGGAAGGAAAGATTAGGCTTTTTTCTTCTTAAAACCAATCCTCCCAAATGTGGGATGATTAGGAGAGAAAAGAAAGGAAATGAAAGGAAAGGAAGGGAGGAAATATTCATTTCTTTCCTTCCCTTTCTTCAATTTCCTTTCTTTTCCCTTCAAAATTAAACTCGAGAACGGAGCGTAGATTTGTCTCAAGATTCATTATCCAGCTCAATCCCGAATTCATTATCAAATCTATCAAACTTGAGTCATTCAACGTCTCTTACAACAACTTGCTGGGTCAGATCCCTTCATTTCCTTCCAAATTTTCAATCCGTAAACGTTTTCGAACAATTCCGAACTATGTGGGCACCCTTTGGATCGATCTTGCTCTCTAGATTTGACGAATTTTGAATCAAAAAGGCCAAAATTAAGCATTTCCACCATTATCGCAATTGTTGCTACTTCATTGATCTTAATGCTAGAAAGCTTGACAAATGATTCAGATGGCGAGGATAAATAAGAAGTTGAGCCAGGAAGACCTCATGAAGCTTGGCCATTGATTCAGATAGTTGGTGTTTTGGTAGTAGTAGAAGAGGTTTTTGTGAAGTTTTAAGCTAGAGTCTCACTGGTGATGGTACAGGGAGAGTCTCACCGGTGATGGTACAGGGAGAGACAGAGAGGACGCTAGGAGAGAGAGAAGGCATGTGTTTCATTTTGTAGAGAGAGAGAGAAAAAAAGAGTGTGTGTGTTTGATTGATTGTGGTGTAGGTGGGGTTATGCTTTTATTTTTTAATTGAAATTTAATAAACAAATAACTTAAAATTGAAAAAGATTTTATTAAGGGTAAAATAGTCTTTTTATGTTTGGAGGGACCAAGCGCGCAACAAACCCGAAAAATAGGGATGGTCCGAGTTAAAAAAATGAATTAGGGACCAAGCATGCAAGTTACCCCATACCACAGGGACCATTCGTGTAATTTACTCAAAAATAAAATAACTTATAACAGTTTTATCATTTTACGATTGGTTCATTCAAATCTAGGAGCATTGGTCGTGCTCGATGAAGCAAATGCCCTAAAACTCTAACGAAGCGGTCGGTAGCTTTTAGCCACATAGTCGAGTTATGTTCTAATTTAGGTGGTTTGGAAACGGTTGAGGATTTAGTAGGACTGTTCTAAAACCTAAAGGCTGACCCGTTCAATTGATGTTTCATTTTATTTTTTCCAGTACATCCCTAAGTTTTTTAATCTTTTAGCTATATATAACAAACAAATATATATTATATTTAATAAATTATACCATAGAAAGATTTCACGGATACATATAAAAAGAGAACGATATTGATGTTTTGTCAAAATTTTATGATAAATCTTAAAAAAGGTCAATAAACTTTAGCCTTATTTATGAAGAAACCACAACTTTATTTTTTAGCTCAGAAAAGCATTTTAAAGAAAACAAAGAACATTTATATATTTGAGATTTTAGAAGGTAAAAATAAACCATTTTTCATGAGTTTTTAAAAAACAAATGGATATTATTTTTCCAAGATATAATGGATATAATCAGGATTACACAACATTATTAAAAAAAACACCACTAAAATCATTTAAACAAATTGTCTTTGATGACTCGTTGAAAGAATCACAAAAAACGTATTTTTTTTTTTGTATAAACGTATAATTCAAATTCTATTTGAAATGTCTAATCTTATTTTTTTTCATTACAATGTCTAATCCCTAAAGTGAATCAAATACTCGGTCACAAATTTTTTATCGTTACAAAATCTGAGGCGTACTAGACTAAGGGGCTGTTTGTTTTTTATGAAAAGTGCTTCTAACCTCTTTTATCTTCAGTCTCGCAGACGCGTGCAGACGTTTTTAATCCGCAGACCGTTTGTTTTTTTGCAGTCCGCAGACGTTAAAAAGTCTGCTTGTCCTCTTTTGCTAGAAGTGACAAAACACCATCTTTTAACCTCTTCTAAAAACACACGCTTCTTTTTGCCCTAAAAAAACACGACTGCTCCTTCAATATTTCTCCCGTTCCCGATCAAGCGAATGTGCCTCCATCCTCCCTCCTCCTTCCGGCACGCCACCACTGCATCTTTCCTCCGGCGTCGTAGCTTCCGCCGGTCGTACCTATCTCCGGTCGCTGCTTCTCCAATCACAGCTATCTCCGACGCCTGCTTCTTCCCGATCGTTTCCATCCCCGACGCCTGGTTTTCTCCGATCGTTTCCATCCCCGACACCTGCTTCTTCCCGACGTCTGTAGGTATGCTACTGAACTCTGTAACCCGATTTTGGGGATGCTTCTTTCTGTTTTCCCGATTTGTTGGAGGTTGATCCCGTTTTCTGATTTCTTGGTTAATATTAGGGCTGATTTTGCTGAAATATGGGTTTCTTATGTTGTTGCTGCTGATTTTTTTTTCCTGATTTATGAATTTGTTTTCATCCCGTTTTCTGTAGGTATGCTGGTGAATTGTTGAATATGTTGCTTATTGCTTCTTGATTTGTTGCTGAATATGTTGATGAATCATCTGAATTTGTTAAATATGTTGAATATGTTGCTGAATTTGTTGAACTGCTGGTGAATTATTGAATAGTTTGCTTATTGCTTCTTGATTTTGCTTCTTGTTCCAGTTGTAATCATCTGATTTTGAGAGTGAAACTAGACTGCAAAAGATCTATGCAAATGGTCCAACAATGGAAGAACTTGGTGAGCTCTGAAAGGAGAAGGCGATGACCCCAACTTGATGCTCTAATTTCAACTTCTTCTACTCATGATTTGATACATTCTTACCAGTGGCAATGTACTTCCATCTAGACTTCAATGTTTGATTCTTATTTTTAAAGAAAACTGTAGAAATTGGCATTGTACTTTACTACTTTTACCGGTATAGATGGTGTATTTTTAAGGATAATAGCAATATGTAAACCCATAATAGCAATATATTTGCAATTCCTTTTCATATGATAGCAAGGTACTTATATTTTTTCACATGGTAATTGAATTTCGGTTTATTTTACAGTTTGCAAGACTTTAAAAAACAAACAGTCTTCTTTTTGCAGACTGCAGACATTTGGTCCACCTCTTCTGCTACAGATGTCTGCAGATGTGGTCCGCAGACTGCAGACCTTTTACCTCTTCAAAAACAAACAGCACCTAAGTAGTTGTTGCTGTTGGAATAGTGTTCAATGTCATAACTAATTGGTAATGACTTTTCATTAATAGTAGGGTCCTTTTGGGTTGCCATTAGTAGTCCAAATTATATTAGAGTTATTTGATAGAGAGAATAAATAGTTTATTAATTTATTATGTGATGATAAATTAATTAGAAACTAGTTTGAAATTAATTAGAATTAATTGGAATTAATTTGAGATTAATTAAAAGTGCAATGACTAAATATTAATTGTTCAATAGTTGGACACTTGATAATATTAGTTGGGGGAGGACAGGGAACGAAATTTGAAGGGTTTATCTTCAAATTTTCGTGCACCCTAAGGATATATGTGATAGGGTTTTGAATTTAAAGATAATACAGATTAATTAACCAATTATCCTTTATCCAATTTAAATTCAAATAAGGTTTATCTCTAAACACCCTTGCAAGGTATAAATACCCCTCCATGACCCTCATTATTTTCGTCCCACTCCTAGAGGTCTTTGAGACTTGGAGGTTTTCTTTTATCTCTTAACATAATCTATAATCCATATCTAGGGTTTTATAGCGAGCTTTCTTAATTAATCAATTAACCTAATAATTTAGACTTATTGGGTGTGAACCATTAGAGGTACTCTCTTTTAGGTACTACATTCCTTAGCTTAGGAATTTCGATCTACACAAAGGGTTCTTCAAGCAAATCGGTTTTGCTCAAGGTTGGTATTCATAAACCTTCTTGTAGTTGTAAATAGCCAATAAGTAATTTCATTATAGGTTTTAGTAATTGTTACTTGCTTTTGAATAATTTTATATGTTTCCGCTGCCATGATTAGTGAATATAGGGTATTTAAAAACCTATCAGTTGCACCATCAAATTTTTTTAACAACAATAGATTTTACCAAAAAAATAAACTAGAAAAGAAAACTACACAACAAAAATAAAAACTAAAAATAACTACCCTAACCCCAAATATCAAACCATGAGAACAACATGAATAATGAACTTGCAACAACATAAACTTTGAAAGTCTAATAAAAATAATGCTATCTATATGATATGTAATCTAGATTATATTGAAAAAAATACAATAATATTACACCAAACAGTGCAATAATATTTTAGAACTAATATAATAACATTAAAATAAAAAATTATGACATCATTTATCATGTAAGATTACAACGAAAAACAATAAAACATAATCTCTCTGATCTAGATTAGAAAGAAAAAATACAATAATATTATTATTTTTATTAAGCAGTATATATCAAATAAGATTACAACACAATACTATAATATGATTAAATAAAAAAATTACAACAATATTACAATAGAACAATAAAATAAAGTATAAATATAAATATAAAAATACTTAGTTTTAGAAAAAACTCATTGATTTTGATTAAGCCATTGTCTATTGTTTGTAAAAATCCATCAAAGACGGTTAGCATGCTATTTTTTTGTCAAAATCTCAATTTTGCAAAGTTTTTAACAAATTATGTCATAATCTATTAAAAAATTCATAAAAATCAAAGTTTACGGACGTTTATAAAAATTTCCAAAACATTGTTTATTATAATTTTTATTTTTAACTTTATCCAAAAAATCAATATTTAATGTATATTATGTCTAATAAAAATATTTTATTTTGTTTTATAGTTTAATATCAAAACTACAAAATTGGTCTTTATAGTTTGCTATTTTCTATGTATGAAGTTCAAAAAGTTTTTAACTTTAAAAATACAGTCAAATTAATAAAAAAAGATATAATATTGGATATTCGATGTAAAATGACGATTTATATCGAATAAAAATAGTTTTTTAGAAAAAAATTAAACAATTAATAGCTTAAAAAACAAAGTGATAACTACCATTAATCAATCAGAGTGAATTACACGAATAATGTCAATGTTTTGATGCAATATGGGTGTTTAACACTAGCGGTGAACATGGGTCCAGAGCCGATCAAAACTGAATGCGAAAAGAACCGAACCCAAAATTGGGAGATAAGGGGAACCAAAGACCGACCCAAGTAGAGGGCTCGAATCTTGGTTTGAGTAGTACTATGGTTGGGGTAGGGTTGTGTTTGGACTTGATAGAAACCGAATACGAATCAGGTAGGAACCAAACCCAATTATGGTTCATCTTGGACTTAAGTTTGGATTAATATTCTAGTACTTGTTTCTCTAATCTCTTTGTTTACAATTACATCTTGAAATCATTCGACCGGTTTTTCTACTACTTTACAATTAGAATCTCAAAGTTATCGATTTATATTGGTTCATTTGTTTGGGTTGTGGACTTATGGTGGGTTACTATATGGTTATGAACTCAAAATGTTTAGACATTCAATTGGGTTCATGACTTCATTAAGTCAAACAATGAATATGCAAGATGGGGACAAATTGTAGCCTAAACCAGAAAAAACTACACATTTAAGATTTGATACCCCGAGTTTCGGGACTTGTCAAACAATGAAGATGCAAGAGAATTCATTGATTCCAGAGCCTAAAATTAACCAGTAATTGTAAAGTTTATTTTAGGAAAAAAATGGCTCAATCCGACTCCGTATGAAGCCGTGATGACAGTTTCAATATGAGGACAAATTGCAGCGAAAATGTCTTTTGGTCTTCTTAGGGCATCTCCAACCCACCTTTATTTTTAGAGTTACTTTATTTTTAACTCTATTTTACTCCAACCGTGTAACACCCCACCTTTCATACACCTTATTTGGTGTATTAATTTATAAAACATCATTAAGGGAAAATTTCATTCTTTTAAAAAACTTTTCTTTTAATAAAAAGAAATCGTTTAAAACCTTTGGTCCCAATAAAAACAAATACGTAAAAAGATATTTAGACAACATTGGGGGTTACAAATTTATATCAAAACAACCATAGTAAAGCCTTTAAACGTGTCAAAGTTATGTCCCGTATTAATATAACATTTCTACCGAAAATTAGGCATGACCTTTGGGTAATATAAACAAATACATACCGACCCGACTCAATAAAACAACCCAAAAACAATACGGGACATAACACAACTTTATTGTACAACTACAAGGGAATTCTAAAACCATGAGCATAATATCTCTCATTTACATGTTGTAACTATACCGCACTTGAGATAACTCTATCTTCTGGACATCCTTTCTATCTACGTTCCTCATATCAGCTTCTAAGTCCTTTCCTTCTATCGTCTGCTAACAAGCTTCCTGTTCCTGAGTACATAGCATTTTAAAACAAAGAATACGTAAGACATAAATGTCTTGTGAGATACATGGGCTTTAGACCCAACAAGTTTAAATCAATTTGAATATTATTAACTATTATAAAAACAAGAAAACTTTCATTTCTTTTCATAACCTGCAAAATCCACTTTATTGTCAAAACATCAAATTTTAGATCAATACTTCATCATAAAATTTTAGAATCATTGATTGATCATCAAAAGCATAAGATCATTACATATCATCAAAACAACAGTTCATTGCTATAACAATAAAACATAAGTCATTACTTCCTCATAAAAACATTAGGTTTTCCATTTTATCATAAGCAACATAAATTGAACCCTTTCTTATCAAAACATAGACCAACTGTAATTCATGGTTCATTTATATTTATTTGGTTTCATACGGGTTCCCCGTATCTTCCCTCTCCGGAATAGAACCAATCTATCCGTGAGCGCGTGCTAGTTTTCTTCCCTTCATGGAATAGAACAAATCTATCTATAAGGGGATGCTGAGACAACTACTTCGCGACGGGAGGTACCATCCCAGTAGTGTCTTTTGACCTCCCCTCATTAGGGTGAGATCCCTGTCCGGACGTCTTTCACATTTCTTACATTTAGTTCATATTTCATTTATC
Organism: Cichorium intybus; assembly: GCA_023525715.1. Taxonomy (NCBI): domain Eukaryota; kingdom Viridiplantae; phylum Streptophyta; class Magnoliopsida; order Asterales; family Asteraceae; genus Cichorium; species Cichorium intybus. The sequence goes on from CM042011.1 coordinate 52,438,630, forward strand.
ATTTCATTACATGTTGGTCTCGATCATAAACATCATTAAATCATATAGAAATCACAACAACCTTTGCATAAAACAACTTTTAAAACTTTAAACTTTAGAATCATTTGCAAACCATTTCAGTCGGTCAACATAAATCAATACTTGGTATTCAAGCTTTAAAAACCACTTCAAAAACCATTATTCATAAAACATTAAACATAACTTTTGAAAATCATTTATCAAACTATTAATCATAAAACAATTTGCATAAAAACAAAACTTGTTGCTATGTACCTAGAAAAGTCCTCATGTACTCACCTCGGTAACTAGGTATGTCTAGCTACAAAGATCCACTAGCTCTTGACCCTACTTGCTTCAACATCCATCAACCTCTATTGATTTAATAAGACGTTAGTATATACTATACCACTAAACACATATTCTTTATCAAAACATACATGAACTCTTTCTAAACATCAACTAATTCCATTCCAACAATTAGGTGTGATTATTAAATCATAATAGTCCTTTTGGGACACTTTTACCCTTTTTGTCCCAATTTGACTAATTATATATTTCTTGGATTTAACATGTAAATTAGATAACTTTATAAGTCTAACATACTTATAAAACATTACTAATTACTTAGATGTCATAACATTTCTTGTTTTACCCTCTTATGTTATTTTTAGTAACTTAATTCGTTAAAGTTTCTAAAAGTAGAAACTATCACAGCCTTGATATTTTTCTGTTCACTTGATACCGATACATTTCTAACATTTCACAATGTCATTCCAATTCACTTTTATGTTCTTTTACACACTATTTCTATATATATTAGATTTGTCCCTTCAAGATTGGAATTAACCATTCCATTCCAAATTTACCAAATGTTGTCCCATATCTATATCTTTATATACTTGTAAATAACTCCATTATTTTTCCTTATTAACATTGGAATTACCAATTACATTCCAATCATAACAATTGTTAGAAGACTCCAGTCTTTTACCACTTATTTCCATTCATTTGCCTTATACTTGTATATCGTGTTTTGATAGAAGATGTCTTTATTACCATCTTTTCATATAATTATGTCTAACCTAACACAAGCAACTCACTTTAATCTTTTCATCAATATGTAATGAGACTTCATCAAAAACTTGATTATTAGATAATCATTAATATGTCCAAGCATAAATTTCAAATGCTCACCTACATGTTATGATTTCAACTATGCATTTATAACAAGAATCAACACCATTTGTTTATACATCAACAAGTTTCAAGTTCCAAGTCCATAGATTAAACAATTTCATATATCCAAGCTAGTTTTTATACCAATTTAAAGTATTTTGAAGAGAATCTTTAATCCATGTAACATGCATTGGATAATTCAAAATAACTTCACACTTTTTCAATTAGGTCAAATAATTTACCTTTGCTTTGTGTCTAAGCTTAAGGAAATCAGAAATTTGAAGTTGCATTAACCTAAAATCGAACCAAATGAGGGTTTATAATCAATACCTTCCAAATATTCTGCTCAAATAAGAAATATGGAGATGTTTGGGGCTGAAACACACTAGAAATCAGACTAACAGCTTACCTTGACTACCACCACCGTCGCCGGCCAACCGTAGGCCACCACCGCCGCCTGCAGCGGCGGATTCGCCGGAAAAACGCCCCAGCGGCAACGACTGCTGCCCCGCCTCTGTCTCCAATTCCTTCTAAATTTCGACCTGTCTCTCGTCCTTGTTGCTCTCGATCACCGGTCCTCAATTCTTTCCCGTGATCTGCTGGAATCGCACACACGATTGTGTGTGCATCTGCATTCTTTCCATTTTTCTCACAAACTTTACACTAACATAACTTCTACATACGATATCAGATTTTTATCACCTTTGTACCTTTAAAAAAAGTGGGAATGAGCTTTACAACCTTCTCTTACTGACTTAAGTCTAAATCATTATAGATTTTCCGATACAGTCCCTTAAACATGGGCTATCGGCCATTTTTGTCACTTTTTGATCATCTTTGCACCTTCATAACATCCTCATTATAACCCCAAACGATTCGAATCTTTTTCCTATATTCTTATTACATAAAAATATACAAAAGTCTCGTTGATGGCTTTTTCCCAATTCCTTAAAGATAATTAGATATTAATTTTCGAAGATTTACAATTATTCTTTTCACTTTGAGTCCCAAATTTCCATTTTAGCCTTGGGGCCTTTAAATTAAATTTCCAAATGATATAATACTTCATTATGACTTAATAAGAGGTCTTAAAACCCAAGATTCCATATTTTCACATTCTTTGACGATTTTGCCCTTCCGTATACAATTAAACTCGTTTTGACATCAAGATACTTAGCTTAAAGTCCTTCATATATATTAACATTTAGGTTGCCACAAACCCAACTTTATAACCAACTCTATTTTTGAGTATTTGAATAGTATTACTACAAATATAGAGTAATATTATTCATTTACACCAAAAATAGAGTTAATGTTTCACTTATCATTTTTAGTCCTCTAGTTTTTATTCTATACATTTCTAGTTTATTTAAATATAAGAACAAATATTTACAATCATGTTATATGTTAAATAATATTAATTAATTATAATTATCAAAATTGAATATTCATATATCGAATCATATAAAAGTTCACGTATATTTAAAAAAATAAAACACGATAACATATTTTATAAAAAAACATAAAAAATATATATTATACAATATGAATATTCTAGTAAAGCTCACTTCAATCTTCGAAATGCGTTAGTCGACCATTTATGAGAATTTATTCGACCATATAAATATGTTTTAACTTTTTCAAATTTATGTGTAATATTTCTATAAATGCATGTATAATATTTATTTAAGTGTGTATTATAAATGTACATTTATTATTTAATAAATTTTGTATTAATAAAATCATAATTTCTTCAAATTAATTATATACGAATGACTTATTTTGTTATTAAGTTTTTGGTAGCATAATGTACAAATTATTATTACAAAAAATATAGAGTAATTATATGCTAAAAGTTAATAAATAGAAGGAGAGATTTTGACAATTTTTGTAAATGAAGAAAAAAAGGATATGTTAGACCATCTCCAGTCCACCTCTATTTTTTACTCTATTTTTGAAGTAAAAAATGGTGTAAAAAATAGACCATCTCTAACCCACCTCTATATTTCACACCATTTTTACTTTAAAAGATATATTCCAAGCATATTCTTTTTTCTTCATTTACAAAAATTGTCAAAATCTCCCTTTTATTTGTTATTTTTTAACATATAATTACTCTATCTTTTTATTGTAATAATATTCTAAATTATGTTATTAAAACCATAATAACAAAATAATTTATTCGTATATAATTAATTTGAAGAAATTATGATTTTATTAATACAAAATTTATTAAATAACAAAAGTACATTTATAATACACTCTTAAATAAATATTATGCATGAATTTATAAAAATATTACACATACATTTGAAAAGTTAAAACATATTTATGCGGTCGAATAAATTTCCCATAAATGATTGACTAACACATTCCGAAGATTGAAGTGAGCTTCTTTATTTTTAATACATTTATATCGAGCAAGAAATTGTTGGAATCGAACATATTCATCTATCGTCATATCAACCTCTATCGGCGACACTTCTCTCGCTACTTTAATTGGTGAGTCAAAATCACGTTTATCCTCAATTTTCATGTTATATAAAATAATGAATGCAGTCATTATGTCATGTAATACATTTTTTTTCTTCCAAAAACGAGATGGTCCTTTAACAATTGCAAAACGTGATTGGAGAACTCCAAATGCACGTTCAACGTCCTTTCGACATGCTTCTTGTTGGGTAGCAAAATATTTCTCTTTTGGGCTTGTTGGTTTATGAATATTTTGTACGTTTTTTATAAAATATGTTATCATGCTTTAATTTTTTTTAAATATAGGTAAATTTTTATATGAATTCGATATATAAATATTCAATTTTGATAATTATAATTAATTAATATCATTTAATATATAATATGATTGTAAATCTTTGTTATTATATTTAAATAAACTAGAAAGGTATAAAAACAAAAACTAGAGGACTAAAAATGACAAGTGAAACAATAACTCTATATTTGGTATAAATGAATAGTATTACTCTATAGTTGAAGTAATACTATTCAAATACTCAAATATAGAGTTGGTTATAAAGTGGGGTTGGAGCAAAATAGAGTAACTCTATTTTTAGAGTAGGGTTGGAGATGCCCTTAGGAATATACATTTTAAAGTAAAAATAGTGTAAAAAATAAAGATGAGTTGGAGATGATCCATTTTTTATACTATTTTTTACTTCAAAAATAAAATAAAAAATAGAGGTGGACTGTAGATGCTCTTAAGTCGGATTTGGTACTGAAAAAACCTAATAAAAACCTAACCTGAGCCCAATTACAGCTACCTTTTAGAACCGATGCCCGACCCTGATATACATATGGTTTTGATTTTCGGTTCGGTTCCTCAATTCCCAATCGGTTTTCGGTTCTTGATTTTTTCTCACCCCTGTAAATTAACGCCTATTTTTTTTTTTTTATTCGGACCTTTCCTGTTGTATTATTTTGTCTCGATTTTTTGAATCATTAACAAAAGTCTAGACACTTCCGTGATTCCGTCATATAGACGCTTGGACCCAAGATCAATCACCCACACACGAGCGAATATACAGGATAAGCCCCTTTGCCCTATCAATTGCGAAACATTCGTTCATAAACCCCAGTCAGTGACCAAATTTTGCATCCGACTTCCAATACGACGATGGCGGCCATGGCGTCGACGTCGATGAACTTGACGACCACTTTTGTTGGACTGGCCAGGCTTCAGAAAACCTCATCCGCCGCCAATCATGTCTCTCGAACGTGGAGAAGTATCACTTTCCGCCACCGAGGTTTTGCGACAACCTCATGTTCCATCAATCGACCACTCGCCGCCGTTAGTTTATCCAGAGCAAAGCGATTGTCACGCAACTTATCTGTTGCCGCAACGGCGACGCCGACACAGCAGGACGAGGATTCCGATGTCTTGACCAAGATTCCTCCCGACGATCGAATTCCAGCAACAATTATTACCGGTTTCTTAGGTTCAGGAAAGGTAACCATTTCCTCGTATGTCTGAATCAGTTTCTATGACATTGATGTCATACGTTTGTAACACAAGTTCACATTATCTTGATTTTTCTTGTTTTCGAGTGAAGTTAGGTTAAGATACAGTTTAAGAAAAATTGACAATATTAGCTGATGATTATTTCTGTATGTTCGATGAGCAGACAACATTATTGAACCATATACTTACGGCTGATCATGGTAAACGGATTGCAGTTATCGAGAATGAGGTACTATCGAATCCTTTATTGATTTCATACAATATACTCGAGTAACAATTAGTTCTGCGTATTTTGGTTCACTATTTAGTTTTCTTCGGGAACTGTTTATAACTTCACAGCTCATGTAGTCATGTTTATGGTTTCAACCTCTTTGTGTTAGGATATGACTTCTTCTTTGTATTACATTTACAGTACGGGGAGGTGGACATTGATGGATCCTTAGTTGCTGCAAAATCTGTTGGAGTGGAGGACATTGTCATGCTTAACAATGGTTGTCTATGCTGCACAGTTAGGGGTGATCTTGTTAGAATGATAGGAGAGCTAGTGAGTAAAAAGAAAGGGAAATTTGACCATATTGTCATAGAAACTACAGGTATGAAGAACTGATTAAAACTTGATTCCAACTTCATCTAATTATAAGACATTTAATACGCTTGAACCATTACTTATTTTTCTGCAGGGCTGGCAAATCCGGCACCAATTATACAGACTTTTTATGCTGAAGATCAGATTTTTAATGATGTTAAGCTTGATGGTGTTGTTACTTTAGTAGATGCAAAACATGCTAATATTCATTTGGATGATGTCAAGCCAAAAGGAATTGTCAATGAGGCAGTTGAACAAATTGCTTATGCTGATCGTATAATAGTCAATAAGGTGATTGTCCTGTCACTGTCAATCTGTCACTGTCACTGTCCATTTAATACTAAACTAAAGTCTTTGGATGTTGCTTTTAGACCGATCTTGTTGGAAAAGCTGAAGTTGCTGCTTTGGTTCAGAGGATAAAGGTACATAATCGCTTATTTGATTATTTAAATCGGTACTTTTTATTGATTTATTTTTCTATGTTAATTTTCTACTTTAATGACTCTTAAATACAGAGCATAAACCGCATGGCAGAATTAAAACGTACCGAATATGGGAAAGTGGATTTGGATTATGTTCTTGGGATAGGAGGTTTTGATCTAGAAAGGTTATTATTATTCTCTTCATAAGTGATTATGCTCAAATTCTATTTAAAGATTGGTTCATGGGATTTTTAATTATCGATTTTATATCTTTGTTAATTGTTAGAATTGATGCTGCTATCGAGGATGAAGCTTCAAAGGAAGATGAGCATCATCATGAACATGATCATGACCATGAAAACTGTAATAATCCTGATCACCACCATCATGATCATGACCATGACCACAAACATGGTAACTGGACTTAATTTGTCTATTATTATGCATTTATACACAGCCACATGATTTTAAGATGTAATTTTTTTTTGGATATTTCTAGAACATCATGATCACACCCATGACCCTGGTGTCTCGTCTGTCAGCATAGTTTGTGAAGGGAGCTTAGATCTTGAAAAGGTTGGTTTTGTGGTTCTTTCATGTGAAAATTGCTCTACTTTTAGGCATTGTTTGGCATGCAGTAATTGAAGAGGGAATGGAATGGAGCATTATGATGGAATGTAAAAGCCTTGTTTTTTTTTACCACATGGGAATGGAATGTGATTCATTCTCCTTGGCTGATTTTCATTCCATTGGGGAGGAGTGTTGTTGTTGTTATTATTATTATCATTCCTTAATGGATATCTTATACATATAAATTACTTCTATGTATATAATTTTCAATAACAATTATGTTTTCGAAATTTTTTAAGCTTAAATTTTTTTTTTTCCCAAAAATAACTAAATATTTTTTATTATAACTCTATTTAAGATTTCATGGCATTTAATTTTTTATTGCAAACAATATTTTTAAAGTGATAATTTTTTTACTATTAGAAATACATATAGTATATATTTCAAAAAATATGTTTAGACATAATTTACTTAGCTATATATATATATATATCTTTATTTGGTTAAAGTTCCATACTCTTTATTTATCAATTTTAGTTTTACTTCTCTAATCGTAAATAACAAACAACATGTTGGGATGATTTATTCCATTCTTTTCAAGCCAGCCAAACATGACAATGAAATGTAATGACCCATTCCATTACTTTGTCAATTCCATTCCTTTATGATCCAATTCCATCACACCAAAGAAATTCTTATTGTATATTTTTCAAAGAAACACATGGATAAACTGACGAGTGACATGTTGCAGGCTAATCTCTGGCTTGGCACATTATTAATGGATAGGAGTGAGGATATTTATCGCATGAAGGGGCTTTTATCTATTCAAGGCATGGATGAAAGATTTGTGTTCCAGGTGATTATTTCCAATTAAAATTGCATGCACGATCACTTTCAATTTATGTCCCAAGATAATTCTTACTAATATATGACTAATTAAACAGGGAGTACATGACATATTTCAAGGCTCACCAGACAGGCCATGGAACACAGACGAACCAAGGGTTAACAAGATTGTGTTTATAGGGAAGAATTTGGATGCCCAGGAACTAGACAAGGGATTTAAATCATGTTTACTGTGAGCCCATAACAAAATCAAACATTATGATTTCAGAGGAAATCTTTCAAGTTGATATATGGTTATACCTTTGTGGTGAATTTTGTTGTATCATAATTAGAGTAAATGATCAGTTAAGTTGGTTTGCCTTGAGATATATCTTTTATATATTCAATTTATAAGACCTAATTCCCCATGACAACCAACTTTATAGATTTAGTGTATCAAACAAACACGTAAGTGGTCGTCACCTTTATCTGTACTGATTTGTTAACATGTTTCTGGTTATTGATGCTTATAAACACTTTCATATGTATTATATTCTAATGAGTTTTGTCGTTAAGTACATCTTACATTACATAACAAGAATTTGTCAGTTTCTTATCATAGCAACTTACGTTTAAATACTAGTGCTAAGTTTAGACTAAATTACATTGTAAGCTAAATAATATATAATGTATTTTATATTGAGTTTTAGTTTTCATTTAGATAATTTGTCTATTTATGTTTAGACTAAATTACATAAATAGGCACTGCAGTTCAAATTATTGTGCGATCGGTCATTAACCCGTGTAAATTGTCTGTTTTATACTTACGTATAACGTTAATTTTAATTAATTAATTATTTTATTTATTATTGTTATTGTTAAATACAGTCCTAACTACCCACCCACTCCTACTCCCGCTTCAACCCACCCCACCCCATCATCTTCATCGTTTCCCGTCCACCTTATGCCCTTTAGGTAGTGGTATTTTAAATATACTCTGAAATATGAATTTGATTAATTTACTGAGAAAATTTTTAACACTTTAATATTTTAATCATTTATAATGAATTTACTATGATTCATAAGGTAATTATATTCACATTCACATAAAAAAACTATTCATATTCACATGATAATATTATATGTCATTGTGAATGCCAATAATGAATAACAGAATAACAGTTCAGATTCACATGTGAATCTCAACTAGCGGAAAATTTGAATCTGAACTGTAAAAATTTTATTATGAGTAATTATTTTACTTTTAAAACTTTTATTACTTTAATATTATAACCATTTATAAGTAATATACTTTATTCACAAGTGGATTTACTCATATTTACATGAAAACTTATTCATATTCACATATCAAAATCATATAATATTGAGAATTTACTTAGAAGTTTTTTTCTACTTCAACATTTTAACAATTTATAATGATTTTACTCTGATTCACAATATAAATTATTTACATTCACACAACAATTTACTCAGATTCACATATCAATATCATATGGTATTTTAAATATACTCCGAAATATGAATATAATTAATTTAGTTAGAAATATTTTAACAATTGGATATTTTAATCATTTATAATGAATATACTATGATTCATAAAGTTAATTCCATTCACATACACATAAAAATTTATTCAGATTCACATGACAATATCATATGTGATTATGAATGTCAACAGTGAACAGAATAACAGTTCAGATTCACATGTGAATCTCAACTAGCGAAAATTTCAAAAAAAAAAAAAATCATTTTTTGTATATCAATATGGATCTATATTTGTAGAGGATAAAAAGTTATAAATTTCTATATATTCAGATTTTTTTTCGATAAAAAATAAGCCCTAAAAATTAAAAAAACGAAAAAAAGGAAGTGAGTTTTTTTATAATCCGTTAGATGCACGTCCACCGTAAAGTGTATAATTGTGTGGATGAGATTAGTCCCTTGGTACCATGGTTTATTTTAATCCATTGTTGAACTTTTGTATATATATATATATATATATATATATATATATATATATATATATATATATATATATATATATATATATATATATATATATATATATATATATATATATATATATATATATATATATATATATATATATATATATATATATATATATATATATATATATATATATATATATATATAGGGAGATGTTAAAATGAGAAGGATTAAAAGATTGAGAATGTGAGAATGATTCTGGACCAATCATTTTATAGAGATATTATAGTAATTTAACAATATGTCTAATTAATTAAAAATCCTAAATAATTATGTTTTCCTATAATCATGGGATTAATTTATTCAGTTTCCATGATTATAGATTACGATTGCTGTTACCTAAAATAAATGAATTAATTGATTTTTTTGTTATTTTATTAATAGAAGATTAAAAAAATATTTTTATCAATTCTTTTGTCAAAATTCGAAATTTTAATAGTTTGATCTTCTTTTTCATGGTTTCAATCATGAACGAATACAAGTAACAATAAATACATAAAAATGAACTTTTTGAGAATTTTTAAAATTTATATTTGATATGATTGTGTTAATCATGAATGATTACAAGTAACAATAAATACTAAAATGAATAAAGTACAAAATAATATAAAATTTTAATACAATTGTAATCATAACACAAAGATAAAAAGGATATAATACATTTATAATCATTAATGAATAAAAGACAATGTAAAAGAAAAAAACTAATTTAGCTGTAATCACAAATGAATATAACAAATATAAAAATATTCAATTTATTAGTAATCATTAAAACAATGCTGCAGCCTCGATGATTATTCTTGCTTTGATTTTTCTTGTTGCTGCCATCACACACAAAAGAAAAAGGGGCACTCATGATCATTATTATTATTGGAGTCACACATGCAAAATCAAGTTCAAGCACATTCAAAATAAAAACAACTCATAAATTATAATGTTATGTATATGCATATGACTGATGATTACAAATGATAATAGAAAGTAGACGTTATAGTGTTAATCATCAATGATTAACACCGCTCATCATCAATGATTTATACTTAAAAATCACTTAGACACTTAATCAAACAAACATACATATATAGTATTAATCTTCAATGATTAACATAACTCATCATCTATAAATGATGATTTATATAGTATTAAGGTCCTCTACGTAGAACAGTAAAAGTTATGTTAGTATTCTATGATAAATATGTATATCGAATTAAGAGGAGAATAAAAGAGGGATCTAATATCAAAATCAAAAGGGGTGTGAAATTGGAAGAATACTAAAAGATTAAAACAGAGATACACATAAATTATTAAAACTCGCAAAAAAAATCATTATCGTGATATAATTTGTTGAGAATAGTAATACGTTGCAAATGAATGATTAAAACTAATATGCAGTGATTTTTTGTCTAATATTCATTTATGATTACAAAACACATCAAAAATTTCAATTGAACATACTTATAATGTTTAATACTCATTCAATACAGTGCAACATGTTAAAAATAAGTAGATATAAGAAAAAGTAAAATCAATCTAATTCAATCATAAATAAACAATTTCACAAAATGATTAAAATAAATTTGATGCTTTATCGTACAACTATTCAAGAAAGGCCAAGCATAATAGCACATGGCAGTGTTTTTCATGAAAAGAAGAAAAAAAACGTAAGTATTTGAACTTAGAAGGATTTATGAAATGTGATTCAAAAGCATTACATTAAACAAGAACCGAGATACAGACCTTTTCTTTTGAGTTCTACGCATGCGCACACTTTAAAAACAAAAGTTGTGATTCTTAGAAAGTATTCTGAAACGCTCTTGGCCAAGCACAGGGTCGGCAGGATTAGCACCGCTTTCTAGATGCACCGTGACAGTCTTCCGCGGGATGCCTGTAACATGAGCGACGTGTGATACCGACATGGTAGCGTAAAGAGATGGTGAACGTTGGCATGTGGGGGAGAGGATGATGATGACGGCGACCGGAAAGTCGTATTGAGAGAAAGAGATATATGCTTCTATTCCGTCCACATCTTGGTCGATGTCGGCGATCATCTTCCGGCACTGTCAGACGGAGTAAGGAGAGACGACGGTGGGTGCTGGAGTTGTTCACGACTGAAAAGGGTGGGCTTCACGCCTTGTTTACAGGTTGCAACTAAACCGAGTGGGAGAGAGATAGTCACGAGAGAGGGGAAAGCTACCGAAGAAGGAGATGTATGGAACGGCTGATGGGTTCGATGAACCCTAATTAGGGATTTCTGTGAGAGAGAGAGAGGGGAAGAGAAGAAGATGTATACGTATGGTGAGAGAGAGCTAGAATTTAGGAATTTGAAAGTCATTTTCCTAATTTGATGGATATCAATATTACCTATATACCCTTCTTGTATTTAAAAATATTATTAAGAAATTTAATTGATTTAAATTATCATACATAAAATATTAATATAAGCCATAGATTTTATTATTTGGAAGGCCCATATTCTTTATCATTTTCTCAACATTTTCACCGTTCTCATTTTATCTTACCTATATATATATATATATATATATATATATATATATATATATATATATATATATATATATATATATATACACATACATACATACATACATACATACATACATACATACATACATACATACATACATACACACGCACGCACGCATGCACGCACGCACGCACGTAATGTAAGTGGTACTTTGTGAGTCAATACTTTGTAAGTGGTAGGGAGGTTTTGTAAGTGTTATTAGGAATGTTGGGAGATGGGGATACGAGAAGGTGATGTGAATGTCGTTTGGACATAATAGTGTGTAGAATATCTGAATGGTTTTTGCAGAAAATAGTACGTAGAAGGTAGGAAAGGTTTAGATAGTTTTGTGATGAAATGGAATGTTTTTATTAAACGTATTTTTATATTGTCAAAAGCTTTCTTTTTTGTACACAAAATCTTTTTGATGATAAATAATTTTGTATGCCACATTTAGAAATGTGGTAATTTGGATTTTATATATATATATATATATATATATATATATATATATATATATATATATATATATATATATATATATATATATATATATATATATATATATATATATATATATATATATATATATATACATAATGTAAGTGGTACTTTGTGAGTCAATACTTTGTAAGTGGTAGGGAGGTTTTGTAAGTGTTATTTGGAATGTTGGGAGATGGGGATATGAGAAGGTGATGTGAATGTCGTTTGGACATAATAGTGTGTAGAATATCTGAATGGTTTTTGCAGAAAATAGTACGTAGAAGGTAGGAAAGGTTTAGATAGTTTTGTGATGAAATGGAATGTTTTTATTAAATGTATTTTTATATTGTCAAAAGCTTTCTTTTTTGTACGCAAAATCATTTTGATGATAAAGAATTTTGTATGCCACATTTAGAAATGTGGTAATTTGGATTATATATATATATATATATATATATATATATATATATATATATATATATATATATATATATATATATATATATATATATATATATATATATATATATATATATATATATATATATATATATATATATATATATATCAGGGGCGGATGCAAGATTTATCAATAGTCGTGGCACCGAATTTTATTTCCGAGCTAATATAATAATAATAAATTTTTTTCCGACCAAACATAATAACATAAAAACGTTTAAAAGTATGTTGCATTAAATATTAATATATCATATTTGTTTGTTGCAAATACAATATAAAGTTCACATCGACGAATACACATTTTTGTAAAACGCTCCATAACATCTTCAAACTTAACTTTCACTAGGGCTTCTTTCTCAACATTGCAAACCAACACATTGTTCAAAAAGTCATCACCAATTTTATTGCGCAAGTCGGTCTTCATGAGTTTCATCTTGGAAAAACATATTTCCACCGTTACGGTTGCAACGGGTAAAATTAAAGTCAATTTCAGTAGCTTATAAACCAAATTATATGTTTTATGTCTCCCCGTTTTCACCATCAAACGAGAAAGTTCGGAAATTCCCTTCAAACTAGTGAACCGTTCATCATGCAAGAGTGATAATAAATATCAAGTTGTCCTTCAAGATCCCTTATATCCAAATCACTAAAATCCCTCTTGTACATTTTAGCTAACTTCAATAAATTTGTCTTGTCAAATTAGCAAATGAATCACATGGACTCAAAGCACCCATGTATTCTAGTAATTGGGTGTTTTCTTCACTAAATCGTTCCCCGAATTCAACAATTTGCATATCCACCACCGTGTTGAAAATTTCAACTTTAAAATGATATTCATTAGTCGTTGAGGTTTTACGGTTTCTCGCACCAACATATAAATCCGCCATATCAACGTTTTAATTTCATGTTTTTTCACAAAAAGAAGATACCTTTGGCAATATGCTATCAAACCCCGTATCTCTTAATTTTTGCAAAGAATCCATTGTTGCTCTAACCATACAAGCCGCTTCTAAAATGTCTAGATCTTGTTTTTGAAGCTCCTTTGACAATATATTCGTGTGATGTAAAACTTCATACATCAAATGCAAGTAAAAAACAAACTCATATGTCTTGAGATTTAATAGTATTCCGCCTGCTTGACGTCTGTTTTGTAAAGTCCCTTCCTCCTTTTCAACATTAGCTAGAACATCAAGAACCCCCGAATAAAACTTCATCAAACTTGAGATTGTGTTGAAATGTGAACCCCATCTTGTATCGCCCGCTCTAATAAGTGTGGTTTCTTACCCTTTTCCAGTTTCAAGTTCACCATTAGCAATTCCGTCTCGCCTACTTTCTTGACTTAGCTCCCGTAGCAAGTCTTTTCTTTTACACGAACCACAAACCACATTAACCACCAAAGAAATTTCCTCAAAAAAGTCATGAACATCAGCATGCTTCTTAGCTACAGCCACAATCACTAATTGAAGTTGGTGTGCAAAGCAATGTACATAAAATGCCGATTCATTTTGTTGTAATATCAAAGCTTTCAAACCATTAAATTCTCGTCGCATATTGCTAGCCCCATCGTAACCCTGTCCTCTTACCTATTAAAAAATTGAGATATAATATATAAAAAGAATAATCTTAAAAACAACCTACAGCAGCACTCTACAATGTGTTGCATCAAGCTAAAAACAGCCTACAGTAGCAATTTTAACAACATCCTACAACAACATTTTACAGCCTACAGCAACATTTTTAATAACAGCCTACAGCAGCACTTTTAAAAACAGCCTACAGCAGCACTTTTAATGCCTACTGCAACCTTGTAGGTGTTGCACTAGGCTGTTTTTGTAGTGTAAGCAAAAAAAAAAAAAAAAAAAAAAAACAAGATAAAATTACCTGAGTAAAACTAAACCCATTGCTTGTAAGTATTTCATCTATGGCATTTTTAAGAGTCATAGCGGATGTATCTTTAACGTGTACAACTCCAATAACTCTTTCTTTCATGTAACCAAGCCTATCGACATGTCTCAAAACAATAGCCATTTGTTCCTTTTTCGATACATCACTAGATTCATCCATCAATAAACCAAATACATCTTCACCAATTTCTTTGCGAATACTCAAAAGTATTTCTTGTGTAAAACATTCCAAAATATCTTTTTGACTCTTCGGGCAAATTATTTTATTATTTTTTGGAGCCTTTTCTAGAGTGTTATCAAAAATCTCATCATTATTTTCTCCAATAACTTTAATTGTTTCAATGTAAAGCCCTCTATTTAGCGAATCAATCGACTCATCATGACCCCGAAACGGTAAAGCATTTTTCAATAAATATCTAGAAGCACTAACCGAAACACGTAATCGATCATTATACCTACGTTTTTCGCGTTCGCTTGTCCTCCTCATGGATTCAGTAATAATTTGACTTGGTTTCATTAGAACTTAACACTTTACTCTTGCTTTGTTGTGAAAACTATCAACATCACCCACATGTGCCCGAAATATATCTTTTGCTTTATTCCAACTATCAAAGCCTTTTGTAACAAACACATCTCTCCCTCCTTTTTGTCCCATCATGTCTCCACAAACATAACAATATAAACAATATGCTTTGTCCTTTTTCTTGCTATATTCTAACCAATCAAAGTCAGTATACCATGTAGGAACAAATTTTCTATCTTTGTTACCTATTCTCTTTGATGGAAACCTATGAACCCTTATTCGACAAGGTCCTTGAATCAAATACTGCTTTCTTACTTCATCTCTAATCTTTGAATCGACGTAGGTTCGACCAACTTGGGACGACCTTAGACAGGTACCTCTCCGTAATGTGCAATGGAGATCACCAACCTGGCCATGGACCTTTTTGATCGCCCAAAGACCCCGTCCAGGTAAGTGATTTTTTCGTTCCCCAACACCTTTTATACGACCACTAGCCCCGCTTCTCTTTTCTTCACCCTCCTATGTGGGATCGCCTCTTCTTGGAAATGCTACAAACTCTTTTTATTTTTCTGCTCTCTAACTCTCGCTTTTTTCTCTTCTATTTATCCTAATCTTGGTGAACGCCATAAAACAACTACACATGCCACGCTCAATCAAGCCAACCATTTCATCTCTGCTTAATTTGGTTTAGCAAAACCCATGACACGCTTTCTCCCTTAACCTTTCCCCTCCAACGAGTCATTCCGCATGCTGATCTCATTCCTTAACTCTATCCAGACCCTGTCATTTTCATGTATATTCTGCTTTCGTTTTCAACGTTTTGTTCCTTGATCATTGCTTAATTTGTGGATCGTGGACTATCTTTTTGTTTTATATGAGATCTATGCAGGTTTCTCTATTTTGGATGGCATTCTCGAGTAAACAAGAAGCAAGGAAGGGAGCTTAGGGAGGGTAAGAATGCACTAAATGCAATCAATATAAAAATTAGAATGTGAATTAGATTTATGATATGTCTACAGGAGCAAAGGGCTGTAAATCTTTCAAAGCTGGAATTCCAAGTGATTTGATAATTAATCTCAGACATCTGTCATTGAGAAAATATTAAGCGGAAGTAACAACAAAGAATTGGAACTAAAACCAGCTGAAGCAGCAAACAATGAGGCTAAAAGTAACAACCTTCGACTCAATTGCAGATGTAATCATGCCACCTTAATGGGAGTTTGTACACGAAATAAATAAGTTATTTGGGATTATAATGAATTGGATTGACTATCGTTTGTATTCTATTTAATTAGTAGATGAGTATTTGCATAAGTAACCCGAAGGAGCGGTGGAAAAGGAGCCGTGGTGGCGCCGGAGGGAACAACATAACCCAAATCCAATATGGGGTCGATGAATGAGAGTTTTCCAATTGAGGTTCTCTTGTTTTGACATATGCATATCGACTTGGAAACACCCAAATATGCCATTGATTTCCAGTGAGACCTCAAATTTCAATATTTTCATAATCATTAAACTACTGAAATTTTGAGTTCTCACTTGAAATCAATGGTAGATTTGCGTGTTTCCAGGTTTAAAACATTAATTGTGAGTCGATGATAAAAAGGGGTAAGGGGTCAGATAAAAACTTAGAAGAAAATTATTTCGTAAACTAAAAAAATGATAAAATAATAAAATAAGGGTATACCGGTCATTCATAAGTATTAACTTTATCTTCTAACCGTGTGAGTCATAAGGACGACCATTGGTGGTACTTTTTGTCAACTACAAGTACCATTTTTGGAATTTTTTTCTACCACTTATAGGGCACATAAAGACTCTTTATAAATTTTATAATTTTATAATAACTATAGTTGACAATTTCATAATGTTGTAAATGTTAGTTAAAACCCATATCACAATCTTGTCTTTAACCATAAAAATATTTTGAATTGTTGGGAAAACAATTCAAATTGTGTCCCAAGGTATACATCTTTAAATGTTATGGCAAATATATAAGGGTATTGATATAACAGACCATTTAAGTATTGGAGAATTACCTATTTGGCAATGAAAATGAAAACATATAATGTTTTCGACCTAAAAACAACTAAAGTCGTGATTTCAAGTGAGAACTCAAAGCTTTAATAATCTTGTCAGATTTCAAGTGAAAAACTCAATGATTATAGTGCCTATGGAGTTGACCTTTGGTGGTTGAGACTTAACATTTGCAACCGGTGGTTGAGACTCAACATTTTCAACTGTTCTTGACCGCTCGTGGGAGTAAAAAATGAGAGTAAAATGGGGTTGCAAGGTCTGTCTGTCGGTGATAAAACGGTGGGTGGGAATGAGGTACGGGGTAAGGGGTCAAAGACAAACACTAACGGATTTTTTTTAAAAAAAACTTGATAAATAAAACATAAGGCTATATTGGTCATTTCACAAGTACTAACCTTTATTTTCTAACGACGTGCACCATTGGGACGAATGATGCAATTTTTTGAAACCTCAAGGACCATCGATTCCAAACAAGTACCATAAGGACCATTCATGGTATATTTTTGTAATTGCACAGACCATTTATTTACTTTTATCTACAATGTATAAGGCACTTAGAGAGTCGTTATAATTTTTATAACTTTAATAACAATCGTAATTGAAAATTTCGTATAAATGTTAGTTAAAACCTATATCATAATCTCATATTCAACACACATATCATAATCTCATCTATAACCACGTATATTTTAAAATATTGGGAAAAAATTAAAAATGCATTGCAAGATATACATCTTTAAATGTATTGGCAAAAACATAAGGGTATTGATATAACAGACTTCAATATTGAAGTGTTAGAGAATGGCCTATTTGGCAATGAAAAATTAGAACATTCTAAATAATCTATTTGTAACCATTTGGCGAGTAGGTTTAGCCAATTTCTCGAGAATGCATCACACATAGGATATTGTAGCAACATGACATCTTACATGGAACATAGGAAACGTAACTTGAAAGGATGGGAAGAGCAGTGTCGTTCGGCTTTCCGTATTGCATGAGTAAGAAGTGAAGTTTGTCTTTCAGAAGACTTAGTTATCGGTCGTAGTACGCCCTTCTACGAACACAAAATCTTTTTACGATAGAAAAAGGTTAATCATTGAAACCTTGTCTGCTAAAAACCCTTGTATGGATGCAAACCCTTTCACAATTATGTGGACGAACAACGAATGATGCTACGTTCTCGACGGAAAATAGTATATTTCCTGAAAATTCGAAATCCACTCACTCAATTTTCATTTGTGAAGGTTATACTTTTATCTTTCATTTATCAAAACCAAATCCGAGAGTAAGGAGGCAGGTTACATAGTTTTAGTTGTCATCTATCATTACTTGAATTGTTAACCCCTATTGGTTAGACATACAAAAGTATGATGTAAAGAAAGATTTAAATTAGACTATTTTTGGTAAAATCTTCATAATCTGAATGATATATCGTCATAAATTCTAGTCCCGAAAATATTATATAAGGATCGTATCACAATATTATCTTTGATACCAGACGAGCATACCAAAATATTATCTTTTGCGAAATTTCAAATTATAATTAGAAAACAATAAATGATAATGTGATAATCTTATATACAGGGACACAGGCTTCTGGGGTTTGTGTCTTGGGCTTGTGCCCAAGGTTTAGAATCGAGGTATGTATACACAACAACTTTAAAATCGAGGTTTTGTAGTGAATTTCCATCCATTTTCATGAACACAAATACATGCCGTACGATTTGTTGACGATTAGTTGCAAACAGGCCCTCCCTCCCTTTCCCAGTTCATTCATGCGCCCTCGTTAAAGGAAACAGGAACAATGTTTATTGAACGAGATAGGTACGGATCCCACATGGGTGGGAAACATGAGATGGTTGAAAGAGAGGTTGCAATAAAGGGTGGGCTTGGGCGAGCATCTAAAACATCTTTGCGCTTGGGGCAATGACGCAGCTAATGAGGTATTAACCGAGGCGCGTCAATTGCTGGTTGAAAACTATTTCCAAACCCCCTCCACGGCTTTGGTTTTGCCTTGGCCGTTGAGAATTTCTGGAAGGGTTCCCTCTTGGGTAAAACCTTACAATTTCTTAGTTGTTGAAAGCTTTTATATATTTAACAATACCACACTAGGTACTATATTGTATTTGAAGAAAGCCAAGTTGTTAGTTGTTCCTTGCTATTGATGTTAATACCGGATTTTATATTTTGTTCAACACGACTGAAGGAAGCAGATTGGATCTTTGGCCAAACAAGTATGTATTGTCTTATATGCCCTTCCAATATCTTGCACCTTGTTTTTCATAGCCATTCCCTTCTCCATATATGTACAAGTCATACTTGAGTATGAACCAATGCAGGGACTTGCAAAACTAAATCTTGAAACGAATTAAAAACTTGCTCAAAACTTATCACACATGTTAAGAAAATCAAGTTTAAACTTGAGATTTGGAGGGTGCGCCAGGCCAACCTCTAAGACCCCAATAGCAAGCTATTGTGACGGATCTTTCACCATAAAAAATAAGATTAATATCGAGTGGGCCAATGGGACACATATCAGATATTAAGCTGATAATAACAGACTCTACACTTGACTTAGCCAAAAGGTGGAGAAAGGTATGCTTCTCACCTTCTTTGGCCTTACTTTTTAGCTGCTGAGCATTGCCCGTTTTCTTTCATGCAGGCTATGTGGGATGCTTTTGGTATTGTATGTATGCAAGGATGGATCATGTCTGGAAGCCAACCAAATTTTAAACTTTTGATTTGGAGGGATGCGCCATGCCAAGGCAATAATGCAACGCCAAGGCGACACTCAAAGACCCCAATAGCAAGCTATTGTGACGGATCTTACCCCATAAAAAATAATATTAATATCGAGTGGGCCGATGGCCTGCATATCAGATATTAAACTGATAAGAACAGATACTACACTTGATCTTAGCCAAAAGGCCGAGAAAGGTATGCCTTTCCTCTTCTTGGGCCTTACCTTTTAAAGCTACTCAACGTTCTCTCTTTCTTTCCTTCAGGCTATGTGGGACGCTTAACTTGCATTATATAATTATTTTCTCTATCCACAACGTTAATTATTAATATGTTAATTCCTTACACTCCCTTATAATGGTAGCTAGGCTGGAAGTATTACCATATTAATATAAAGCAGGAGGCAGCAACACAAAGGAGTCATCATATTCGTTACAAAAAGTACCAGCTTCATATCCTGTTTATTTGTTTTTTGACTTTTCTAATTAACTAGAAAAAAAAAAGCATATATATGTTTTTCTAACTTGTTGGGCCTTGGTTTTTATAACCTCTACAAGGGTCTACCTCAAGAGGACTTTGTTAACCTCTTGTTACTTGACTGGTGTGCGGTTTCTCCAACCTGAAAGATATATGTATATACCATTTGTTGCTGATGAGAGCATCTGTTAAGGACAATCAATCTGGACACAAATAATGCATCTTTCACAACTATATATAAGACAAGACCATGGGTTTCGTTCTTTGTTGCATAAATATGCTTTAAGCTGGAAATACTAAATGTTCAAACTGGAGTACGGGTAGGGGCCGCGCGAACGCAGGCCCCCGCTAGCACAAATTATGACGTAGGTTCGACCAACTTGGGCCGACCTTAGACAGGCACCTCTCCGTAATGTGCAATGGAGATCACCAACCTAGGCCATGGACCATTTTGATCGCCCAAAGACCCCATCCAGGTAAGTGACTTTTCCGTTCCCCTACCCTCACCTTTTATACGACCACTAACCCCGCTTCTCTTTTCTTCACCCTCCCATGTGGGATCACCTCTTCTTGGAAATGCTACAAACTCTTTTTATTTTTCTGCTCTCTAACTCTCTCTTTTTTCTCTTCTATTTATCCTAATCTTGGTGAACGCCATAAAACAACTACACATGCCACGCTCAATCAAGCCAACCATTTCATCTCTGCTTAATTTGGTTTAGCAAAACCCCTGACACGCTTTCTCCGTTAACATTTCCCCTCCAACGAGTCATTCCGCATGCTGATCTCATTCCTTAACTCTATCCAGACCCTGTCATTTTCATATATATTATGCTTTCCTTTTCACTGAAGAATACCATGCATTTCACATCTATTTTATTATAGTTGACACATGTTTTGTTCCTTGATCATTGCTTAATTTGTGGATCGTGGACTATCTTTTTGTTTTATATGAGATCTATGCAGGTTTCTCTATTTTGGATGGCATTCTGGAGTAAACAAGAAGCAAGGAAGGGAGCTTAGGGAGGGTAAGAAATTAGGGGTGCAAACGAGCCGAGCCGAGCCCGAGCTTGACCAAGCTCGGCTCGGGCTCGTTAAGAAATATATATAGGGCTCGGCTCGTTACGAGCTTTATGGACCTAAGCTCGGCTCGGGCTCGTTAAGAAATACACAGGCTCGACTCGGGCTCGGGCTCGGCTCTTTTAATTCTTAACAAGTCTAAACGAGCTTAAAGCTCGGCTCGAGCTCGTTAACAAGCTCGTTTACTCTGATGCAGGAAAATAACAACTTACTTAATAACTTGTATTCTAAAACAAACAAAACGCACAGAATACAAAATATTCAAACTCCAAAATGATTAAATGATTAAATACCTTTTAATTTATATATATATATATATATATATATATATATATATATATATATATATATATATATATAGGCTCGTTTAGGGCCCGGGAGCCTAATCGAGCTTGGTGACACAGGCTCGGCTCGGGCTCGTTTAATAAACGAGCCTTATATTTAAGCTCGGCTCGGCTCGGGCTCGTTTAAAATCGGTCTCGAGCTGAGCTTTTATTGAGCCGGTCCCGGGTAGCTCACGAGCCGGCTCGGCTCATTTGCACCCCTAGTAAGAATGCACTAAATGCAATCAATATAAAAATTAGAATGTGAATTAGATTTATGATATGTCTACAGGAGCAAAGGGCTGTAAATCTTTCAAAGCTGGAATTCCAAGTGATTTGATAATTAATCTCAGACATCTGTCATTGAGAAAATATTAAGCGGAAGTAACAACAAAGAATTGGAACTAAAACCAGCTGAAGCAGCAAACAATGAGGCTAAAAGTAACAACCTTCGACTCAATTGCAGATGTAATCATGCCACCTTAATGGGAGTTTGTACACGAAATAAATAAGTTATTTGGGATTATAATGAATTGGATTGACTATCGTTTGTATTCTATTTAATTAGTAGATGAGTATTTGCATAAGTAACCCGAAGGAGCGGTGGAAAAGGAGCCGTGGTGGCGCCGGAGGGAACAACATAACCCAAATCCAATATGGGGTCGATGAATGAGAGTTTTCCAATTGAGGTTCTCTTGTTTTGACATATGCATATCGACTTGGAAACACCCAAATATGCCATTGATTTCCAGTGAGACCTCAAATTTCAATATTTTCATAATCATTAAACTACTGAAATTTTGAGTTCTCACTTGAAATCAATGGTAGATTTGCGTGTTTCCAGGTTTAAAACATTAATTGTGAGTCGATGATAAAAAGGGGTAAGGGGTCAGATAAAAACTTAGAAGAAAATTATTTCGTAAACTAAAAAAATGATAAAATAATAAAATAAGGGTATACCGGTCATTCATAAGTATTAACTTTATCTTCTAACCGTGTGAGTCATAAGGACGACCATTGGTGGTACTTTTTGTCAACTACAAGTACCATTTTTGGAATTTTTTCTACCACTTATAGGGCACATAAAGACTCTTTATAAATTTTATAATTTTATAATAACTATAGTTGACAATTTCATAATGTTGTAAATGTTAGTTAAAACCCATATCACAATCTTGTCTTTAACCATAAAAATATTTTGAATTGTTGGGAAAACAATTCAAATTGTGTCCCAAGGTATACATCTTTAAATGTTATGGCAAATATATAAGGGTATTGATATAACAGACCATTTAAGTATTGGAGAATTACC
The DNA here is from genome assembly GCA_023525715.1 of Cichorium intybus. NCBI lineage: Eukaryota > Viridiplantae > Streptophyta > Magnoliopsida > Asterales > Asteraceae > Cichorium > Cichorium intybus. Next base: position 52,462,074 of record CM042011.1, read on the forward strand.
TATTTGGCAATGAAAATGAAAACATATAATGTTTTCGACCTAAAAACAACTAAAGTCGTGATTTCAAGTGAGAACTCAAAGCTTTAATAATCTTGTCAGATTTCAAGTGAGAAACTCAATGATTATAGTGCCTATGGAGTTGACCTTTGGTGGTTGAGACTTAACATTTGCAACCGGTGGTTGAGACTCAACATTTTCAACTGTTCTTGACCGCTCGTGGGAGTAAAAAATGAGAGTAAAATGGGGTTGCAAGGTCTGTCTGTCGGTGATAAAACGGTGGGTGGGAATGAGGTACGGGGTAAGGGGTCAAAGACAAACACTAACGGATTTTTTTTAAAAAAAACTTGATAAATAAAACATAAGGCTATATTGGTCATTTCACAAGTACTAACCTTTATTTTCTAACGACGTGCACCATTGGGACGAATGATGCAATTTTTTGAAACCTCAAGGACCATCGATTCCAAACAAGTACCATAAGGACCATTCATGGTATATTTTTGTAATTGCACAGACCATTTATTTACTTTTATCTACAATGTATAAGGCACTTAGAGAGTCGTTATAATTTTTATAACTTTAATAACAATCGTAATTGAAAATTTCGTATAAATGTTAGTTAAAACCTATATCATAATCTCATATTCAACACACATATCATAATCTCATCTATAACCACGTATATTTTAAAATATTGGGAAAAAATTAAAAATGCATTGCAAGATATACATCTTTAAATGTATTGGCAAAAACATAAGGGTATTGATATAACAGACTTCAATATTGAAGTGTTAGAGAATGGCCTATTTGGCAATGAAAAATTAGAACATTCTAAATAATCTATTTGTAACCATTTGGCGAGTAGGTTTAGCCAATTTCTCGAGAATGCATCACACATAGGATATTGTAGCAACATGACATCTTACATGGAACATAGGAAACGTAACTTGAAAGGATGGGAAGAGCAGTGTCGTTCGGCTTTCCGTATTGCATGAGTAAGAAGTGAAGTTTGTCTTTCAGAAGACTTAGTTATCAGTCGTAGTACGCCCTTCTACGAACACAAAATCTTTTTACGATAGAAAAAGGTTAATCATTGAAACCTTGTCTGCTAAAAACCCTTGTATGGATGCAAACCCTTTCACAATTATGTGGACGAACAACGAATGATGCTACGTTCTCGACGGAAAATAGTATATTTCCTGAAAATTCGAAATCCACTCACTCAATTTTCATTTGTGAAGGTTATACTTTTATCTTTCATTTATCAAAACCAAATCCGAGAGTAAGGAGGCAGGTTACATAGTTTTAGTTGTCATCTATCATTACTTGAATTGTTAACCCATATTGGTTAGACATACAAAAGTATGATGTAAAGAAAGATTTAAATTAGACTATTTTTGGTAAAATCTTCATAATCTGAATGATATATCGTCATAAATTCTAGTCCCGAAAATATTATATAAGGATCGTATCACAATATTATCTTTGATACCAGACGAGCATACCAAAATATTATCTTTTGCGAAATTTCAAATTATAATTAGAAAACAATAAATGATAATGTGATAATCTTATATCCAGGGACACAGGCTTCTGGGGTTTGTGTCTTGGGCTTGTGCCCAAGGTTTAGAATCGAGGTATGTATACACAACAACTTTAAAATCGAGGTTTTGTAGTGAATTTCCATCCATTTTCATGAACACAAATACATGCCGTACGATTTGTTGACGATTAGTTGCAAACAGGCCCTCCTCCCTTTCCCAGTTCATTCATGCGCCCTCGTTAAAGGAAACAGGAACAATGTTTATTGAACGAGATAGGTACGGATCCCACATGGGTGGGAAACATGAGATGGTTGAAAGAGAGGTTGCAATAAAGGGTGGGCTTGGGCGAGCATCTAAAACATCTTTGCGCTTGGGGCAATGACGCAGCTAATGAGGTATTAACCGAGGCGCGTCAATTGCTGGTTGAAAACTATTTCCAAACCCCCTCCACGGCTTTGGTTTTGCCTTGGCCGTTGAGAATTTCTGGAAGGGTTCCCTCTTGGGTAAAACCTTACAATTTCTTAGTTGTTGAAAGCTTTTATATATTTAACAATACCACACTAGGTACTATATTGTATTTGAAGAAAGCCAAGTTGTTAGTTGTTCCTTGCTATTGATGTTAATACCGGATTTTATATTTTGTTCAACACGACTGAAGGAAGCAGATTGGATCTTTGGCCAAACAAGTATGTATTGTCTTATATGCCCTTCCAATATCTTGCACCTTGTTTTTCATAGCCATTCCCTTCTCCATATATGTACAAGTCATACTTGAGTATGAACCAATGCAGGGACTTGCAAAACTAAATCTTGAAACGAATTAAAAACTTGCTCAAAACTTATCACACATGTTAAGAAAATAAAGTTTAAACTTGAGATTTGGAGGGTGCGCCAGGCCAACCTCTAAGACCCCAATAGCAAGCTATTGTGACGGATCTTTCACCATAAAAAATAAGATTAATATCGAGTGGGCCAATGGGACACATATCAGATATTAAGCTGATAATAACAGACTCTACACTTGACTTAGCCAAAAGGTGGAGAAAGGTATGCTTCTCACCTTCTTTGGCCTTACTTTTTAGCTGCTGAGCATTGCCCGTTTTCTTTCATGCAGGCTATGTGGGATGCTTTTGGTATTGTATGTATGCAAGGATGGATCATGTCTGGAAGCCAACCAAATTTTAAACTTTTGATTTGGAGGGGTGCGCCATGCCAAGGCAATAATGCAACGCCAAGGCGACACTCAAAGACCCCAATAGCAAGCTATTGTGACGGATCTTACCCCATAAAAAATAAGATTAATATCGAGCGGGCCGATGGCCTGCATATCAGATATTAAACTGATAAGAACAGATACTACACTTGATCTTAGCCAAAAGGCCGAGAAAGGTATGCCTTTCCTCTTCTTGGGCCTTACCTTTTAAAGCTACTCAACGTTCTCTCTTTCTTTCCTTCAGGCTATGTGGGACGCTTAACTTGCATTATATAATTATTTTCTCTATCCACAACGTTAATTAGTAATATGTTAATTCCTTACACTCCCTTATAATGGTAGCTAGGCTGGAAGTATTACCATATTAATATAAAGCAGGAGGCAGCAACACAAAGGAGTCATCATATTCGTTACAAAAAGTACCAGCTTCATATCCTGTTTATTTGTTTTTTGACTTTTCTAATTAACGAGAAAAAAAAAGCATATATATGTTTTTCTAACTTGTTGGGCCTTGGTTTTTATAACCTCTACAAGGGTCTACCTCAAGAGGACTTTGTTAACCTCTTGTTACTTGACTGGTGTGCGGTTTCTCCAACCTGAAAGATATATGTATATACCATTTGTTGCTGATGAGAGCATCTGTTAAGGACAATCAATCTGGACACAAATAATGCATCTTTCACAACTATATATAAGACAAGACCATGGGTTTCGTTCTTTGTTGCATAAATATGCTTTAAGCTGGAAATACTAAATGTTCAAACTGGAGTACGGGTAGGGGCCGCGCGAACGCAGGCCCCCGCTAGCACAAATTATGACGTAGGTTCGACCAACTTGGGCCGACCTTAGACAGGCACCTCTCCGTAATGTGCAATGGAGATCACCAACCTAGGCCATGGACCATTTTGATCGCCCAAAGACCCCGTCCAGGTAAGTGACTTTTCCGTTCCCCTACCCTCACCTTTTATACGACCACTAACCCCGCTTCTCTTTTCTTCACCCTCCCATGTGGGATCACCTCTTCTTGGAAATGCTACAAACTCTTTTTATTTTTCTGCTCTCTAACTCTCTCTTTTTTCTCTTCTATTTATCCTAATCTTGGTGAACGCCATAAAACAACTACACATGCCACGCTCAATCAAGCCAACCATTTCATCTCTGCTTAATTTGGTTTAGCAAAACCCCTGACACGCTTTCTCCGTTAACATTTCCCCTCCAACGAGTCATTCCGCATGCTGATCTCATTCCTTAACTCTATCCAGACCCTGTCATTTTCATATATATTATGCTTTCCTTTTCACTGAAGAATACCATGCATTTCACATCTATTTTATTATAGTTGACACATGTTTTGTTCCTTGATCATTGCTTAATTTGTGGATCGTGGACTATCTTTTTGTTTTATATGAGATCTATGCAGGTTTCTCTATTTTGGATGGCATTCTGGAGTAAACAAGAAGCAAGGAAGGGAGCTTAGGGAGGGTAAGAAATTAGGGGTGCAAACGAGCCGAGCCGAGCCCGAGCTTGACCAAGCTCGGCTCGGGCTCGTTAAGAAATATATATAGGGCTCGGCTCGTTACGAGCTTTATGGACCTAAGCTCGGCTCGGGCTCGTTAAGAAATACACAGGCTCGACTCGGGCTCGGGCTCGGCTCTTTTAATTCTTAACAAGTCTAAACGAGCTTAAAGCTCGGCTCGAGCTCGTTAACAAGCTCGTTTACTCTGATGCAGGAAAATAACAACTTACTTAATAACTTGTATTCTAAAACAAACAAAACGCACAGAATACAAAATATTCAAACTCCAAAATGATTAAATGATTAAATACCTTTTAATTTATATATATATATATATATATATATATATATATATATATATATATATATATATATATATATATATATATATATATATATATATATATATATATATATATATATATATAGGCTCGTTTAGGGCCCGGGAGCCTAATCGAGCTTGGTGACACAGGCTCGGCTCGGGCTCGTTTAATAAACGAGCCTTATATTTAAGCTCGGCTCGGCTCGGGCTCGTTTAAAATCGGTCTCGAGCTGAGCTTTTATTGAGCCGGTCCCGGGTAGCTCACGAGCCGCTCGGCTCATTTGCACCCCTAGTAAGAATGCACTAAATGCAATCAATATAAAAATTAGAATGTGAATTAGATTTATGATATGTCTACAGGAGCAAAGGGCTGTAAATCTTTCAAAGCTGGAATTCCAAGTGATTTGATAATTAATCTCAGACATCTGTCATTGAGAAAATATTAAGCGGAAGTAACAACAAAGAATTGGAACTAAAACCAGCTGAAGCAGCAAACAATGAGGCTAAAAGTAACAACCTTCGACTCAATTGCAGATGTAATCATGCCACCTTAATGGGAGTTTGTACACGAAATAAATAAGTTATTTGGGATTATAATGAATTGGATTGACTATCGTTTGTATTCTATTTAATTAGTAGATGAGTATTTGCATAAGTAACCCGAAGGATCGGTGGAAAAGGAGCCGTGGTGGCGCCGGAGGGAACAACATAACCCAAATCCAATATGGGGTCGATGAATGAGAGTTTTCCAATTGAGGTTCTCTTGTTTTGACATATGCATATCGACTTGGAAACACCCAAATATGCCATTGATTTCCAGTGAGACCTCAAATTTCAATATTTTCATAATCATTAAACTACTGAAATTTTGAGTTCTCACTTGAAATCAATGGTAGATTTGCGTGTTTCCAGGTTTAAAACATTAATTGTGAGTCGATGATAAAAAGGGGTAAGGGGTTAGATAAAAACTTAGAAGAAAATTATTTCGTAAACTAAAAAAATGATAAAATAATAAAATAAGGGTATATCGGTCATTCATAAGTATTAACTTTATCTTCTAACCGTGTGAGTCATAAGGACGACCATTGGTGGTACTTTTTGTCAACTACAAGTACCATTTTTGGAATTTTTTCTACCACTTATAGGGCACATAAAGACTCTTTATAAATTTTATAATTTTATAATAACTATAGTTGACAATTTCATAATGTTGTAAATGTTAGTTAAAACCCATATCACAATCTTGTCTTTAACCATAAAAATATTTTGAATTGTTGGGAAAACAATTCAAATTGTGTCCCAAGGTATACATCTTTAAATGTTATGGCAAATATATAAGGGTATTGATATAACAGACCATTTAAGTATTGGAGAATTACCTATTTGGCAATGAAAATGAAAACATATAATGTTTTCGACCTAAAAACAACTAAAGTCGTGATTTCAAGTGAGAACTCAAAGCTTTAATAATCTTGTCAGATTTCAAGTGAGAAACTCAATGATTATAGTGCCTATGGAGTTGACCTTTGGTGGTTGAGACTTAACATTTGCAACCGGTGGTTGAGACTCAGCATTTTCAACTGTTCTTGACCGCTCGTGGGAGTAAAAAATGAGAGTAAAATGGGGTTGCAAGGTCTGTCTGTCGGTGATAAAACGGTGGGTGGGAATGAGGTACGGGGTAAGGGGTCAAAGACAAACACTAACGGATTTTTTTTAAAAAAAACTTGATAAATAAAACATAAGGCTATATTGGTCATTTCACAAGTACTAACCTTTATTTTCTAACGACGTGCACCATTGGGACGAATGATGCAATTTTTTGAAACCTCAAGGACCATCGATTCCAAACAAGTACCATAAGGACCATTCATGGTATATTTTTGTAATTGCACAGACCATTTATTTACTTTTATCTACAATGTATAAGGCACTTAGAGAGTCGTTATAATTTTTATAACTTTAATAACAATCGTAATTGAAAATTTCGTATAAATGTTAGTTAAAACCTATATCATAATCTCATATTCAACACACATATCATAATCTCATCTATAACCACGTATATTTTAAAATATTGGGAAAAAATTAAAAATGCATTGCAAGATATACATCTTTAAATGTATTGGCAAAAACATAAGGGTATTGATATAACAGACTTCAATATTGAAGTGTTAGAGAATGGCCTATTTGGCAATGAAAAATTAGAACATTCTAAATAATCTATTTGTAACCATTTGGCGAGTAGGTTTAGCCAATTTCTCGAGAATGCATCACACATAGGATATTGTAGCAACATGACATCTTACATGGAACATAGGAAACGTAACTTGAAAGGATGGGAAGAGCAGTGTCGTTCGGCTTTCCGTATTGCATGAGTAAGAAGTGAAGTTTGTCTTTCAGAAGACTTAGTTATCGGTCGTAGTACGCCCTTCTACGAACACAAAATCTTTTTACGATAGAAAAAGGTTAATCATTGAAACCTTGTCTGCTAAAAACCCTTGTATGGATGCAAACCCTTTCACATTTATGTGGACGAACAACGAATGATGCTACGTTCTCGACGGAAAATAGTATATTTCCTGAAAATTCGAAATCCACTCACTCAATTTTCATTTGTGAAGGTTATACTTTTATCTTTCATTTATCAAAACCAAATCCGAGAGTAAGGAGGCAGGTTACATAGTTTTAGTTGTCATCTATCATTACTTGAATTGTTAACCCCTATTGGTTAGACATACAAAAGTATGATGTAAAGAAAGATTTAAATTAGACTATTTTTGGTAAAATCTTCATAATCTGAATGATATATCGTCATAAATTCTAGTCCCGAAAATATTATATAAGGATCGTATCACAATATTATCTTTGATACCAGACGAGCATACCAAAATATTATCTTTTGCGAAATTTCAAATTATAATTAGAAAACAATAAATGATAATGTGATAATCTTATATCCAGGGACACAGGCTTCTGGGGTTTGTGTCTTGGGCTTGTGCCCAAGGTTTAGAATCGAGGTATGTATACACAACAACTTTAAAATCGAGGTTTTGTAGTGAATTTCCATCCATTTTCATGAACACAAATACATGCCGTACGATTTGTTGACGATTAGTTGCAAACAGGCCCTCCCTCCCTTTCCCAGTTCATTCATGCGCCCTCGTTAAAGGAAACAGGAACAATGTTTATTGAACGAGATAGGTACGGATCCCACATGGGTGGGAAACATGAGATGGTTGAAAGAGAGGTTGCAATAAAGGGTGGGCTTGGGCGAGCATCTAAAACATCTTTGCGCTTGGGGCAATGACGCAGCTAATGAGGTATTAACCGAGGCGCGTCAATTGCTGGTTGAAAACTATTTCCAAACCCCCTCCACGGCTTTGGTTTTGCCTTGGCCGTTGAGAATTTCTGGAAGGGTTCCCTCTTGGGTAAAACCTTACAATTTCTTAGTTGTTGAAAGCTTTTATATATTTAACAATACCACACTAGGTACTATATTGTATTTGAAGAAAGCCAAGTTGTTAGTTGTTCCTTGCTATTGATGTTAATACCGGATTTTATATTTTGTTCAACACGACTGAAGGAAGCAGATTGGATCTTTGGCCAAACAAGTATGTATTGTCTTATATGCCCTTCCAATATCTTGCACCTTGTTTTTCATAGCCATTCCCTTCTCCATATATGTACAAGTCATACTTGAGTATGAACCAATGCAGGGACTTGCAAAACTAAATCTTGAAACAAATTAAAAACTTGCTCAAAACTTATCACACATGTTAAGAAAATAAAGTTTAAACTTGAGATTTGGAGGGTGCGCCAGGCCAACCTCTAAGACCCCAATAGCAAGCTATTGTGACGGATCTTTCACCATAAAAAATAAGATTAATATCGAGTGGGCCAATGGGACACATATCAGATATTAAGCTGATAATAACAGACTCTACACTTGACTTAGCCAAAAGGTGGAGAAAGGTATGCTTCTCACCTTCTTTGGCCTTACTTTTTAGCTGCTGAGCATTGTCCGTTATCTTTCATGCAGGCTATGTGGGATGCTTTTGGTATTGTATGTATGCAAGGATGGATCATGTCTGGAAGCCAACCAAATTTTAAACTTTTGATTTGGAGGGGTGCGCCATGCCAAGGCAATAATGCAACGCCAAGGCGACACTCAAAGACCCCAATAGCAAGCTATTGTGACGGATCTTACCCCATAAAAAATAAGATTAATATCGAGCGGGCCGATGGCCTGCATATCAGATATTAAACTGATAAGAACAGATACTACACTTGATCTTAGCCAAAAGGCCGAGAAAGGTATGCCTTTCCTCTTCTTGGGCCTTACCTTTTAAAGCTACTCAACGTTCTCTCTTTCTTTCCTTCAGGCTATGTGGGACGCTTAACTTGCATTATATAATTATTTTCTCTATCCACAACGTTAATTAGTAATATGTTAATTCCTTACACTCCCTTATAATGGTAGCTAGGCTGGAAGTATTACCATATTAATATAAAGCAGGAGGCAGCAACACAAAGGAGTCATCATATTCGTTACAAAAAGTACCAGCTTCATATCCTGTTTATTTGTTTTTTGACTTTTCTAATTAACGAGAAAAAAAAAGCATATATATGTTTTTCTAACTTGTTGGGCCTTGGTTTTTATAACCTCTACAAGGGTCTACCTCAAGAGGACTTTGTTAACCTCTTGTTACTTGACTGGTGTGCGGTTTCTCCAACCTGAAAGATATATGTATATACCATTTGTTGCTGATGAGAGCATCTGTTAAGGACAATCAATCTGGACACAAATAATGCATCTTTCACAACTATATATAAGACAAGACCATGGGTTTCGTTCTTTGTTGCATAAATATGCTTTAAGCTGGAAATACTAAATGTTCAAACTGGAGTACGGGTAGGGGCCGCGCGAACGCAGGCCCCCGCTAGCACAAATTATGACGTAGGTTCGACCAACTTGGGCCGACCTTAGACAGGCACCTCTCCGTAATGTGCAATGGAGATCACCAACCTAGGCCATGGACCATTTTGATCGCCCAAAGACCCCGTCCAGGTAAGTGACTTTTCCGTTCCCCTACCCTCACCTTTTATACGACCACTAACCCCGCTTCTCTTTTCTTCACCCTCCCATGTGGGATCACCTCTTCTTGGAAATGCTACAAACTCTTTTTATTTTTCTGCTCTCTAACTCTCTCTTTTTTCTCTTCTATTTATCCTAATCTTGGTGAACGCCATAAAACAACTACACATGCCACGCTCAATCAAGCCAACCATTTCATCTCTGCTTAATTTGGTTTAGCAAAACCCCTGACACGCTTTCTCCGTTAACATTTCCCCTCCAACGAGTCATTCCGCATGCTGATCTCATTCCTTAACTCTATCCAGACCCTGTCATTTTCATATATATTATGCTTTCCTTTTCACTGAAGAATACCATGCATTTCACATCTATTTTATTATAGTTGACACATGTTTTGTTCCTTGATCATTGCTTAATTTGTGGATCGTGGACTATCTTTTTGTTTTATATGAGATCTATGCAGGTTTCTCTATTTTGGATGGCATTCTGGAGTAAACAAGAAGCAAGGAAGGGAGCTTAGGGAGGGTAAGAAATTAGGGGTGCAAACGAGCCGAGCCGAGCCCGAGCTTGACCAAGCTCGGCTCGGGCTCGTTAAGAAATATATATAGGGCTCGGCTCGTTACGAGCTTTATGGACCTAAGCTCGGCTCGGGCTCGTTAAGAAATACACAGGCTCGACTCGGGCTCGGGCTCGGCTCTTTTAATTCTTAACAAGTCTAAACGAGCTTAAAGCTCGGCTCGAGCTCGTTAACAAGCTCGTTTACTCTGATGCAGGAAAATAACAACTTACTTAATAACTTTTATTCTAAAACAAACAAAACGCACAGAATACAAAATATTCAAACTCCAAAATGATTAAATGATTAAATACCTTTTAATTTATATATATATATATATATATATATATATATATATATATATATATATATATATATATATATATATATATATATATAGGCTCGTTTAGGGCCCGGGAGCCTAATCGAGCTTGGTGACACAGGCTCGGCTCGGGCTCGTTTAATAAACGAGCCTTATATTTAAGCTCGGCTCGGCTCGGGCTCGTTTAAAATCGGTCTCGAGCTGAGCTTTTATTGAGCCGGTCCCGGGTAGCTCACGAGCCGGCTCGGCTCATTTGCACCCCTAGTAAGAATGCACTAAATGCAATCAATATAAAAATTAGAATGTGAATTAGATTTATGATATGTCTACAGGAGCAAAGGGCTGTAAATCTTTCAAAGCTGGAATTCCAAGTGATTTGATAATTAATCTCAGACATCTGTCATTGAGAAAATATTAAGCGGAAGTAACAACAAAGATTTGGAACTAAAACCAGCTGAAGCAGCAAACAATGAGGCTAAAAGTAACAACCTTCGACTCAATTGCAGATGTAATCATGCCACCTTAATGGGAGTTTGTACACGAAATAAATAAGTTATTTGGGATTATAATGAATTGGATTGACTATCGTTTGTATTCTATTTAATTAGTAGATGAGTATTTGCATAAGTAACCCGAAGGAGCGGTGGAAAAGGAGCCGTGGTGGCGCCGGAGGGAACAACATAACCCAAATCCAATATGGGGTCGATGAATGAGAGTTTTCCAATTGAGGTTCTCTTGTTTTGACATATGCATATCGACTTGGAAACACCCAAATATGCCATTGATTTCCAGTGAGACCTCAAATTTCAATATTTTCATAATCATTAAACTACTGAAATTTTGAGTTCTCACTTGAAATCAATGGTAGATTTGCGTGTTTCCAGGTTTAAAACATTAATTGTGAGTCGATGATAAAAAGGGGTAAGGGGTCAGATAAAAACTTAGAAGAAAATTATTTCGTAAACTAAAAAAATGATAAAATAATAAAATAAGGGTATACCGGTCATTCATAAGTATTAACTTTATCTTCTAACCGTGTGAGTCATAAGGACGACCATTGGTGGTACTTTTTGTCAACTACAAGTACCATTTTTGGAATTTTTTTCTACCACTTATAGGGCACATAAAGACTCTTTATAAATTTTATAATTTTATAATAACTATAGTTGACAATTTCATAATGTTGTAAATGTTAGTTAAAACCCATATCACAATCTTGTCTTTAACCATAAAAATATTTTGAATTGTTGGGAAAACAATTCAAATTGTGTCCCAAGGTATACATCTTTAAATGTTATGGCAAATATATAAGGGTATTGATATAACAGACCATTTAAGTATTGGAGAATTACCTATTTGGCAATGAAAATGAAAACATATAATGTTTTCGACCTAAAAACAACTAAAGTCGTGATTTCAAGTGAGAACTCAAAGCTTTAATAATCTTGTCAGATTTCAAGTGAGAAACTCAATGATTATAGTGCCTATGGAGTTGACCTTTGGTGGTTGAGACTTAACATTTGCAACCGGTGGTTGAGACTCAGCATTTTCAACTGTTCTTGACCGCTCGTGGGAGTAAAAAATGAGAGTAAAATGGGGTTGCAAGGTCTGTCTGTCGGTGATAAAACGGTGGGTGGGAATGAGGTACGGGGTAAGGGGTCAAAGACAAACACTAACGGATTTTTTTAAAAAAAAACTTGATAAATAAAACATAAGGCTATATTGGTCATTTCACAAGTACTAACCTTTATTTTCTAACGACGTGCACCATTGGGACGAATGATGCAATTTTTTGAAACCTCAAGGACCATCGATTCCAAACAAGTACCATAAGGACCATTCATGGTATATTTTTGTAATTGCACAGACCATTTATTTACTTTTATCTACAATGTATAAGGCACTTAGAGAGTCGTTATAATTTTTATAACTTTAATAACAATCGTAATTGAAAATTTCGTATAAATGTTAGTTAAAACCTATATCATAATCTCATATTCAACACACATATCATAATCTCATCTATAACCACGTATATTTTAAAATATTGGGAAAAAATTAAAAATGCATTGCAAGATATACATCTTTAAATGTATTGGCAAAAACATAAGGGTATTGATATAACAGACTTCAATATTGAAGTGTTAGAGAATGGCCTATTTGGCAATGAAAAATTAGAACATTCTAAATAATCTATTTGTAACCATTTGGCGAGTAGGTTTAGCCAATTTCTCGAGAATGCATCACACATAGGATATTGTAGCAACATGACATCTTACATGGAACATAGGAAACGTAACTTGAAAGGATGGGAAGAGCAGTGTCGTTCGGCTTTCCGTATTGCATGAGTAAGAAGTGAAGTTTGTCTTTCAGAAGACTTAGTTATCGGTCGTAGTACGCCCTTCTACGAACACAAAATCTTTTTACGATAGAAAAAGGTTAATCATTGAAACCTTGTCTGCTAAAAACCCTTGTATGGATGCAAACCCTTTCACATTTATGTGGACGAACAACGAATGATGCTACGTTCTCGACGGAAAATAGTATATTTCCTGAAAATTCGAAATCCACTCACTCAATTTTCATTTGTGAAGGTTATACTTTTATCTTTCATTTATCAAAACCAAATCCGAGAGTAAGGAGGCAGGTTACATAGTTTTAGTTGTCATCTATCATTACTTGAATTGTTAACCCCTATTGGTTAGACATACAAAAGTATGATGTAAAGAAAGATTTAAATTAGACTATTTTTGGTAAAATCTTCATAATCTGAATGATATATCGTCATAAATTCTAGTCCCGAAAATATTATATAAGGATCGTATCACAATATTATCTTTGATACCAGACGAGCATACCAAAATATTATCTTTTGCGAAATTTCAAATTATAATTAGAAAACAATAAATGATAATGTGATAATCTTATATCCAGGGACACAGGCTTCTGGGGTTTGTGTCTTGGGCTTGTGCCCAAGGTTTAGAATCGAGGTATGTATACACAACAACTTTAAAATCGAGGTTTTGTAGTGAATTTCCATCCATTTTCATGAACACAAATACATGCCGTACGATTTGTTGACGATTAGTTGCAAACAGGCCCTCCCTCCCTTTCCCAGTTCATTCATGCGCCCTCGTTAAAGGAAACAGGAACAATGTTTATTGAACGAGATAGGTACGGATCCCACATGGGTGGGAAACATGAGATGGTTGAAAGAGAGGTTGCAATAGAGGGTGGGCTTGGGCGAGCATCTAAAACATCTTTGCGCTTGGGGCAATGACGCAGCTAATGAGGTATTAACTGAGGCGCGTCAATTGCTGGTTGAAAACTATTTCCAAACCCCCTCCACGGCTTTGGTTTTGCCTTGGCCGTTGAGAATTTCTGGAAGGGTTCCCTCTTGGGTAAAACCTTACAATTTCTTAGTTGTTGAAAGCTTTTATATATTTAACAATACCACACTAGGTACTATATTGTATTTGAAGAAAGCCAAGTTGTTAGTTGTTCCTTGCTATTGATGTTAATACCGGATTTTATATTTTGTTCAACACGACTGAAGGAAGCAGATTGGATCTTTGGCCAAACAAGTATGTATTGTCTTATATGCCCTTCCAATATCTTGCACCTTGTTTTTCATAGCCATTCCCTTCTCCATATATGTACAAGTCATACTTGAGTATGAACCAATGCAGGGACTTGCAAAACTAAATCTTGAAACGAATTAAAAACTTGCTCAAAACTTATCACACATGTTAAGAAAATAAAGTTTAAACTTGAGATTTGGAGGGTGCGCCAGGCCAACCTCTAAGACCCCAATAGCAAGCTATTGTGACGGATCTTTCACCATAAAAAATAAGATTAATATCGAGTGGGCCAATGGGACACATATCAGATATTAAGCTGATAATAACAGACTCTACACTTGACTTAGCCAAAAGGTGGAGAAAGGTATGCTTCTCACCTTCTTTGGCCTTACTTTTTAGCTGCTGAGCATTGTCCGTTTTCTTTCATGCAGGCTATGTGGGATGCTTTTGGTATTGTATGTATGCAAGGATGGATCATGTCTGGAAGCCAACCAAATTTTAAACTTTTGATTTGGAGGGGTGCGCCATGCCAAGGCAATAATGCAACGCCAAGGCGACACTCAAAGACCCCAATAGCAAGCTATTGTGACGGATCTTACCCCATAAAAAATAAGATTAATATCGAGCGGGCCGATGGCCTGCATATCAGATATTAAACTGATAAGAACAGATACTACACTTGATCTTAGCCAAAAGGCCGAGAAAGGTATGCCTTTCCTCTTCTTGGGCCTTACCTTTTAAAGCTACTCAACGTTCTCTCTTTCTTTCCTTCAGGCTATGTGGGACGCTTAACTTGCATTATATAATTATTTTCTCTATCCACAACGTTAATTAGTAATATGTTAATTCCTTACACTCCCTTATAATGGTAGCTAGGCTGGAAGTATTACCATATTAATATAAAGCAGGAGGCAGCAACACAAAGGAGTCATCATATTCGTTACAAAAAGTACCAGCTTCATATCCTGTTTATTTGTTTTTTGACTTTTCTAATTAACGAGAAAAAAAAAGCATATATATGTTTTTCTAACTTGTTGGGCCTTGGTTTTTATAACCTCTACAAGGGTCTACCTCAAGAGGACTTTGTTAACCTCTTGTTACTTGACTGGTGTGCGGTTTCTCCAACCTGAAAGATATATGTATATACCATTTGTTGCTGATGAGAGCATCTGTTAAGGACAATCAATCTGGACACAAATAATGCATCTTTCACAACTATATATAAGACAAGACCATGGGTTTCGTTCTTTGTTGCATAAATATGCTTTAAGCTGGAAATACTAAATGTTCAAACTGGAGTACGGGTAGGGGCCGCGCGAACGCAGGCCCCCGCTAGCACAAATTATGACGTAGGTTCGACCAACTTGGGCCGACCTTAGACAGGCACCTCTCCGTAATGTGCAATGGAGATCACCAACCTAGGCCATGGACCATTTTGATCGCCCAAAGACCCCGTCCAGGTAAGTGACTTTTCCGTTCCCCTACCCTCACCTTTTATACGACCACTAACCCCGCTTCTCTTTTCTTCACCCTCCCATGTGGGATCACCTCTTCTTGGAAATGCTACAAACTCTTTTTATTTTTCTGCTCTCTAACTCTCTCTTTTTTCTCTTCTATTTATCCTAATCTTGGTGAACGCCATAAAACAACTACACATGCCACGCTCAATCAAGCCAACCATTTCATCTCTGCTTAATTTGGTTTAGCAAAACCCCTGACACGCTTTCTCCGTTAACATTTCCCCTCCAACGAGTCATTCCGCATGCTGATCTCATTCCTTAACTCTATCCAGACCCTGTCATTTTCATATATATTATGCTTTCCTTTTCACTGAAGAATACCATGCATTTCACATCTATTTTATTATAGTTGACACATGTTTTGTTCCTTGATCATTGCTTAATTTGTGGATCGTGGACTATCTTTTTGTTTTATATGAGATCTATGCAGGTTTCTCTATTTTGGATGGCATTCTGGAGTAAACAAGAAGCAAGGAAGGGAGCTTAGGGAGGGTAAGAATGTACTAAATGCAATCAATATAAAAATTAGAATGTGAATTAGATTTATGATATGTCTACAGGAGCAAAGGGCTGTAAATCTTTCAAAGCTGGAATTCCAAGTGATTTGATAATTAAACTCAGACATCTGTCATTGAGAAAATATTAAGCGGAAGTAACAACAAAGATTTGGAACTAAAACCAGCTGAAGCAGCAAACAATGAGGTTACAAGTAACAACCTTCTACTCAATTGCGGATGTAATCATGCCACCCTAATGGGGAGTTTGTACACGAAATAAATAAATTATTTGGGATTATAATGAATTGGATTGACTACCGTTTGTATTCAATTTAGTAGATGAGTATTTGCATAAGTAAGGTAGCCAGTTACATATAGCATGTTCAAACAGATGTTTTGCATACAGGAAAAACAAAAGAATCCAATTGCAATAACACATGAAGACACCAAGGGGAACACGAACTGTTGTTTTTTCTAATTTCTCGTGTACAAAATGATATATTTATGCAGAAAAAAGTTAATCGTTTGATTACCAAAACATTGATTTTGTTTATTTATTTATGTTATTGTAATAAATATAGTTTTTCTTTTCATAATATATATTTATTACCACGTAGTATATAATTTAATCGGATAATGTTTTAAAATTTTGTAACGAAACCAATCGTTCCCCAGGAATTGAATCGTCAATAAAATCCGTAAAAAGAACAAACTTTCTCGTTCTACTATTAATGATTGGTTTTTTGAATCCGAAGCAATTATAAGTATTATTAACATTTTGGGGAGCATAAATGTTAATAACGTAACCTTAATGTTTTTGCGAGCAAATTCCCTTCAACTGCTGCATAAAACTTGTAACATGTTACCTTATCTATATATCTATATATTTATCTATATCTATTATAAACGAGGTTAACTTCCTTGCACCACTGTATTCGAAACTCTCATGCCATTTCAAGTTTTTGTAATAATGATTCTAAATTGCTTATTTAATGTCAAATTAGTGCAAAGAAAATAAAACATTACATCTAAATAGAAAATTATAGCTTTCAGAATCAGTTAACTATAATAATAAGTTAATAATAATTAGTTTTATAATGAATAATAGGCGGTTTTAAAACTTTCTACAATGATGTTTTTCTATAACATTTTAACAATAGTAAGTGGTTAATTAACAGTAAAAAAAAACATAAATTACACTATGTTACCTTAAATTAAAAACAATGGTTAATAATTTAATCATCATGATCGAATTTAGAAATTGGTCGAATAAGTAATTTCTTAATAAGTTAATGATAACAATAGTTATTAGCTAAAGAACAATAAATCAAGAATTATATTTAGTTTACTCATGCCTAAGCCACGAGTAAAGGTCCTGAAATGTTGTTGTGCCCATATATGTTTATCTTATCATCTCATTTAAATCGGATACAATTTTATTTATCAACTTAGTGGAAGAGTTATTAATTTATGGTTATTGTCAATGACCTAGTTATTTTAAATAACATGTATGTTTCAAAGTTTTAACTATATAATTTTAATCTGCATTGTGTAGACATCCACGTAAGATTTCATAAAACCTTAGGGATCCCAACCACTAAGAATACCCCTAGATCCCCCTCTCGTAAAAGAACGCTCAAATTACCACACATTGCTGGCATATAATTGAATATTTTCCATAGTCTCTAGAAGGCCCATAAACATAATCCTGTATTTTCCTAGGGGTGCAAATGAGCCGAGCCGGCTCGCGAGCTACCCGGGACCGGCTCGATAAAAGCTCGCTCGAGAACGATTTTAAACGAGCCCGAGCCGAGCCCGAGCCTAAATATAAGGCTCGTTTATTAAACGAGCTCGAGCCAAGCATGTGTTACCAAGCTCGATTAGGCTCGCGAGCCCTTAACGAGCCTATATATAATATAATATTTATTATATATATATATATATATATATATATATATATATATATATATATATATATATATATATATATATATATATATATATATATATATATTATTTAATCATTAATCATATACGAATTACAATTTCCAGACTTAGGGTTATGAGGTTAGCTTCGTGAGTTCGTCTGAGACATCAGTTCACTGCTCGAAGGTCGCTTGGCGCTTGCGGCTTGACTCGATTCTCAAGTCTCTCTTCGTCGGTTCGTTGACACCGAAGCTCCGACCACGTACCGGCGAGTCTCCGACCAGCGAGAAAACAAACCCACCGAGGGTATCTACTCTCTCTTCTCCACACCGACGTTTCGTCAGTTCTACACACGTAAGTTCATCAAGTCTCTCTTCGCCTTGTTCTGATTTTGTTGTGATGCGTGTTCTGATTTTGTTTTGATTAATATGAACGAAAATGTTTAGCCATTCTGATTTAGCGGCTTGTTCTGATTTTGTTTTGATTTGTGGGAACTTCATATCAGGTTTAGCGATTCTGATTTGGGTTGTAGTAACCTGTAACTTGTTATAATTTGGTTATTTTTCTGATTTGTCTCTAATTCCAAACCAATACGAGTGTCTTTGGAGATGTTTAGCCATTCACGGTATTACCTGTAACTATGTTTTCTGATTTGTATCTAATAACCTGTAACTTGTATCTATGTTTTCTGATTTGTATCTAATAACCTGTAACTTGTTTTCTGATTTGTATCTAATAACCTGTAACTTGTATCTATGTTTTCTGATTTGTATCTAATAACCTGTAACTTGTTCTGATTTGTATCTGATTTGTAACTTGTTCTAATAACCTGTAACTTGTTCTGATTTGTTCTGATTTATGCATTTTGTTTGTATTTTGGAGTTTGTATTTGGAGTAAAAGTTGTTATTTTCCTGCATTCTGTAAACGAGCTTGTTAACGAGCTCGAGCCGGGCTTAAGCTCGTTTAGGCTTGTTAAGAATTAAACGAGCCGAGCCCGAGCCCGAGCCGAGCCTAGCCTGTGTATTTCTTAAAGAGCCCGAGCCGAGCTTAGGTCCATAAAGCTCGTAACGAGCCGAGCCCGAGCTGAGCCCTATACATTTCTTAACGAGCCCGAGCTGAGCTTGGTCAGGCTCGGGCTCGGCTCGGCTCGTTTGCACCCCTATATTTTCCACATAAATCCTTTATAAAACCCTATTTTCACCTCTCCTAATACCTATAGATCATCAAGAGAGAACGTTCTTGAAGGAAACAGGAACAATGTTTATTGAACGAGGTAGGTACGGATCCCACATGGGTGCGAAACATGAGACGGTTGAAAGAGAGGTTGCAATAAAGGGTGGGCTTGGGCGAGCATCTAAAATATATTTGTGCTGGGGGCAATGACGCAGCTAATGAAGTATTAACCGAGGTGTCAATTACTGGTTGAAAACTATTTCCAAACCCCCTCCACGGCTTTGGTTTTGCCATAGTCGTTGACAGGGGCGGATCTGGGCTTTAGCCCATAGTGGCACGGGCCACTACTGAAAATTCTTCTAGAAGTAACCCATATATACTCTGCAACCCAAAAAAAATAGCCCAAAAAAAAACAAAAGGAATTAATTAGCAGCAGCCCAACGCAGGAAAGAAAAGGCCCAGCAAGGAAAAAAAAAAAGAGGCCTGCGGCTCTGCGCCTTATTCTCGCAAACACAAGGAAAAAAAATAAAATTACGCCAGCTCTTTGGCTTTGTTCCTGTCTCGCTGAATCGAACTCAAAAGAAAAAAAAAGGCGCCTGACCTGAGCCTCATTCAAGCTGTCGGCTGAAGCAATCCGAAAACCACCTCAACCAATTTCGAAAATGGAAGTTGTACTCTTGTAGCCTGAAGCAATTCCGAAATTATTAACCCCAAATCCCAATTTTGACCTTTCTTCAAAATTCAAATCCTAGAAAGCTAGAATGAAACAAGTAAGTATATGTTATTGAAGTTCATGAAATTATTTATTTATTTCTTGAAATTATTGATTATGTTGGTGAAATTAATATTGGTTAATTGATTGTATTGGTGAAATTATTGTTTTTGATGTTTCCATTGAATTAGTTGATTGATTGTGTTAATTAATTGATTTTGTTGATGAAATTATTGTTTTTGATGCAACTTGAAGGTGAACTTGAGATATATTATCACTTGTTTATTATATTTAATGTAATCGTACTTTTAATTTTTTTAATCTTATTATATTCTGTAAAAAAAATTTGTGCCACCCCTGCCCCACATTTCTGGTTCCGCCCCTGGTCGTTGAGAATTTCTGGAAGGGTTCCCTCTTGGGTAAAACCCAAGGTTGTAGAAGTTGCTAGGCGGTCGACTGTGGCCTAGGACTAGTCGGTCTAGGTGAGGACTAGTCGACGCCTAGGTGGGGTCTTAATTGTAATAAATTTTGTTTTTTAAAATTTAGATATTACCTATATCCCTACAAAATTAATAAGTAAGTATAAAAATTTGACAAATCTAAGTATTTAAATATGGAAGTCATCAAACATCATAATGTTTAGACACATTAATGACATTTTTGACAATTTTAATCATCAATAATCATAACTTCGCCACCGATTATCATTATATATATATATATATATATATATATATATATATATATATATATATATATATATATATATATATATATATATATATAAAAGACTTATAAAGTTATTTAAATTACATGTCAAACCCAAGAAATACACAATTAGTCAAATTGAAAAAAAAAGGTAAAAGTGTCCAAATTGATTATTATGCTTTAAGAATCTTACTTAATCTTTGGAATGGAATTAGATGATGTTTAGAAATAGTTCATGTATGATTTAACACATATTATGTGTTTAGTTGTCTAATATTTTCTAACTGCTTAATAAATAAATAGAGGTTGAAGGATGTTGAAAGCAAGTAGAGTCAAGAGCGAGTGGATTATTGTAACTAGACATACCTAGCTACCGAGATGAGTACATGAGGATTTTTACTGGGTACATAGCAACAAGTCTTTGATATTAATGTTATATGATTAATAGATTGACAAATGATTTTCAAAGCTTGAACCAAAAGTATTGGTCTATGTTGAAGGATTAAAATGGTTTTACATGTTTAGAATGATGTATGAAGTAAAGACCAATTTGCTAACATATGAAGTAAGAAAAACGTAATTAATAACTAAAAATGAAAATGATGATGATGATGATGTCCGGACTACGGACCTTACTCGCAAGGAGGGGGTCAAACAGACACTACTGGGATGGTACATCCGGTCGTGAAGTAGTTGTCTTTATGCACACCCTTATGGGTAGATGTGTTTTATTCCATAAAGAGGATGAAATGTTACGTTATGCACACCCTTACGAATGGATATGTTCCAATTCAGGAAGGGGATGACATACGGGGGCACCTGTAACACCCCTTTTCTTTTACCATATTTAAATACAAATACAAATACAGTTTATTTTACAAACATATGTTACAACTCGTGACTATAAAATAGCCACTTAAATTTTTGTTTTATTTTACAAACAAACTCGAGGGGTATTACAGACTCAATACAGATAACCATAATTTAAACTTACAGTGTACAATAACGGTCCCAACTGCAACTCTTGCTTCCTTCACCTAAGTACATAGCATTTCAAAAACATAGTATACATGAGACATAAAGTCTCGTGAGTAATATGGGTTTAGACCCAAAACTTTTCTATTCAAAACTTTAAATATTCAAAAGTACATTGCTAAAATTGATTTATTTCATGAATCTCAAAATGACTTTTTCTTCTTTACTTTCAACCTTTAAAAAGACTTTCTTTCTTAAAACTGCTTTTCTTTCTCATTTCTCGTGACCAACTGAAACTTATGAATTAAGTTAATTAATTCATTCAACTAGCTCCCCTCGCGGGACAGAACAGATCTGCCCACTCGGTTTGCTCATTCTGTCTCCCCTTCGTGACTTGGAACAAATTCAAGCACAAGGGTATGCTAAGCTAGACAACTACTTCGCGACGGGAGGTACCATCCCAGTAGTGTCTTCTGATCTCCCAATTATGTGGGTGATCCTAGTCCGGACAACTGGCTCATACTTCTTTAATTCTTACTTCATTACATCTCAAATTGGTCAAAGTGGGACACAATTTGTAAACAACTCTTACTCAAACATTTTATAATTCTTTATTAAAAATACTTTCAAGACTTCTTTTGACATCTTAGTTCCTATAAGGAACTACTTTCAAAATACGTACAAACCATACTTTTGAAAACCCATTCAAAATACTAAGCCCTAGTATAGAGCTTCTTTCAAAACTATTTTCCAAACTTTAGTATTTATAAATATTTGGAAATCATACTTTTCAGAAAATAATATTTTGCTATGTACTATAGAAATCCTCATAAAACTCACCTTGATGTTGCTACAAGTCTCTACGCTTCTCGTATTCCTTTCCCCTTTCCGTGCTCAACCACGTTTGAAGCACCACCTATACATGTATTATATATATAAATACTCAATAAATACATACTATAACTGACTCTACAGTGCTAAGGTCTCACACGTCTCAATTCTAGGTTATAACAAATGTATAACCATGAATAAACTCATTTTACGTTTTCTCCGAAATACGCGTATACTGCTACAGTACCCCCGAGGGGTCGTATTTCAGTTCCGACTCTTTTCCATGAAATCTTATCCTATATTAGACTTGTGTTTCAAATTTGGAGTTCATTGGACAAGTCTAGCTCAAATTCTAAAAATCATGGACATGAATAGTGATTTTAGCCTCTGCCGCTACAGTAACTTTTCCGCAAGGTCGAATTACGGATTTGACCATTCCCGACATATTCTTATACCATGTTAAGGTTATGTCTGAAATTTCAGGTCAATCGGACGTGTCTAGCTATAGTTTCTAGCGTTTAAGTTATTTGAAAATTTTAACATTTTTGGTCCCTGCCCAGCCCCTGACTGAAGGCGCACTGCGCCTGGCTAGGGGCGCACTGCGCCTGGGCGCACCCCGCCCTGGTCCTGGGCGCACTGCGCCTGGCGCCTGGGCAGTAGCCTGTTCAGTCGCGATTTGTGCACTGTAGCACGCAGTTTTCACCCATTAAGCACTTATTTCAGTGCTTAATCGTATGGGGTTTGTTCTAGGACTAAAACCCTTGACTAATAACATGTTTTAAGCTATTAAAAACACCTCAATAGCTCAATTACAGAAATTAACGTTCTTGGCTAAACTTGAAAATTCTCAATTATAGCATCCTACTTTCATGTTTATGGGTTAAGTTCTTAACTAATAGCTTATTGGAAGCATTAGTTACTTAACCTACATGATTTTTAGCTGCAATTCCAGTTTCTACTCAACCCAATTCAAGAACACCCAAGAACTAGGTTAAAGAAAAGGGATTCTTACCTCTTCAACAATGGAATCACTAATTCCAAACTTCAATTCCTTTGATTTCTTGGCAAACCCTCAAGAACTTCTTCTTCCTTGCTCTCTCTTGCTGCATCTCGTGCTCTCTGGAATTCTCTGGAGATTTCTTTTGTTTCTCAAATAATAGGGATAGTTTTAATATATAATAGATATTTAAGTTTTATAAAAACTTTACACTTTAGTCCTTAACCTTCCATTTCTTCTACAAAAAGGATCCAAGAGTCACAACTTTACAATTAACTTCCAACTTAATATTTTCCTTGACATTTTGGTCATTTTCATGTCAAATGACCAATTTGCCCTTTTTGGTCAAATTTTACTATTCACGCGGCAAAACTTCAAATTTCACATAAACTTTTATTTCTCACTTTATTATTGTACAAATACATATTATTACACATAATAGTCGTACAACGTGACAAATGACCGTTTTACCCTTTTTGACTTTTTCGCGGGTTCTTACAGTCACCCCTCCTTAAGCGGATTCCGTCCTCGGAATCTTTTCGTAATCCGTGAAATTTGGATATCTTCTCTTCATTTCGGCTAACGTTTCCCAAGTCAAGTTTGACCCTAAGGGATGCTTCCACTTGACGAGTACAAGGTCAATCTCCTTGTTCCTTAGCTTCTTAGTCTGCATTTCTAGGATCGCTTCGGGTTCTTCGATTAATTTGCTAGGAGTCTCCACCCTCAGATCGGTATAGGGTATTACTAACTCTTCTTTACCAAAATACTTCTTCAAGTAGCATACATGAAAGGTATCATGTATTCCACTAAGTTCGGGTGGTAACTCTATCTTGAATGCTTGTAATCCAACTTTCTTCAGAATTTTAAATGGTCCAATGTACCTTGGACTCAGTTTTCCTCTCTTGCCAAATCTGACCACTCCTTTCCATGGCGACACTTTTATCATCACCAAGTCTCCTTCTTGCAAGTCATACGGTCTCTTCTTTAAATTTGAGTAACTCTTTTGTCGATCTTGTGCTGCTTTCATGTTGGCTTGAATTACTCCAATCTTCTCATTAGTTACTCTAACAATTTCTGGTCCTGTGAGCTTAGTCTCACCCGCCTCCAACCAGCATAAAGGAGTTCTACACTTTCTACCATACAATGCCTCAAAGGGTGGCATTTTAATGCTAGAATGGTAACTGTTGTTGTATGCAAACTCCACTAATGGCAGATGTTCATCCCAACTGCCTCCAAATTCCATCACGCATGAACGTAGCATATCTTCTAATGTCTGGATCGTTCGTTCACTCTGACCATCTGTTTGTGGATGATACGCTGTACTTAATTGAATTCTTGTCCCCATTTTATCTTGTAAAGCTCTCCAAAAGTTAGAGGTAAATCTGGGGTCTCTGTCTGACACGATAGACAACGGTGCACCATATCTTCTTAACACTTCATCTGAATACAACTGGGCTAACTGCTCCAATGGAGTAGTTTCTTTTATGGCTAGAAATAATGCACTCTTGGTCAACCGGTCTACTATGACCCATATACTATCATGACCTCTTCTTGTCCTTGGTAATCCGACAACCAAGTCCATGGTTATATCTTCCCACTTTCCGGCTGGGATATGCAATGACTGAGCATCTCCATGCGGGACCTGATGTTCCGCCTTAACTTGCGCACAAATGACACACTTGGAGATGTACTTAGCTATCCTCTTCTTCATTCCAGGCCACCAATACTGTCTTTTCAAATCTTGATAAGTCTTGGTACTCCCAGGATGAATGGAATACTTTGACTTATGCGACTCTTCTAGAATCAGCTTTCTCAATCCTCCTGTCTTCGGTACCCAAATACGATTTCTGAAGGTCTTCAAGCCTTGACTATTGGTTTCAAATTGTATGTCTTTTCCCAGCTTTTCTTCTTTCAAGTCTCCACTTTCTTCCACTTTCTGCTGAGCTGCTTTAATCTGTTCTATTATGTTGGACACCAGTTCTATTCGCATTGATCTTGCCTTGATTCTTTTCTCAGGAACTTTTCTACTCAGTGCATCTGCTACTACATTCGCTTTACCCGGATGATACACAATTTCGCAATCATAATCACTGATCAACTCTAGCCATCTACTCTGTCTCATGTTCAACTCTTTTTGAGTGAACACATACTGTAAACTCTTGTGATCCGTGAACAGCTTGCACTTTGTACCATACAAGTAATGTCTCCAAATCTTCAAGGCAAACACGATCGCTGCAAGCTCTAGATCATGAGTTGTGTACTTTTTCTCTGGATCTTTCAACTGTCTGGAAGCGTATGCTATAACCTTCCCTCTTTGCATCAACACACAGCCAAGACCCCGATGCGAGGCATCGCTGTACACTTCAAAGTCTTCTGTCCCATCTGGTAGCGTAAGGACAGGCGCGTTACACAACTTCTCTTTCAATGTAGCGAAAGCTCTTTCTTGTTCTTCTTGCCAACTAAATTTCTCTTCCTTCCGGGTTAATCGTGTAAGTGGCACTGCTATACGGGAGAAATCTTGAATAAATCTCCTGTAGTACCCAGCAAGACCGAGAAAACTTCTAACTTCTGTTGGCGTCTTGGGTGGTTCCCATTTCATCACTGCTTCAACTTTCGCTGGATCAACTTTTATACCTTAGATAGAAACAACATGTCCACGGAACTGCACTTCTCTCATCCAGAACTCGCACTTAGAGAACTTTGCATATAGCTGTTCCCGTTTCAAAGTCTCAAGTACCAACCGCAAATGGCTCGCATGCTCTTCTTTATTCTTTGAGTAGATCAAAATGTCATCTATGAACACTATAACAAACCGGTCTAGGAATGGTTTACAGACCCGATTCATTAAGTCCATAAAGATCGCTGGTGCATTCGTAAGACCAAATGGCATTACTAGGAACTCGTAATGTCCGTATCGTGTACGAAACGCCGTCTTCTCTACATCACTTTCTTTTACTCTAACTTGATGGTAACCCGATCTCAAATCAATTTTTGAGAAATAATCTGCTCCTTGCAACTGATCGAACAAATCGTCTATTCTGGGCAATGGGTAACGGTTCTTTATGGTAATCTTGTTCAATTCTCTGTAATCAATGCACATTCGCATTGATCCATCTTTCTTCTTCACAAACAGAACTGGAGCACCCCACGGAGAAGAACTAGGCCTGATGAAGCCTTTATCTAGTAACTCCTGCAACTGGGACATTAATTCCCTCATCTCTGTTGGTGCTAGCCGGTACGGTGCTCGTGCTATTGGGGAAGCTCCTGGAACAAGATCTATTCTGAATTCAACCTGCCTTTCTGGTGGCAAGCCTGGTAATTCATCTGGAAAATCTTCTGGGAACTCTTTCACTACTTCTATGTCTTTGTATGTCTGTTTCACTTTGTCTTCAGTCATCACATAGGCCAGGAAAGATACACATCCTTTCCTGATACATCTTCGAGCTTTAGCTACACTGATGATACTTGGCACGTGCGTTCTTCTTTCCCCATATACGTACACCTTTGCTCCAAGTGTTTTAACAGACACCCTCTTCTGTCCACAAGCTATCTTCGCATCATTTGCACCAAGCCAATCCATCCCAATTATTACATCAAAGGACTTAATTCCAATAGGAAGGAGATTAAGTCGAAACTTCTTGCCGTTGATGTCAAGTTCACAGTCTCGGTACATATGCTGAACTTCCACAAATTTCCCGTCAGCCACTTCTACCTCAAAGACTAGGTCTAACAATTCTAATGGGACTTTTAATCTAGCTCCAAACCCGTGGGACACAAATGAATATGTAGACCCGGAATCAAACAAGACATATGCAGGTGTCGAGTTGATTAGTAGAATACCTGAGACCACATCATGAGTCTCCTTTGCTTCCTCCCTGATGATCTGAAAAGCTCGAGTCTTCACCTTCTGGGGTTCGGTCTTCTTCTGGGCTGTTGACACCATAGTTTCTCCTCCTTTGTTTGGGCAGTTGAAACTGTAGTGTCCCATCTGATGGCATGAGAAGCACTCTACTTCGCTGGCTTTCTTGGCTTTACAATCTTTCGCTTTGTGACCGAATCCGCCACAATTAAAGCAGGCATTTGATCCCGCTCGGCACTCGCCACCGTGTTCTTTTCCACATTTCTCGCATTTCTTCACACTTCCTTGTCGACTCTGACTTGTACTCATTTTCCCTTTCTTCTTTAGGTTCCCACTGATACTACTAACTATCTTTCTCTTATCACCAAAACCAGGTCCTTCTTCCTTCCTTCGTTTTCCAATATCTTCCACGGTTCGGGCAGCATTGATCGCCCCATCTAGTGTTTCGGCTTTCTTCACTTCTAACTCATAGTTCCACGGCAAACCCCGGACATAGCGGTTAATTCGGGACCGCTCAGTAGGGTAAGATTCTCCCACAAAAGGCAGCATGTCGCAAAACTTCTTCGTATACTCGTCCACCGTCATATCTCCTTTCTTTATCGTTAAGAAATCTTCATTCATTTTCTCCAAATCTCGCGTGGGACAGAACTTATCTTTAAGACACGTGATAAACTCTGCCCATGACCAACCGTATACCACGTCTTTTCCCAAACTTTCGTATTTGGTGTTCCACCACACCAAAGCGTCATCCTTCAACTGCCGGGAGGCATAGTTGACCTGGTCTTTTTCTGCACATTTACTTGCTTGCATCACTTGTTCAATCTCTCGGACCCATCGCATTGTCACTTTAGGCTCAAAACTGCCATAGTATTCGGGCGGTTTGCAAGCCATAAAGGACTTAAAAGAACAGCCCTTTTCTTCCTTCTTGTCACCTCCACTAGTTGCTTCCTCAGTCGTCTTCTTGGAGACTTCTTGTGATGATTGGGCACTACGTTCACCCATTCGGTTATCGATAATGTTGTTCACATCTTGCCTCAGTTCAGTTCGTAGATTACTGATTAGCAACTGAATTGCCTCCATAGTGACAGGTTGTGGTGGTGGTGGTGGGTTTGGCTCAGCTTCATCGTTTCGAAGAACATATGGTTCACTTCCTCTTGAGGAAGTGTGACTGCCCTCACCCCTGTCAGCTTGTCTTCTGCCTTCCATTACTATATAGATGAACAAATTATCTGTTTAATACGCAATTCTATATAGTATTTCTTAAGCGGTAACATGTTATCTCCTTATATTGACTGCACTTTTATAACAGTCATACTCAATCTATGCCTTCTATATTACTAAGGCAACCTACTATTACTCTTGCTAGTTTAAGTCTAGGATGGTATTCCAACCTAATTCGCTTAAACTATGGCTCTGATACCAAAACTGTAACACCCCTTTTCTTTTACCATATTTAAATACAAATACAGTTTATTTTACAAACATATGTTACAACTCGTGACTATAAAATAGCCACTTAAAATTTTGTTTTATTTTACAAACAAACTCGAGGGGTATTACAGACTCAATACAGATAACCATAATTTAAACTTACAGTGTACAATAACGGTCCCAACTACAACTCTCGCTTCCTTCACCTAAGTACATAGCATTTCAAAAACATAGTATACGTGAGACATAAAGTCTCGTGAGTAATATGGGTTTAGACCCAAAACTTTTCTATTCAAAACTTGAAATATTCAAAAGTACATTGCTAAAATTGATTTATTTCATGAATCTCAAAATGACTTTTTCTTCTTTACTTTCAACCTTTAAAAAGACTTTCTTTCTTAAAACTGCTTTTCTTTCTCATTTCTCGTGACCAACTGAAACTTATGAATTAAGTTAATTAATTCATTCAACTAGCTCCCCTCGCGGGTTTAGTCCTAGAACAAACCCCATACGATTAAGCACTGAAATAAGTGCTTAATGGGTGAAAACTGCGTGCTACAGTGCACAAATCGCGACTGAACAGGCTACTGCCCAGGCGCCAGGCCCAGTGCGCCCAGGACCAGGGCGGGGTGTGCCCAGGCGCAGTGCGCCCCTAGCCAGGCGCAGTGCGCCTTCAGTCAGGGGCTGGGCAGGGACCAAAAATGTTAAAATTTTCAAATAACTTAAACGCTAGAAACTATAGCTAAACACGTCCGATTGACCTGAAATTTCAGACATAACCTTAACATGGTATAAGAATATGTCGGGAATGGTCAAATCCGTAATTCGACCTTGCGGAAAAGTTACTGTAGCGGCAGAGGCTAAAATCACTATTCATGTCCATGATTTTTAGAATTTGAGCTAGACTTGTCCAATGAACTCCAAATTTGAAACACAAGTCTAATATAGGATAAGATTTCATGGAAAAGAGTCGGAACTGAAATACGACCCCTCGGGGGTACTGTAGCAGTATACGCATATTTCGGAGAAAACGTAAAATGAGTTTATTCATGGTTATACATTTGTTATAACCTAGAATTGAGACGTGTGAGACCTTAGCACTGTAGAGTCAGTTATAGTATGTATTTATTGAGTATTTATATATATAATACATGTATAGGTGGTGCTTCAAACGTGGTTGAGCACGGAAAGGGGAAAGGAATACGAGAAGCGTAGAGACTTGTAGCAACATCAAGGTGAGTTTTATGAGGATTTCTATAGTACATAGCAAAATATTATTTTCTGAAAAGTATGATTTCCAAATATTTATAAATACTAAAGTTTGGAAAATAGTTTTGAAAGAAGCTCTATACTAGGGCTTAGTATTTTGAATGGGTTTTCAAAAGTATGGTTTGTACGTATTTTGAAAGTAGTTCCTTATAGGAACTAAGATGTCAAAAGAAGTCTTGAAAGTATTTTTAATAAAGAATTATAAAATGTTTGAGTAAGAGTTGTTTACAAATTGTGTCCCACTTTGACCAATTTGAGATGTAATGAAGTAAGAATTAAAGAAGTATGAGCCAGTTGTCCGGACTAGGATCACCCACATAATTGGGAGATCAGAAGACACTACTGGGATGATACCTCCCGTCGCGAAGTAGTTGTCTAGCTTAGCATACCCTTGTGCTTGAATTTGTTCCAAGTCACGAAGGGGAGACAGAATGAGCAAACCGAGTGGGCAGATCTGTTCTGTCCCGCGAGGGGAGCTAGTTGAATGAATTAATTAACTTAATTCATAAGTTTCAGTTGGTCACGAGAAATGAGAAAGAAAAGCAGTTTTAAGAAAGAAAGTCTTTTTAAAGGTTGAAAGTAAAGAAGAAAAAGTCATTTTGAGATTCATGAAATAAATCAATTTTAGCAATGTACTTTTGAATATTTCAAGTTTTGAATAGAAAAGTTTTGGGTCTGAACCCATATTACTCACGAGACTTTATGTCTCACGTATACTATGTTTTTGAAATGCTATGTACTTAGGTGAAGGAAGCGAGAGTTGCAGTTGGGACCGTTATTGTACACTGTAAGTTTAAATTATGGTTATCTGTATTGAGTCTGTAATACCCCTCGAGTTTGTTTGTAAAATAAAACAAAAATTTAAGTGGCTACTGTAAGAACCCGCGAAAAAGTCAAAAAGGGTAAAACGGTCATTTGTCACGTTGTACGACTATTATGTGTAATAATATGTATTTGTACAATAATAAAGTGAGAAATAAAAGTTTATGTGAAATTTGAAGTTTTGCCGCGTGAATAGTAAAATTTGACCAAAAAGGGCAAATTGGTCATTTGACATGAAAATGACCAAAATGTCAAGGAAAATATTAAGTTGGAAGTTAATTGTAAAGTTGTGACTCTTGGATCCTTTTTGTAGAAGAAATGGAAGGTTAAGGACTAAAGTGTAAAGTTTTTATAAAACTTAAATATCTATTATATATTAAAACTATCCCTATTATTTGAGAAACAAAAGAAATCTCCAGAGAATTCCAGAGAGCACGAGAGGCAGCAAGAGAGAGCAAGGAAGAAGAAGTTCTTGAGGGTTTGCCAAGAAATCAAAGGAATTGAAGTTTGGAATTAGTGATTCCATTGTTGAAGAGGTAAGAATCCCTTTTCTTTAACCTAGTTCTTGGGTGTTCTTGAATTGGGTTGAGTAGAAACTGAAATTGCAGCTAAAAATCATGTGGGTTAAGTAACTAATGCTTCCAATAAGCTATTAGTTAAGAACTTAACCCATAAACATGAAAGTAGGATGCTATAATTGAGAATTTTCAAGTTTAGCCAAGAACGTTAATTTCTGTAATTGAGCTATTGAGGTGTTTTTAATAGCTTAAAACATGTTATTAGTCAAGGGTTTTAGTCCTAGAACAAACCCCATACGATTAAGCACTGAAATAAGTGCTTAATGGGTGAAAACTGCGTGCTACAGTGCACAAATCGCGACTGAACAGGCTACTGCCCAGGCGCCAGGCGCAGTGCGCCCAGGACCAGGGCGGGGTGCGCCCAGGCGCAGTGCGCCCCTAGCCAGGCGCAGTGCGCCTTCAGTCAGGGGCTGGGCAGGGACCAAAAATGTTAAAATTTTCAAATAACTTAAACGCTAGAAACTATAGCTAGACACGTCCGATTGACCTGAAATTTCAGACATAACCTTAACATGGTATAAGAATATGTCGGGAATGGTCAAATCCGTAATTCGACCTTGCGGAAAAGTTACTGTAGCGGCAGAGGCTAAAATCACTATTCATGACCATGATTTTTAGAATTTGAGCTAAACTTGTCCAATGAACTTCAAATTTGAAACACAAGTCTAATATAGGATAAGATTTCATGGAAAAGAGTCCGAACTGAAATACGACCCCTCGGGGGTACTGTAGCAGTATACGCGTATTTCGGAGAAAACGTAAAATGAGTTTATTCATGGTTATACATTTGTTATAACCTAGAAATGAGACGTGTGAGACCTTAGCACTGTAGAGTCAGTTATAGTATGTATTTATTGAGTATTTATATATATAATACATGTATAGGTGGTGCTTCAAACGTGGTTGAGCACGGAAAGGGGAAAGGAATACGAGAAGCGTAGAGACTTGTAGCAACATCAAGGTGAGTTTTATGAGGATTTCTATAGTACATAGCAAAATATTATTTTCTGAAAAGTATGATTTCCAAATATTTATAAATACTAAAGTTTGGAAAATAGTTTTGAAAGAAGCTCTATACTAGGGCTTAGTATTTTGAATGGGTTTTCAAAAGTATGGTTTGTACGTATTTTGAAAGTAGTTCCTTATAGGAACTAAGATGTCAAAAGAAGTCTTGAAAGTATTTTTAATAAAGAATTATAAAATGTTTGAGTAAGAGTTGTTTACAAATTGTGTCCCACTTTGACCAATTTGAGATGTAATGAAGTAAGAATTAAAGAAGTATGAGCCAGTTGTCCGGACTAGGATCACCCACATAATTGGGAGATCAGAAGACACTACTGGGATGGTACCTCCCGTCGCGAAGTAGTTGTCTAGCTTAGCATACCCTTGTGCTTGAATTTGTTCCAAGTCACGAAGGGGAGACAGAATGAGCAAACCGAGTGGGCAGATCTGTTCTGTCCCGCGAGGGGAGCTAGTTGAATGAATTAATTAACTTAATTCATAAGTTTCAGTTGGTCACGAGAAATGAGAAAGAAAAGCAGTTTTAAGAAAGAAAGTCTTTTTAAAGGTTGAAAGTAAAGAAGAAAAAGTCATTTTGAGATTCATGAAATAAATCAATTTTAGCAATGTACTTTTGAATATTTCAAGTTTTGAATAGAAAAGTTTTGGGTCTAAACCCATATTACTCACGAGACTTTATGTCTCACGTATACTATGTTTTTGAAATGCTATGTACTTAGGTGAAGGAAGCGAGAGTTGCAGTTGGGACCGTTATTGTACACTGTAAGTTTAAATTATGGTTATCTGTATTGAGTCTGTAATACCCCTCGAGTTTGTTTGTAAAATAAAACAAAAATTTAAGTGGCTATTTTATAGTCACGAGTTGTAACATATGTTTGTAAAATAAACTGTATTTGTATTTAAATATGGTAAAAGAAAAGGGGTGTTACAGTTTTGGTATCAGAGCCATAGTTTAAGCGAATTAGGTTGGAATACCATCCTCTCCTTTGCTAGTTTAAGTCTAGGATGGTATTCCAACCTAATTCGCTTAAACTATGGCTCTGATACCAAAACTGTAACACCCCTTTTCTTTTACCATATTTAAATACAAATACAGTTTATTTTACAAACATATGTTACAACTCGTGACTATAAAATAGCCACTTAAATTTTTGTTTTATTTTACAAACAAACTCGAGGGGTATTACAGACTCAATACAGATAACCATAATTTAAACTTACAGTGTACAATAACGGTCCCAACTGCAACTCTCGCTTCCTTCACCTAAGTACATAGCATTTCAAAAACATAGTATACGTGAGACATAAAGTCTCGTGAGTAATATGGGTTTAGACCCAAAACTTTTCTATTCAAAACTTGAAATATTCAAAAGTACATTGCTAAAATTGATTTATTTCATGAATCTCAAAATGACTTTTTCTTCTTTACTTTCAACCTTTAAAAAGACTTTCTTTCTTAAAACTGCTTTTCTTTCTCATTTCTCGTGACCAACTGAAACTTATGAATTAAGTTAATTAATTCTTTAACTAGCTCCCCTCGCGGGACAGAACAGATCTGCCCACTCGGTTTGCTCATTCTGTCTCCCCTTCGTGACTTGGAACAAATTCAAGCACAAAGGTATGCTAAGCTAGACACCTACTTCGCGACGGGAGGTACCATCCCAGTAGTGTCTTCTGATCTCCCAATTATGTGGGTGATCCTAGTCCGGACAACTGGCTCATACTTCTTTAATTCTTACTTCATTACATCTCAAATTGGTCAAAGTGGGACACAATTTGTAAACAACTCTTACTCAAACATTTTATAATTCTTTATTAAAAATATTTTCAAGACTTCTTTTGACATCTTAGTTCCTATAAGGAACTACTTTCAAAATACGTACAAACCATACTTTTGAAAACCCATTCAAAATACTAAGCCCTAGTATAGAGCTTCTTTCAAAACTATTTTCCAAACTTTAGTATTTATAAATATTTGGAAATCATACTTTTCAGAAAATAATATTTTGCTATGTACTATAGAAATCCTCATAAAACTCACCTTGATGTTGCTACAAGTCTCTACGCTTCTCGTATTCCTTTCCCCTTTCCGTGCTCAACCACGTTTAAAGCACCACCTATACATGTATTATATATATAAATACTCAATAAATACATACTATAACTGACTCTACAGTGCTAAGGTCTCACACGTCTCAATTCTAGGTTATAACAAATGTATAACCATGAATAAACTCATTTTACGTTTTCTCCGAAATACGCGTATACTGCTACAGTACCCCCGAGGGGTCGTATTTCAGTTCCGACTTTTTTCCATGAAATCTTATCCTATATTAGACTTGTGTTTCAAATTTGGAGTTCATTGGACAAGTCTAGCTCAAATTCTAAAAATCATGGACATTAATAGTGATTTTAGCCTCTGCCGCTACAGTAACTTTTCCGCAAGGTCGAATTACGGATTTGACCATTC
This sequence comes from Cichorium intybus, assembly GCA_023525715.1. NCBI lineage: Eukaryota > Viridiplantae > Streptophyta > Magnoliopsida > Asterales > Asteraceae > Cichorium > Cichorium intybus. Next base: position 52,497,012 of record CM042011.1, read on the forward strand.
CCGAAATATTCTTATACCATGTTAAGGTTATGTCTGAAATTTCAGGTCAATCGGACGTGTCTAGCTATAGTTTCTAGCGTTTAAGTTATTTGAAAATTTTAACATTTTTGGTCCCTGCCCAGCCCCTGACTGAAGGCGCACTGCGCCTGGCTAGGGGCGCACTGCGCCTGGGCGCACCCCGCCCTGGTCCTGGGCGCACTGCGCCTGGCGCCTGGGCAGTAGCCTGTTCAGTCGCGATTTGTGCACTGTAGCACGCAGTTTTCACCCATTAAGCACTTATTTCAGTGCTTAATCGTATGGGGTTTGTTCTAGGACTAAAACCCTTGACTAATAACATGTTTTAAGCTATTAAAAACACCTCAATAGCTCAATTACAGAAATTAACGTTCTTGGCTAAACTTGAAAATTCTCAATTATAGCATCCTACTTTCATGTTTATGGGTTAAGTTCTTAACTAATAGCTTATTGGAAGCATTAGTTACTTAACCCACATGATTTTTAGCTGCAATTTCAGTTTCTACTCAACCCAATTCAAGAACACCCAAGAACTAGGTTAAAGAAAAGGGATTCTTACCTCTTCAACAATGGAATCACTAATTCCAAACTTCAATTCCTTTGATTTCTTGGCAAACCCTCAAGAACCTCTTCTTCCTTGCTCTCTCTTGCTGCCTCTCGTGCTCTCTGGAATTCTCTGGAGATTTCTTTTGTTTCTCAAATAATAGGGATAGTTTTAATATATAATAGATATTTAAGTTTTATAAAAACTTTACACTTTAGTCCTTAACCTTCCATTTCTTCTACAAAAAGGATCCAAGAGTCACAACTTTACAATTAACTTCCAACTTAATATTTTCCTTGACATTTTGGTCATTTTCATGTCAAATGACCAATTTGCCCTTTTTGGTCAAATTTTACTATTCACGCGGCAAAACTTCAAATTTCACATAAACTTTTATTTCTCACTTTATTATTGTACAAATACATATTATTACACATAATAGTCGTACAACGTGACAAATGACCGTTTTACCCTTTTTGACTTTTTCGCGGGTTCTTACAGCACCCGTAAGAAAATAAAATTAACGAAAAGAATTATGAAAGCAATTAGTCTAATATTTTATAATGAAGTAAGGACTCATGTTTTAATGTTATAGCAATGAACTTATGTTTTGACGATAAGGAATGATTCTTATGTTTTGATGATAAAGTAATGATTTTATGTTTTGATGATAAAGTAATGATTTAAGATATTATGATTAAGTAATGTCTTTTGTTCGATGTTGTAGCAATGACCATGTGTTTTGACAATAAAGTGAATATTTCATGTTATGAAAAGAAAGCAATGATTTCTTGGTTTTATGATAGTAATTTTATTCAAATTGGTTTAAACTTGTTGGGTCTAAAAACTCATGTTACTCACGAGGTTTATTGTCTCACACATTGTTTTTTTAAATGATATGTACTCAGGAACAATATGCTTGTTATCAGATGATAGAAGGAAAAGACTTAGAAGCTGTTATGGGGATTGTAGATAGAAAAGATGTTCAGAGGATACAGTTAAGTTAATAGAGTTATCCCAAGTGCGGTATAGTTATGTTATGTAATCGAGAGATATTATAATTATGGTTTAGAATACTCTTGTTGTTGTACTGTAAATTTTTGTTATATCCCGTATTGTTTTTTGGCTGTTTTCATGAGTCGAGTCAGTATGGATTTGTCAGTGGATTTGTCAGTATAACCCAGAGGACATGTCTAATTTTCGGTAGAAATGTTGGTTTATTACGGGACATAACTTTGAGATGTTTTAAGGCTTTACTATGGTTGCTTTTGATATAAGTTGATAACCCACAAATTAGTTGTTTAAATATTGTTAAACTCAATTGTTTTTATTGGAACCAAAGGTTTTAAATGGCACACTTAAAGACTAAAAGAAAATTCTTTGAAAGTATTAAATATTTACTTCATGATGTTTTTATAAATAACACATCAATTAATCATCAGCTATTAGGAGAAAATAACGATTTCCTCCTATAGTTTGTGGTGATATCGACCCACATAACTCTAGATGAATTAGCTCTAGTGGATTGGTTTTTCTGTCTTCTTTGCGACGAATAGCCTTCACAAACCTATGTAGGTTGTTTTATGCAGGGTACTCCTTGTAACAATTCCTTTTGTACCATCGATTCTACTACCCCGAAATTTACATGACCCAACCTAACATGAGACAACAAAGCTTTGTCATCAAGACTTATTGCTAGACACACCGTTTAAGTGACTCAGAGAGCGATTTATACAGCCGGTTTCTAGAACGTTGCACCTTCATGATTAAACTCCCATTCTCATCATGAACTCTCAAGTTTTCTTGGAACATTTCTATCTTGTACCCGTCTTCCGTCTTCCGCCCAAGGCTTAAAATATTGCTATGTAAGGTGGGAATAAAATACACGTATGGTATGACTTATTGTTCTCTATTTCTGCATTACAGCAAAATGGTCCATTTTCCCTTTACTACACTTTTGAGCTGTCCCCAAACCGTACCTAACCCGTTACATTAACATCGATTTCGGCTAAGTATTCTTTAGCTCCAGTCATATGATTGCTCGCACAGCTACCTAAATACCTAATATCTTCGCCCCTTTCGTCTTTTGCTTCGTTGTGCCCCGGGAACACTTTGTCTTCATTTAGTAATACCATGGTTGTTGTCTCTTCGCCATACACACTTAACGGTAACGACCGTTCCTCCTCTTATGTGTGAGTGTAAACACAAACTTGGTCTCACCAACCCACGTACCCACCATTGTTGAAGAACCAACCCACCATTGTTGAAGAAGGTGGCAAACTTTGTTTTCTCTTGTTTAAATTCATTGAACCTAGTTGTTGTTTTTAGTCTTTGCTTGGCTATAAATAGAGGTTATAGCTTCATTGTAATGCACCACCACAAAACATAGAGAGTGTTTTAGAGTTAGTAGTTCTTTCTTGTATTTCAGTTTGAGTTCTGAATAAAAGAACATTTGAGTTCCAACAAGTGGTATCAGAGCTTGGTTAAGCTCCCGGGGTAATTCTCTAAACACCCTCGTTTTTTTGGTCGAATTTTTTTTGTCTCAAAATCGATTTCCGGGCACACCATTGCAAAGTTCGCGTTCCCACGATTCCGAATATATATTTTTCGGAATTTTTCAACCACCGGAAGACCTCCAAAAGTCCGGTCAAAGGTTCGCCGGAATAGTTGCCGGAAAAACCAGTTCGCCGGAGATCTCGCCGGAGAAGACGACCGGAGAAGACGACACTGTAGCGTCACTGTAGCGGCACTGTAGCAGGTTTCAGAAAATTGCAATTTGGTCCCTGAAGTTTCGAAAAGTTACGTTTTCGTCCCTGTATTTCCAAAAAATTTCAGATTGGTCCCTATTTTTCAGAAAAACTTCAGAATAGCCCCTATACTTCAAAAAGTTTCAAACAAGCCCCTGAACTTCTGAAAATTACATTTTAATCCTTGTAATTTTCATAAATTACACGTAATTTTTTTTTATAAATTACACGTAATTTTCGTATACGCCAAGAATGTCTACACCAAGCTCGTCGTCTCATCCCGAAGTTGAGAACGTCCAAAGGACGGGGAAGGAAGGAAGTGTGACGTTACACTATCCACTACTTACAAATTCCAATTATTCGGTGTGGGCTTTAAAAATGCGGGTAAACATGCAAGCGCAAGGAGTATGAGAAGCGGTGCAAAATCAAGTAGTCGAAGAACGTTTGGATCGCATGGCATTGGCTGCGATTTACCAAGCAGTTCCGGAGGACGTGTTGCTCATGTTAGCGGAGAAGGATACGACAAAAGAGGCGTGGGAGACGCTTCGAACAATGTATATGGGTGCCAAACGCGTCAAGGATGCGAAAGTTCAAACCTTGAAAAGTGAATTCGAGGTGATTCGCATTAAGGATAGCGAATCAATTGATGAGTTCGCCATGAAATTGACAACAATCGTTACCGGCATTCGCTCACTTGGAGAAAAAATCGATGAAACTTCGGTGGTGAAAATGATTCTTCAAGCCGTTCCGATACGATTCATGCAAATCGTAACCTCTATCGAGCAATTCGGTGATCTGAAGAACATGTCGATTGAAGAAGTCGTAGGCCGACTCAAGGCCCACGAAGAAAGACTTCGCGGATATGGAGAGAAAGACAGAGAGCAAGGGTTATTGCTCACACACGCCGAGTGGATGTCCCGCTCGAAACAACACAATGGGAAAGAATCATCCTCTAGCTCTAAAGGAAGAGGTGGAGGCCATGCCGGGAGAGGGCGTGGTAGAGGTCGAGGTCAAGGACGCGGCCGAGGACGAGATTCAAATCAGCCCCGAAATGAATCTAACAAGCCGAAAAAGGATAAAAGCAAGGTAAAATGTTATTCTTGTGATGAATTTGGTCATTATGCATCGGAATGCCCCAAAAAGAACCATGGTGAGGAGGCGAACCTCACTCAAGCCAATCAAGAAGAGCCCATCTTGATGATGGCAATCTCACAAGAAGTCACATCTGGAAAGGTATCGCTGGAAGAGAAGATTTGTGTTAATCTTCTTACATCGGGAGAAAGTCGAGTGAATTCTGAGGTATGGTATCTCGACAATGGTGCTAGCAACCATATGACCGGAGACCGCTTAAAGTTTCATGAGCTAGATGAAAACATTACCGGTCACGTGAGATTTGGCGATGGTTCAACGGTCGCTATTTTGGGAAAAGGGTCGATTTTATTTGATTGCAAAAATGGTGATCAGAGACTCCTTAACGAGGTATATTTCATTCCAAGTCTTAAATAACATTATTAGTCTTGGACAAATGACGGAAGAAGGGAGTCAAATTATTATGGATGGATCAATTCTATCATTGTTTGATAGAAACAAAACTCTACTTTTGAGAGTTAAAAGATCTCCAAACCGGTTATATAAAACTCTTTTAAAAACCGGTAGAGCAATTTGTCTTTTAGCAACAAAAGACGAACCAGCTTGGATCTGGCACTCTAGACTTGGTCACGTTAACTTTCCTGCCTTAAAAAAGATGTCAGAAAAGAATATGGCAACCGGAGTACCGAAGATTGAACACCCAAATCAAGTGTGTGAAGGGTGTGTTATTGCCAAACAAACTAGAACTTCGTTCCCGAACCAAGCGGTTTTTCGGGCTCAAAAACCGCTACAACTTGTTCATGCAGACTTATGTGGTCCGATTACACCCATCTCTATTGGAGGAAGAAAGTATTTTCTTCTTCTGATAGATGACTTTAGTCGATGGATGTGGGTGTACACGTTATCCGAGAAACTTGAAGCATTTAGTGTTTTCAAACGCTTCAAATTGATGGTTGAGAAAAGTTCGGGTTATAAAATAAAGACACTTCGTACAGATCGAGGAGGAGAGTTCACTTCTAAAGACTTCGCAAGTTTTTGTGAAGAAAATGGCGTTAAAAGGCATCTAACGACACCATATTCGCCTCAACAGAATGGAGTTGTAGAGAGGCGAAATCGAACCGTTATGGACATGGCAAGGAGTCTTCTTAAAGGAAGAAATGTCCCAGGGGAGTTTTGGGGAGAAGCCGTTAGACATGTCGTTTATTTGCTCAACCGCCTACCAACAAAAGCACTTCCCGACATCACGCCTTATGAAGCCTGGTTTGGAAAAAAGCCAAGCCTTGGACACCTAAAAGTCTTTGGGTGTGTTGCTTTTTCTAAAATTGTAGGTGGTCACCTGAAGAAGCTTGATGATCGAAGCAAAAAGATGGTGTATTTAGGTGTGGAGGATGGAACGAAAGGCAACCGTTTATTTGATCCGCAAGATCGAAAGTTGCGAATTAGTCGAGATGTTGTCTTTGATGAAGAAGAATGATGGAATTGGTACAAAAACAAGGAAGAAGAAAAGGTGACTCCTAAAACCTTTACCATCATTGAACCACAGACCCAAATACATCCTGAAACACCCCAAAACATCCCTGAAATCAACCCAGATCAATTAGAAAACCCGGATTTTGAACCTATTCAGTCTGAAACAACCCCATACACTCCAATTTCTTCAAACTCATCCGATACAGAAAGTGATCCAAACGAAGTTGGGCCTCAAGGATATCGTTCGCTAGCTGATGTGTATGAAAATGCTGAAAGTGTGATCCTTGAGCCTGGAGAATTGTTGATGATAGCTGCAGATCAACCCTTGAATTTCAAAGAGGCGGTAACATCTAAAGCATGGCAGGAGGCTATGCAAACAGAGTTGGATGCTATCAAGAAAAACAAGACGTGACAACTCACTGATTTGCCGCCGGGTCATAAAGCAATCGGTTTGAAATGGGTATTCAAAGTGAAGAAAGACAACTTTGGAAACGTGGTGAAACATAAAGCTAGACTCGTCGCAAAAGGCTTTGTGCAAAAGCAAGGAATCGACTTTGATGAAGTCTTTGCACCGGTAGCACGACTTGAGACCATAAGGCTTATCCTTGCCTTAGCAGCTCAACATGGGTGGGTTGTCCACCACCTTGATGTCAAGTCAGCTTTTCTCAATGGAGATCTCAAGGAGGAGGTCTATGTCACCCAACCGGAAGGATATGTTGATAAAATCCATAGTCACAAGGTGTACAAGCTCTTTAAAGCTCTATATGGTTTAAGACAAGCTCCACGAGCATGGAACATTCGCTTAGATAAAAGCTTAAAAGGGCTCGGTTTTTCAAAATGTTCACAAGACTTGGCGGTTTACATAAGGAAAACAAATGGCAAAACTCTTATTGTTGGTGTCTATGTTGATGACTTAATCATCACCGGGTCGAACACCGAAGACATTGTTAAATTCAAAGATCAAATGAAAAAAGAATTTGAAATGAGTGACTTGGGTTTGCTTTCTTACTACCTTGGAATCGAAGTGTCGCAAGAGAAGTGGGGAATATCTTTGTGTCAAACGGCTTATGCAAAGAAGATTTTAGAGCAATTTGGGATGCTAAATTGCAACCCAGCGAGATCACCAATGGAACCAAAGTTGAAGGTCAAGAAGGATGAAGATGGTGAAAAAGTTGACCCGACCGAATATAGGCGAGTAGTGGGATGTTTAAGGTACTTGACACACACTCGACCAGACTTATCATATTCGGTTGGAATTGCAAGTCGTTTCATGGAAAAACCAACAACTTTGCACTTCCAAGTAGTAAAGCATATTTTACGGTATGTAAAAGGAACCATCGATTATGGACTCAACTATGGAAAGGGTCGTGAAATTGAAGACTTGGTTGGGTTCACCGATAGTGATCTTGGAGGTGACACTGTTGATAGCAAAAGCACTAGTGGGATGATTTTCTATCTTGGTAGAAATGTAGTAACTTGGCAATCTCAAAAGCAAAAGACTGTTGCTTTATCCACATGTGAAGCCGAGTTCATGGCAGCCACGACGGCAGCATGTCAAGCTATTTGGCTTGCAAATCTCATGAAGGAACTCACCGGACATCATGTCATGCCTATCACTTTGTATGTTGATAACAAATCAGCTATTGCCTTGATGAAAAACCCTGTGTTTCATGGTCGAAGTAAACACATTGACATTCGTTTTCACTTCATACGAGAATGTGTTGAGCGTGGGCAAATTATGGTGGAATATGTAGCCTCGAAGGATCAAAGGGCGGACATCTTTACCAAGGCTTTGACATATGTGAGGCACATTGAAATGCGCAACCTGATCGGCGTAACGAATCTGAAGCCAAGTTTGGTTTAAGGGGGAGAATGTGAGTGTAAACACAAACTTGGTCTCACCAACCCACTTACCCACCATTGTTGAAGAACCAACCCACCATTGTTGAAGAAGGTGGCAAACTTTGTTTTCTCTTGTTTAAATTCATTGAACCTAGTTGTTGTTTTTAGTCTTTGCTTGGCTATAAATAGAGGTTATAGCTTCATTGTAATGCACCACCACAAAACATAGAGAGTGTTTTAGAGTTAGTAGTTCTTTCTTGTATTTCAGTTTGAGTTCTGAATAAAAGAACATTTGAGTTCCAACATTGTGTTTGTGTTAGGTTTGCTTCATCACCATATTCTTGACTAATAGGCAACCAATTTCCCACCCATGGATATCAGAATTAATTTCAACAGATATGCCTCCTTTTGCTTTATGGTTCTTTACAGAGATTGCTTAAGATTGGTGGATGTCTTGAACTTTAAGAACTTGGTGATACACTTGTCAGCTTTTATTCCTAACGCAAACATGCCAACAAGATTTAACGTAAGTTTCACACCCTATTCTCATCAAAGTAAGGATGATCTTACATCAAACTGACCGCTTCAACATCCCTTTTCTTCAAGAAAAACCCTCATCAGCAACTATTTTCAGCACCCCGGAAGCAGCCAAATTGTGAGTAACGACAAGCACTAGGAAGTAGGAATGTAAACAATTCAAGAACATATGTCTTCATTTGTAAACCAAATGTCTTATGAAACCTTACGCTTCCCTATGCTCTATGTGTCAGATATGTTTTTATGTGGTTCGTCTTTATGCTCATAATTTTGAACTTCGGTCCCGCTAATTATAAGATGCATCCAAAGTTTGCCTCAAATTCTTCTGCTTTTTATCCAAGCTTTCTAAACTAAATTTATAAGATGGCGCCGATTTCTTCAGCCACGCCCATGTGAAACAAACCAACTTCTGCCACCTTTCCTGTCACTGCTCGTTCTACATATATAAGAAACCATCACTCAAAACCCTTGAACAAAATCGTGAATCAAAAGCCATTATCTATAAAGTGAAGTAAAAAATGAACTCTGAAAGCAAAAGGAAGTTTCATCAATACGTTGAGGTGGATGAAGTGATGCAGCTTAAGAAGAGAGTAGCACATCTTGAAGAAGAAACAAATATGATGATGCAAGAAATGACCCGAAATACAGCAGAAAGGAAAACATTGTTGAAGGATGTATATCGGCAATTAAAACTCATACAGTTTTCTAGTCGCCCTGGAAACCAAAGTTTGGAGTACAAATTTTATAAGGTAACATATGGTGATCTTTTTCTTTTCTTTTCTATTTTGTTTTGTTTTTTGTGGACACCACACAGCATAGTTATGCTTTCGCTGTTTGAACTTTTGTCAGCAACAGGAAGGAGGAAGGGCAGATGGGTTGTGTCAAGTTTTATATGAAGATTTGAATCCATCTGTGGTCATTAGAGGTGGTTCATTACCACGTTCAGTGGTGGCTCCAGGTCATGTAGAACGTAGAATGTCAAACATCTTATGCATAGAGTATAATAATTGAGGGCAGTCGATGAAATATCATCTTATATATTAGTTAGTTAGTGGTTGGTAGGATAGAATCCCTAAGAAATCGAATGATTCATTTCATTAAAATGAAGTAGAAAAAAACTATTTGTTTTATACGAGGTTATGAAAGAATATGATTCCTTCCATTTTGTTGTTTTTTTTTTATATAATCCATTTTTATTTATGCAAATTTACTGATACAAATCTCTTCGTTTTGAATTTCACCAGTTTAAGTAAATAAGTATTTTAAATTCTAAAATGTAAGAAGTATAATTTTCTTATAATCGTACATATGTTTCAATGAGATTTTATTATTTTGAAGTTTTAATTTTTGTAGATGAAAGATTCATTAATTATGACAAAAACAGTTTATAGAGTATTAATTATCGTTAAAACTACACGTTTTTTTACATACACGAAATTTAATTTCAATCTTACATTCAAACCTATTTTTTCGGTCATCTCATTAATTCAAGACATGTCTTCATTGAATCCATCCAAATAACGCTTCTATTGTTTAACAGAACAAACTCCTTGGTCTCATATGTATTGTTCTAACTATTGTAGTTTTGTTGCTTTAAAGTAAGCTTATTATTAAAAATAAAAATGGTATATGACAACCCTTGACATCTCTACCAATCTTCAATCACACACCCAACATGAAAAAAGTAAATCACGGTACAAACTTCAACTTTTGGCAACTTAATAATTAACGTCTCTAAAAGAAAAAGCTAATTAGCCAAGACCACAAAAAACCTCAGCTGCATCCAACAAACTTCCAACTTTTAATTTTAAAGACAAATTAGAAATCAACACAAGGAGACCATAAAAACATCCGAGTTATTTATCACCAATTTACATATAAATTAAGGAGGTTACGTTCTCATAAATTATACACATGCCAAACAATCTTATTTATGCACAAAGCTTTCCTTATTAACAACCGTTGCTGCTTTTGTGGCACTATAAACAGTTGTAGAGGTGCTTGTTTCTTTCAGAAATGGGATGGCTGGATATAATGGTCATTTTGCTGTTTTCAACCTCACACTAGTCAACCGGGACTTCAACCTCCATCTTTAATCCAGGATGGTCAAGAATCTGGAACAAAATCAATGGATAAGAAATAACAAACCAAGAGAATTATGTAAGGGTATGAACAAAGACATTTTTTAAGGATCGAACCGTCTGAAAGAGGATAAATGACCATTTTATCCTTCTGTCTCGATAGATGTAGTGCTGAATAAAAAGTGACTATGAATTGTCTAAAAGAGGATAAATAACCATTTTACCCCTTTTTCTATATGTTAGGTTGAATAAAAAATAACTATGAACTGTCTGAATGAGGATAAATGACCGTTTTACCCTTCTGTCTAGTACTGCTGAATAAAAAATGACTGGATAAATGACCATTTTGCCCTTTTGTGTAAAAGTAGTGCAGAATAAGAATGACTGTCAACTGTCTGAATGTGGAGAAAAGACCGTTTTCTGTCTGAATAAAAAATGACTGAACTGTCTGGATGAGGATAAATGACCATTTTGCCCTTTTGTGTAAAAGTAGTGCAGAATAAGAAATGACTAAGAACCGTCTGAATGAGGATAAAGAAACTGATTGTATTTCATAAATATGAGAAAAGTGAGGAGTAAAACCTTAACAAAATCGTCTACCAACAGAGAAGAATCTTTACTGTAGCCAGCTTCCTGCATGACTTTGATCAAAACTTCCTGAAAAATTTAAGCTAATTAATATTATCAAAACTTGTTGCATAGTAAGCATATTTTTTATAAGAAAAGTCAAATGGATTATATAAATCATGCCTCTCTTTGCTTATCTGACATGAAGGAGCCACTCAAATCCCGCAACACCTCCATTATATCATTGAAAGTCACCTTACCGTTATAATCTGAATCGTATACTTTGAAGATAACTGAGATTAATCATGCGTTCACAAGTGTTAGATCATATCAAAAGGTTTCACTAAAAACTTCAAGAAACAGAGAATTAGAGAAAAAAAATAAAGTTTCTTTTAATCCATCTAAGAACAAGATCCCTAAACAAATTGTTTTGATTAGAATAAGGTGTAAAACTTACGTTCAATCTTCTGGGGCATGCTTGCTTTAGGATTAAAAGCAGATAAGAATATCACAAAGTCCTTAAAGTTCAAACCATCCACCATCCTTAGTAATCTCTGTTAAAGAACCATAAAGCAAAAGGCAGGCATATCATCAAACACCTTCCAGACATCCGAATAGATCGTAACATAGAAACAGAGTTCTTAAGAGAAATTAAAAATTATAAGAAATCTAGAATAAATAAAGAAAATCATTTTACCTGGGACAGAGGATTCATTGCAAACTCTGGTACTGATAGAAACTCATCGGCAGAAATGAAACCCTTAGCTGTGCGGTCAAGTTGGCAAAATCTTTGATACAAAGAAACTATCTCTTGCTGGGAAACTGAATTCAAACGATTATACCGTGAGTTGACGTAAATCAATAAGTGTGTGAGTGCGTGCATTACAGATTTACTTACATAGATTATTACAGTGTTCTTGAACATCTTCAATATCATATTGAGTTAGAGTAGATGATGCACTACCCATTTGTGTTCAACCACCAAAGTATCAATCTTTTCTGGTGGAATTAACAAAACCCACTAATCGGTTGGTTAAATTGATTAAGTTGAATGATAATATCGGACGGATCGAAAAGAAAAAGTGGGAAAGAGACCTGGAATTACGAGGAAATTGAGATGATACCTTTTAATAGTGATGAAGATAGGAGGATTGAATTATGGAAGAAAGATGGGGGTATTAAACGATGGGATTATCGCTGTCTTTATCGAAGTTTGTTGGTTTTTGAGATGACGAGAAAACTGATGCATATCCCCTCCCTAGTTCCCTATAATTCTTAGCTTCTCCTATCTTTTACTACTTTGGCAGTTTGGCATTTAATATGGGAAAAAGTATAAAAAATACGGTGCATTTTACCATTTCATTTATTGATTATTGAAGCTGATTATTAATTATATATGTTTTAATTATTATAAAAATAGAAAAGTTTATGGACACGATCTATTGTGCCCTTTCAATAAAGTAGAAAAAGTATAAGTAATATCACCAAAATATTTTGTTGCGTTTTCTCTATTTTGCCCCATTTAACTATTCTGTGATATATATATATATATATATATATATATATATATATATATATATATATATATATATATATATATATATATATATATATATATATATATATAGTTAGTATTAAATACAATTCTTAAATACAGTGTGATTGTAGGACCTAACATGGACCATTAGATCAATAAAATCAATGGCTGTAAATAAATGACATTTTTAAATGAAAATCATAGAATGCGCGTGTATTTAAATGAAAAAACTCGGTTAAAGGTAAAAGAGTAAAAATCCCCAAAACCCATAACAACGGAATGTACGATACGCATGCTAGAATCACGGACACAATGCGTTGGTGGTTTTTGACGCCGTTTGCGGCTGCCGGAGGCGACAGAGATGGTCGTCGGCGACGCTGTTGGTCGGGAACGGGACTCCAGAATTCCACATATTGATTATCAGAGAATGAACTTGTAAAATTGTTGTTGACGTAAAAAATAGTTACGTAAGAGTTTTCAAAGTCTATTCTCGGATAATGGACTGATTATATATGTTTACAGAGGGCTGGGAACTGCTATATGGAAAGCCTCATTCTCTGAGAATGAACGTGGACCATTCTCATGAACGTGAAGGAATGCTACTGCATTCTTATAGACATTCATCCCCATTCTCTGAGAATGCTCATTCTTTGAGAATGAACGTGAACCATTCTCATGAACGTGAACGACTGCTACTGCATTCTCATAAACATTCATCCACATTCTCTGAGAATGCCCATTCTCTGAGAATGAACGTGAACCATTCTCATGAACGTGAACGACTGCTACTGCATTTTCATAGACATTCATCCACATTCTCTGAGAATGCCTTTCCAAAACCCAGAAGAAAAAAAAACGGAGATCGATTTTTTTAAACCTGCAAATTAGACCGATTGCTTCAAAATCGACTTGATCGTGCTTCAATTTGCTTCAATCGAAAGTTCGAATATGCTTCAATCTGCTTCCAATCGTTAAGTAGCTATCCAAAGTTCCAATTTTCTTCAATCGATGCTTGAATTTGCTTCTGTCGGCTTGAATCTGCTTCCGTCGGCGTGAACGTGCATCGGAGAGGGAAAGCGTGTGGTGCTGCTATGGTTCGTTCGATCCAGTGTGGTGGCGATGGTAGTGACGGCCGCCGGATTAGGGCTAAGAGAAGCAGTCTCGTGGAAGGAAGAATGGGGGAAGGGTATTCCGATCGTGCCCTTGTGAAATCGATTGATATTATTAGGTCGCACAAGGTCGCACAGTCGCACAGTATTTAGAAAATGTATTTGAACCTACATCTATATATATATATATATATATATATATATATATATATATATATATATACATATATATATATATATATACATATATATATATATATATATATATATATATATATATATATATATATATATATATATATATATATATATATATATATATATATATATATATACATATATATATATATATACATATATATATATATATATATACATATATATATATATATATACATATATATATATATATACATATATATATATATATATATATATATATATATATATATATATATATAGGGTTCCGTTGCGGTGAGGACTCGTGAGGACACCTTAAAAAAATTGAAAAAAAATATTAAAAAAATACAAATCATAAAATCGAGAATATTACTATATCATGATCCACAAAAAATTTTATTTTGTGGATCATTGTTTCATTATAAAAAAATAATGATCCAAAAGTTTTTTTTCGAATTTTTTTTCTCTAATATAGTACTATGATCCATTATATTATTTATATTTTTTTATTTTTTTTTAACTTTTTTAAAGTGTCCTCACGAGTCCTCACTTTAAGAAGAGTCCTCACCCGATCGCTTATATATATATATATATATATATATATATATATATATATATATATATATATATATATATATATATATATATATATATATATATATATATATATATATATATATATATATATATAAGTTTAATAGAGAATCAAAATAAAATAAGAAACCAATGAACCAATCGTGAGCGTCAGAATACAATTTATCGACGGCCGGAGATAAGTTTTTAAATTTCTAACTTACACGCGCATGTAGCGAATTATAATAAAAAACCCACTTCGTTTTTTTTTTAATTTTTATTTGTAGAGATTATTTTTTATCGAAATAAAAAATCGGATATATCAAAATTCATAATTTTTTATTCTCTTTCGATAGACACCCATCTCAATATACTAAAAACGAAAAAGAATCTTCAAAAATTTTGTTCAGATTCACAACACCTAATTAATGTGAGTTTGAACAACAACAAGTTTTTATAGAAGATTATTCTCATGTGAATGATCATTGAAATTATATTTTTCAACAATAATTAATCATTCAATAACAACTCATGTGAATTTAAATAAACTTTTAGATTTGTATGTGAATCTGACAAAATTCATATTGAATTTACGTAATTTCATTTATATTTTTTACAATTTCAACATTTTAATAATGTACAATTGAATTAACTAAGATTCACAAATTAATTTACTTAAAGTTACACGTGACTGATAAAAAATTGTTGAAAAAAATCGGGTACAATGATCATTATATGTGAATTAATATGTATTAAACTAGATGCATACTATTTTGAACATTTTGATCATAAACAAATGAATTAATTCAGATCCACAAATGAATTTACTTAAAATTCACATATGAATGATAAAAATTGTTGAAAAACCAGAATACAAATACCATTTATATGTGAATTAACATGTCTAAAACAAGAAACAGTTAAAATTCGCAATGTGAATATAAACTGTATTAATTTTTATGGAAGATATTTCACATGTAAATGGTCAATGAATTCAATTTTTTCAATAATTGTTAATCATTCAATAACAACTTATGTAATTTAAAAATATTTTTAAATTCAGATGTGAATTCAAGAAAAATCATTAATATTTTTACTATTTTAATGTTTTAATATCATATACAATTGAATTACCTGAGATTCACAAATGATTTACTTAAAATTCACATGTGATTTTGGTAAAGAATTATTGAAAAAATTGGATAGATTTGTCATTTAGATGTGAATGAATATATCTAAAGTAATGCAGTTCAGTTCAGGTTCACAAGATGAATCTGGACGAACTTGAAGTAAAAAAAAACAAAAAATTTTATATATCAATATGGATCTCTATTTATAGAGGATGAAAAATTATGAATTTTGGTATAATTAGATTTTTTTTTGAAAAAAGAATAAACCTAAAAATTAAAAAAAAAACATAAAAAACGAAGTGCGTTTTTTTCTATGATCCGCTACATGCGCGTCCAATTAAGAATTTTGCATCCTTATCTCTAGCCGTTGATATTTTGCATTATGGCCGTAGGATTGGTTCCTTGGTTCCTTGTTTAATTTTGGTTCTCCATTGAACCTAACCCTATATATATATATATATATATATATATATATATATATATATATATATATATATATATATATATATATATATATATATATATATATATATATATATATATATATGGAAGGGTTCAAATGAGAACCACTAAAATGTTGAGAACTGTGAGAACCACTAATTCACAGTTTAATAAAGTCGTATTTTTTACTTTTAACAATTGTTTTTTATCAAAATAAAATTACCAAACACATAAATATATATAATTATCCTTCCTTTGCTATTAGATATCAATATTGATGTGTTTTAAAGAAAAAAAATTACATTATAATATTCACAATTTAATAACTAGAAATTTTATTATATTGTGAATAGTTTAAAACGTATTAAAAAACTAAGAAAATTTATTAAGTTTGATGTATTTTCACATAATAAACAAGTGTGAAAAAACATAAAAACGAAAAAAAAAATATGATTCTTAATGTGTGAATATCGGTTCTCACGGTTCTTAACCTTTTAGTGGTTCTCATTTGAACCCTTTTCTATATATATATATATATATATATATATATATATATATATATATATATATATATATATATATATATATATATATATATATATATATATATATATATATATATATATATATATATATATATATATATATATTTATATGTTCAAATACATTTTCTAAATACTGTGTGATTGTAGGACTGATTCTTGTCCAATCATTTGTGAGAGACATTTTAGTAAATTAATATAATAATTAATTATATTTATTTTCTTTCTATACCAATTTCATTATTATACGATTAGTTAATACATCCTCCACTATCATTCTCTCTCTCTCTCTCCCTCTCTCTCTCTGTCAAAACCCAAACCCCAAATCAAACCTGAAAATGGTGTTTAGAACACCTTGCTCTGATCCACAATCCAAGTCGCACATGGTGAACATGATGAATTCGTTAATTTTGCAACTACTGGTGGATTTCTTAGCAGATCGAGGAGATACGCGGATAGTGAAGACGGTGATTGGTGCTACTACTTCTGTCATCGCCACGACCATCGGTGGAGGCTCTCACAATAACAGCAACGAGGAAGAAGGGGGAGCGATCGACTGCGGCCATGGGCGTGTTTCGATAAACAATGGCGATGGATGAGGCTGGAACACCGACGAAAGGGGTTAGTAGCGACGGATCTCCGCTCAACTACAATTGTTCGTCAAAAAAATTTTATCACCGCCCTTTTTTCTGGATTTCGGAGAGGCCTTCTATGAGAATGTCTATGAGAATGGTTCAAGTTCACTCTCAGAGAATATGGAATTCTCAGAGAATGGGGCTTTCCATACTGTGAAGATACAAATGTTCATTTGGTGTCGTTTTTGCTTGTTTTAGCTTTATTTGTCTTTATTTCTATTTAAACATTGATCTAGGGTTCATTTGAATGACTAGAATAGATGATATCTTCATTTATTTATGTAGACCATTGGATTCTCATTTATACGTATGTCGCTAATAGCTTTTTGTACCATGAAGTATAAGTCATTCTTAGAGAATGGGGTTAGTTACTATGTAGCTTAGGCCATTCTTAGAGAATGGATGTGTATATGTTATATTATACCTAATTCCTTGAGTGTGTTTGCAGCTTATTTAATCATTCTTAGAGAATGGGGTTAGTTACTATGTAGCTTAGGCCATTCTTAGAGAATAAACGTCAAAGAAGAATGCATCTATGGAAGAATTGTTGTTGCCGTTGTTGAATCTGCAATTATTATTAACTATTAATAATCGTGTCCCGTGATCGTAGGTTGTTTTAGTTTTTAACATAATCCTTTCCTTAGTTATAGGAATCACAATTTTACCTAATTACCCTTATATGGCTGTTCTTTTTAAAAAAAAATAATTATTTCGTTTTATTTGCAAAAATGTCATCTGATCACAACCACTCATTTTTTCAATCTAATGGTCCAAAATTGGTACTACATTCACACAATATTTACTAAATGTATTTAATCCTATCTCTCTCTCTTTCTCTCTCTCTCTCTCTCTCTCTCTCTCTCTCTCTCTCTCTCTCTATATATATATATATATATATATATATATATATATATATATATATATATATATATATATATATATATATATATATATATATATATATATATATATATATATATATATCGTATCCTAATAAATAAGTAACTCAAAGCCACATGTCATCTTCTCATTAAATTTGACACATGTCATTTTCTCATAATTTTAAATTTCTTAAAAAAAACTAATTGGTTTGAAATGTTTATAACTCCTTAATGATCGGTTTAAGTATCATTCAATTTCAAAATTAATTGTTTTGTAGTATCATTTTATTTTTTTAATGTGTAGAATGATTTGGGAGACAATAAACGTCATAATATTTTGTAGAACAATTCCAATCATAATAGTGAATTTGATTTTAGTGCCGGTGACATTCTCATAATCAATTATATTTATCAAAATACAAAGTCGTAATAGTAAAAATCAAAAGCAAGATGTCACGATACACAAACACATTTCTTATGTAAAATTGTTAATGTTTAGATATTCATAATTAATAATTTTTTTGTATCATCCAATGTAATACACGGGTCTCACAACTAGTATCCTAATAAATAAATAACTCAAAGTCACATGTCACCACCGAATTCATTTGGCCACATGTCATTTTCTCATGATTTTGAATTTCTTAAAAAAAATATTTTGTTCATTACTACTCCTTAATGATCGGTTATAATTGGCCGTTACAATTCTATCTTCCTAATTACGCTTTTACTAATACGAAACTGTCAATTAAATGTTTAACCCCAAATTTCGTCTTACGATTTCAAAAATCAAATTGCAATTGTGAATATATGTTAGGTATTTTTGTATTTTCCCAATGGTAAATCGAGATTTTTTAAGCACTAATTACAAGATATAGCAATGTACTTCAATTTATTTGTGTATTATAGCATTCTACTTTTATATATTTCTATTACATTTCTATATTCTCAATTTTGTATGTTTTTGTTTATTTTTAAGATAGTATGCTATTTACTTTAAGTTAGTACAATGTTTGATTTTTAGATGTTCTTATTTAACATTTTCTTTTAATCAACCCATGTAATACACGGGTCTCACAACTAGTATATATATATATATATATATATATATATATATATATATATATATATATATATATATAAGCGTCCAATAAGGCACTAAAATTATCCATGGTATCGTTGCACTAATCTCCATCGTTGGAATCTAAACCATCAACGGCCAAAAAATAGGTTGTAGATTTCTTACATCGACGCACATGTAGATGATTATAACAAAAAACTCAATTCATTTTTTTGTTTTTTTATTTTTCGACATTATTCTTTTTTAAAAATAAAAACTGAATATACCAAAATTCATAAATTTTGTCCTCTACAAATAAACATCCATATTGATATATAAAAAAACCTTTTTTATGAGTACAGTTCATCTGGATTCACAATGTGAATCTAAACTGTAAAAAGATGAATCTAATATTTAAAAAAAACAAACTTTTTTATGAGTGCAGCTCGTCTGGATTTACAATGTGAATCTAAACTAGAAAATTTTCAACCCGATTAATTATTTTTGTTTAAATTTTTTACTACTTCATATTATAACCATTTATAAAGAATATACTTGATCTACAAGTGAATTTACTCATAATTACACGAAAATTTACTCATATTCACATGTCAATATCGTATGATATTAAGAATTTTCTTAGAAATATAATTTGACAAATTTATTTAGAATTTTTTACTACTTCAACATTTTAACCATTTATAATGAATATACTCTGATTCACTATTGAATTTACTCACATTCAGATGAAAATTTACTTAGATTCACATGTCAATATCATATGGTATTTTGAATGACTCCGAAATATGAATCTGATTAATTTACGTAGAAATTTTTTAACACTTTAACATTTTAATAATTTATAATGAATTCACTATGATTCATAAGTGAATTTCACTCACATTCACACAAAAGTTTATTCAAATTCACATGACAATATCATATGGTATTGTAACACGAACAGTTAAGAACAGTTTAAATTCACATGTGAATCTCAACTAGTAGGATTTTAAAAAAAAAAGACATTTTTGTATATCAATATCAATATCTATTTGTAGAAGATGAAAAGTTATAAATTTTTATATATTCATATTTTTTTCGATGTTTCTTTGTGATTCGAAGAAAAACACAATAATAAGACATCTTTTATGTGTATGTATGTATGTGTGTGTGTGTGTGTCTATATATATATATATATATATATATATATATATATATATATATATATATATATATATATATATATATATATATATATATATATATATATATATATATACACACACACACTGAAAGGTTTTTAGCAATCAACGAACTAATAATCCTAAGTTCACATGCAACCTAGAATGAGGATCTATGTTTTTCTACAATTGAACATATAACAAAATTCCTAAGGCCAACAATTATTTCTAAAGAATTAAAATAAGAAAAACCAACCTTTTTTTCTTCTTGAAGCTAGCAGCACAGTTGTTCTGCCTCAAATGAGATCACACCCAAGAGCAAGAAGAGAAAACAGAATTCCAGAGAGGCAGAGAGACAAATGGCGTAGGAATTAGGGTTCCCTGGAGGCTTTATTTATAGCCTCCAGGTGGCTACAGTCAAAACCCTAGAGGAGCCCAACTTTGACAAGCCTTTTATCAAATGGACCAAGCCTCTTCTAAACCCTAATTAGGGTTTCGAAAATATGAGTGTGCCCACCTATAATTTCTCCACCCCTAGGTTCCACTGGCCAGCCATTTATTCAACTATTGAATAATTACAAAACCAGTCCCTGCACTTTTAATTAATTAAATTAATCATTAAATTAAATCCAATTAATTCTAGATTAATTTCTAATTAATTTATATAGTTTCTAATTAATATATTATCACTTAAATATATTAATAAACTATTTATTTTATTTCTATTGATATATTAAACATTTAATAAATCAACCTTTCTCTCTACTGAACTCTGTACCAAACCTCTATCTATGAGGGTATGGGCGGCAGTCTCTAAGGCATACCCCGTCCACATCTCATGAGGTGTTTTAGCAACCTTCTTGGTTGGGACAAAATGGACAAAATTGGGGATATGGGCGACAGTCTCTAAGGCATACCCCTAGAAATGGATTGGAAGCGAAGCTAGAATCATCATGGAAAGAACCATGTCCAACAGGGTTCGGTTTCGCCTCTCAGCAACACCGTTCAACTGTGGTATTCCGGGAGGTGACAACTGTGAAACTATTCCACATTCCTTTAGATAGTCAAGGAACTCGATACTAAGATACTCACCGCCCCTGTCGGATCTAAGCATCTTTATCTTCCTGCGCAATTGATTCTCTACTTCATTCTTAAATTCTTTGAACTTTTCAAATCTATCTGACTTGTGTTTGATTAAGTAGATATACCCATATCTACTATAATCGTCAGTAAATGTCACATAGAACTGCATGCCATCCTTGTGGTTGTTCTGAAGGGACCACACACATCTGTGTGTATGATGTCCAACAGACCTTCACCTCTTTCAAAAGACCATTTGAAAGGTGATTTTGTCATCTTGCCAAACAAACAAGATTCGCATACATCATCCGACTTTAGGTCGAATGATTCCAACACTCCAGCCTTTTGGAGTTGGGCGATGCGTTTCTTATTGATATGGCCAAGACGACAGTGCTACAAACACGTCTTTTCTACACCACAAGAAGAATCAATATTTAACACATTATTACCAAAATTGTCAACACACTTTACAGTTCCATACACTCCATCACAAGGCAAAGCTTCAAAAATAAATACATCATTTTTAAAAAAAGAAATTGAAACATTAAATTTATCAAAAGTATAATAAAAACCTTGTCTGAACAATGCATGAAAAAAAATTATGTTTCTAGCCATATGTGGCGAATAGCAAGAATTTTGTAAATCTAAACTAACATTATCACTAAGCACTAATCTATAGACACCGATCTTGGTAACAGATGACGTTCGCCTATTGCCCATGATCAGATTCAATCTACCGTGCTCCAGCTCCCTACTTTCCTCTAGGTCCTGCAAATCAGAACAAATGTGAAATCCGCATCTGGTGTCAAGGACCCAAGAACAGGAAGATGATGAATTTTTAGATATAGTGTAAGTACCTGCTTGTGACGGCTTCACTTTGCCATCCTTAATGTCTTGCAAGTACTTTGGGCAACTCCTTTTCCAGTGGCCCTTCTCTTTGCAATAAAAACAATCGGCATCTTTGGGATTTATGACAAGAGGAATGCCGGAAGACTTGGCTCTCAGGCCATTGCTGGACGACCCGACTTGAACCTTTTCCCTCCAATTCTGCTTGGGAGGGCCCGTCCTTTTCTTTCCGTTGCCATGGCCAATTGCCAAGACGGGCTGGCTCACTGAGGGTACACTTTTACCCTTTAGCCCGTTTTCAGCTGTTTGAAGCATGCCATGCAACTCAGCCAAAGAGGTCTGAGTGTTGTTCAAATGATAAGCCAGTGTGATCTGGTCATAAGAACTTGGTAAGGAGTTAAGCACTATGTCAACGGCCAACTCCTCATCAACAGGCGTACCCAGCTTTCTAAGCTTATCCACGTAACCTTGCATCCTTTGCACATGAGTGCAGACGGACTCTCCATCCTTAGGTTTGCCATTCGTGAAGGCTTTGACCACTTCGCACCTTTCGACACCCGCTCGCTTGCGGAACTTTTCTGCAAGGTCCTTGTGCATCTCATAGGGCCAGTAGTCCTCATAGATTCTTTGCAATTCGGGTTTCATGGTATCAATCATGATGCAGGCCACTTTGGTCGCATCATCAGTGTGTTTTTGGTACGAGGCAATTTCCTCGGGAGTAGCTGTATCGGGGTCATCTTCAACTAGCTCAGTGTCGAGAACATACTCTTTGTTCTCAAACCTCAAATCCATCTTGATGTTTCTGATCCAGTTATTGTAGTTCGTGTCATCCAATGTCACTTTGGAACACAACGACAGGATTGAAGTGACGTTACTGGAGTTTGAGTGGGGAATGGATTGGTCAATGGAAGACATCTATAAAAGAATGTAGTTTTAATTAGATACATATAATCCTTAATATTAACCCAATATAATAATAAGGCTAGGACCCAACTATAACAATTCACAATATAGAAGAGGGATGCCGTAATCTTATTGTAAATTTTATAAAGGTAGGCGAATGACAATTCAGCCAATTCCACCACGGAAAATAATCATATTATAATGGAATTCCTAGTTTCTTTTGAGATTTACCTATCTTAAACCCTTAATTTCGAAAATTGCAAGTAATGGGTTTAAGGTTTCCAGTTATTAATTAATCACAATTACCAAAAATAACTAACCTAAGAAACCCTAGTATCAAATTTTTGCAGATAAGGGGATGGAGGCTAGGGTTTTCAAAACCCTAGCCACCAATGTCGATGTGGCTTTCCAAGGGTTTATTTTTTTGAAAAAAACCCGTTGAACAAACAAGCAGTTATAACAATTCAATAAGAAAAACAGTCAAGGCTCTAATACCACTAAAAGGTTTTTAGCAATCATAGAACTAATAATCCTAAGTTCACATGCAACCTAGAATGAGGATCTATGTTTTTCTACAATTGAACATATAACAAAATTCCTAAGGCCAACAATTATTTCTAAAAAATTAAAATAAGAAAAACCAACCTTTTTTTCTTCTTGAAGCTAGCAGCACAGTTGTTCTGCCTCAAATGAGATCACACCCAAGAGCAAGAGGAGAAAACATAATTCCAGAGAGGCAGAGAGACAGATGGCGTAGGAATTAGGGTTCCCTGGAGGCTCTATTTATAGCCTCCAGGTGGCTACAGTCAAAACCCTAGAGGAGCCCAACTTTGACAAGCCTTTTATCAAATAGACCAAGCCTCTTCTAAACCCTAATTAGGGTTTCGAAAATATGAGTGTGCCAACCCATAATTTCTCCACCCCTAGGTTCCACTGGCCAGCTATTTATTCAACTATTGAATAATTACAAAACCAGTCCCTGCACTTTTAATTAATTAAATTAATCACTAAATTAAATCCAATTAATTCTAGATTAATTTCTAATTAATTAATATAGTTTCTAATTAATATATTATCACTTAAATATATTAATAAACTATTTATTTTATTTCTATAGATTTATTAAATATTTTATAAATCAATCTTTCTCTCTACTGAACTCTGTACCAAACCTCTAGCTATGAAGGCAACCCAAATGGACTTTGCTTCTATTAATAAGATAAATACAATTTATAAGTCATGGCTTAGACACCTAATCCAACAAGAACAATATCAAACAAATACATAGGCTGTATATAACACATTCGTTAGAAAATATAAAAGAAAAAAATTTTAATATGCATATATATATATATATATATATATATATATATATATATATATATATATATATATATATATATATATATATATATATATATATATATATAGTTAAGTTATATTGCGGACAGTGCTATTTGTGTCAAATGACGAATAAAATATGTTTTTTTTGTAATGTGAATACCAAACAAACACATATTCTCATTGAATTATTGTCATTAAATCTTCTATACGAGTTATATAGACTTTTATGATTCTCATTCTATGATAATAATCTTATATTTATCAGAATGATAATGGGTGAATTAGAATGTATGAAACACAAAAACGAATGATAATGAATAAAAATGTGTTATAATAACAACAATTCTATAAGAATATGTTTATTTAGTATTAATATTACCAAAAAAACATCTTCTGATCATCATTTTCTCACAAAATTGCATTGTCCGCACAGTCTCACAATAACTGTTGTTCGCAATATAACCTAGTCATATATATATATATATATATATATATATATATATATATATATATATATATATATATATATATATATATATATATATATATATATATATTCCTTATCTTTTGTTTAGATTTATAAAATAAATAATTAAATAAATGCCAATGCTTTTCAAGATGAAATTTTATTTATGTTTTTTTTGGAACAGTGAAATAACATTAGAAAGGAGAAAAAGACTTAAGTGAGACGCTCAAGCCAAACAAACAAGTCAGAAACATCAAATATGAGAAATGCACCATGAGTGCCAATCTAAACTAGCATTTTTCGATCTATCTTTAATATTGTTAAACAAAAGAAGACATAACTCATCGAACACCACTAAAGTAGATTTCCTCTCCTTTCTAAACAGCCTCGCGTTCCTTTTTTCCAAATAAGCCAAAGAGCAACATAGGCAATCGAATGAATTAAACTGCAAGTCCTTTTGCTCCCTTTGAAATCTAAAAGCAGATCCAATAACTCCTTAGTAGAGGCTGGAGAATGACAGAAAACGCCAAACCAACTCAAAATGTAGCTCCAAATAACCAAAGGGAACTCGCAAGAGAAAAAAACATGATCCACCTCATCGTCAGCAGCGCCGCAGAACGTGCAAGAGGAGGAAGTTACAGCAATGTTACGTTTCAACAGATTAACGAGCGTAGGAATCCGGTTTTGGAAAAGCCTCCATGCAAAACAATTGATTTTAAGAGGGATTTGGTTGGCCGAAAAGCTAGTTCATAGCTGAAAAGCTAGTTGCTAGCTGATATCTGGAAAATGTAACTAGGCAACTTAACGATGTTCGGTTAAAATCAAATTAATGTTGGATTAGGTGTCTAAGCCATGACTAATAATTTGTATTTACCTAATTAATAGGACCAAAGTCCATTTGGGTTGTCCTCATAGACAGGGCCGTCTCAAGCCGATTTGGGGCCCGGGGCGAAATATAAAATGGGGCCCCTAGCGATAAACTTTTTTTGTCCCATGCAACGCACTTTCATTGATTTGTTTATTATAGCATCATAATTTTAAATTTTCCAATTATAGCATTGTATTTCGAAAAATCTATAACCAATATACAGCGCAAATAAGACAAACGAAACAAGATTAGTCACAAACACAAACGAAACACATCAAAACTTCATTTTGAACATAGTAGAAGCTACACAGATTCAAAACAATAGGACAAAAAAACGGAGATAAGACGATTAAGTTTTTTAAGATTCTTTTGAGATAATGAAGGGAAGTTACCTTTAGCTTTTGCCGACGGTGGAGCAAGACACTTCCAAAACCCAAAGTTAAAGACAAATAAGAGAAAAATGACAGAACGGCGCATTAACGCCTACAAAAAAAAACAGCAAATAAATTAGACAAACCGATTAAACCATTCAGAAATCCAATAAATCAATTCAAGGCTTGAAGTTGCTTACAAAATCAGATTAAACCATACAAGAACAAGTTGCTTACTTGCTTACAATTTCAGAAATCCAATAAATCCTTCAATACACAACAACTTCACGAATCAGAAAACAGCCACAACAAATCAGCAATCACGGTTTAAGTTTTACGAATTCACCCAAACCCTTAATCGAGTAACCCTTCTTCAATTGTTCAGAAGTTACAAAATTTCAGAAAATTGCAATCGTAAATCACATAAAGAGATTGGAATCAGTAGCAAATCATATAAAGAGATTGTTCAGAAGTTCTATAGTTCGAGACTTCAGTGTTTCACGCAACTAATTTTGGAATCGGTAGCAAATCTCGGAAATTCCAAATTAATCGGACTTACCTTTTCTTCATTCTTGAGACCGTTGGGTTGCAGCAACTGGAAGGCGTGGATAGGAATTTCGATTCCACCGGTTCTTGAGTCGCTATGCGATTGTAGTTGTAGATGATTCCTGTTCCCGAATCTATTCCGTCTCCGCTGGTAGTACGTAGCAGTTCGGTCCAACTTAACATAGTAAATGGGTTAATGGAAGATGGGCCCTCGGGGTTTGGAGGCCCTGGGCCATTGCCCAAGTTGCCCCCCCTCCCCATTGAGCCGGGCCTGCTCATAGATGGAGGTTTGGCAGAAAGTTCTAGAGAGATAAAGATTGATTTATTATATGATTAATAAATCAACAGAAATAAAACTAATAGTTTATTAATATATTAAAATGATAATATATTAATATTAATTAATTAGAAATTAATCTGGAATTAATTCGTATTAATTTGGTGATTAATTTAATTAATTAAATGTGCAGGGACTGAAATTCTAATTATTCAATAGTTGAGTAAGTGACAATTTTGGCAGGATAATAACCAGTGAAATTTATATATTAGATATATATAATTTCGATTATAATAAGTTAGGATAAATAGATTTGAATTAAAGATAAAGGTTTATATTGATTTGAATTCAAAAGGTTTATCTCTAAAGGCTTATCTAGTTATCTGCTGGAGGCTATAAATAGGGAGCCCCAGACCCATTATTTTCTGCACCATTTACTCTATTCCCTTTCTGGATTTCGTGACCTATCTCCTGCTCCCTGGGTGTGATCTCATTTGAGGCAGGACACTTGTACTGCTAGCTTCAAGATTAAACTAAAGGTTAGTTTTCTGATTTATTTCTTTAGTAATTTTTCTGTTGGCCTTTAGGAATTATTTATATGTTCAAAGTTAGAAAACATAGATTCAATTTAGATTGCATGTGAACTTAGGGTTTTAGTTCATAGATTTGCAGAAAAACCTTTCAATTAAAAGTTAGCTGGAAAATCAAAATGATTAAAATGGCATGTATAATAATGAGTTTTTTATAATTATTTAAAAGTATATTTTGGAGAATTCTAAATATGTTTAGTAAGCTCATTGAAAAGCTAGTATGAATAGGCTTTTTAAAATCTAGCATATAAGTTACTTTTTGACTTGTCAAACCTGACAACTTAAAAAGCTTGAAAATTAAGTTATTTTATAAGCTAAATGTGGCGTTTCGAACATAGTATAAAAGAAACAAATGTGTGAAAAATTAAAAGGTAAAAAAAAGAAACAAGGAATATGAGTGACTTTTTCGTATGGATGATAAGAAAAGCTAATAAAAAAACAAGTGCAATATTAAAATACAAAATGGTTTAATACATGAAGTGACCAACCTATCACTTAAGATGTCAAGTCATTATGGTTGTATTAAGTAAAAGAATAAACAATATTATATACTTGTGTACATTAAGTTTTGTATATATTAAGTTCACTCGCTCAAAATGAAACAACAACTAATGAAAAGTTTTTCAATATTTCCCAAAAGAAAAAGTAACAAGTTTTAATGTAAATATTGAGCGTGTTTGTCAAACTAACTGACAGTGAAAGCTGGAAGTTGGTAGCCGGAAGTTGTATCTTTTATTTGTGCAAAAGTATTTGTTAAAAGTAGTTGTTAGTGTTTAAATGTGCAAAATTACATAATATCCAAAGATAAAAGCTTTGAAAAACTAAAAGTCAATTAGAGTAGTTTTTTATTATGATTTTTTGTTTAGAATAAAAGCTAAATACTCGTGACAGTGAAAGCTGGAAGTTGGTAACCGGTAGTTGTATCTTTTATTTGTGCAATAGTATTTGTTAAAACTAGTTGTTAGTTTTTAAATGTGCAAAATTACATAATATCCAAAGATAAAAGCTTTGAAAAACTAAAAGTCAATTAGAGTAGTTTTTTATTATGATTTTTTGTTTAGAATAAAAGCTAAATACTCGTCAAAAGAAACTTTTATTTTAATTTGACTTTTTATTAAACTAAAAACTAAAAACTCGAACATGCCCACAATCCAGGGGCGGCCCATGGGGAGTTCCAGCTGTCCCTATGAATGAACAGGGCCCACCAATTACTAGGGCCCAAAAAAAATTTAGCATGTTTATATTCACCTTGAAAACTGAGAAGCAGCAGGAAACGATTAGAATTTACAACTTTCGGGAAATGGGAAAGTCAAAAACGTCTGTGGAGTTCGCTGTTTACTGATTCACGCATGGGGCAAAAGCAAAACGCATCAAGCACATATACAAAAACGATGGCAACAACGATTTCATTAGAGGATGATGCATTCAAAATGAAAAATCAACATAAATTAGCAGCATACGATTTCTGATTTCAGTTCGTCCTGCTTCTTTGCTCAAAATTAGAAATCAAATCAGAAATTGTAGTTCTTTCTTTGGCACTTGGCACAACAACATTTTGGTTCTTTCTTCTCGAAAATCAAAAGCAAACCATTGCAACTTTGTTCTTTCGTTCTTTCCTCTTTCTGTTGTCCCAAAAATCAGAAGCAAATTAACTTGCTTGAGGTTTCAAAATCATTCAATCAGATTCATAAGTCATAAGGTATAACTTATAAGAATGAAGAAAGTTTTGTTTTTCTATATCTTTCTAATTTATTTAGATTTCCTAATTTATTATATCGTTTAATGTTTATATTTCAACTTCAAATTAGAAATCAGTGCATAGAGGTTGTATACTTTCTATCTTCAAGTCCTACTTACGATCTATATATTATTAATTAGAAATGTTATTTCATTAATGAACATCAGAAGCATTGTTTTTTTCAAGTAGAAGCAAGTTTGTGTATTATTTTTTAATGAAATTTTAACTCTTAAGTATATTGCAATTGAAAATGAATAATTAGAATTTTTTTTGTCTATATGTTTTTATCTTACAAGTTTTAGCGCCTGGTTTTTACTAGATTGCATAGGGCCTCCGAAATCTCGTGACCGACCCTGCCACAATCCTAACTTCTTTGTCAGTTACTAGCTAATCTACGTATAGATATGCATGCCATAGGGGAATAGGGGGTTACTGACTTACAACTATTTCCAAAAAAAGAAGTCACCAAAAAAAGAAGTCACCAAAATCTGGTCTCGATCTAAGTTCTTTATTAATCACAAGCTAGATCAATTTCTTCTTTCATGGATCTAGCTTCTTTATTAGAATTTAGAGGTGGTATTGGAATACACATCAAACCCAAAATATATATAGACATGAGTCTAATGAGTTCAAGAGTTTAATAAAAACAATCTGCCGGTCACGATCATACTAACACAAATGTGTGTCTACGGCCGTATGAGTTATTAAGCATTCAATATACAATATACACATATTGCTAGTTCATAACACCCTATAAACCAACAAATCCATGTAATCCTACAAGTTCATAATCTAAATGTTTGTACAATAGTAAAATATGACATATTGACACGATATAACAATCTTTATAAATTAACTTAGATTATGTTAAACACGTCATAACTAGCTTATTTTTCAAGTTCTTTTAGTTGTTATGTTTGTCAAACCAAAAAGTAATTTATATACGCTACTTCTTAAAAATTATTTAGTATAACGTTTCAACGAGTTTATTGAGTTTTTTAGATTTTTCCCAAATTTACCGTTAATGAATTATATTTAAAAAAAAAACTTATTTTAGGTATCATTTTATGTCATTTTAATTTTTCAGCTAGTTTATCAGTTGGTTTTTTACCAAACACCATTTTATCAGCTAATAGTTCGAATTTTAGCTACTTAATAGCATGTAAAACATAGACTTAAAATGAATGAATAAATGTAGTAGCAACATTAAGGTAACGTTTGATATGCAGTAATCGAAGAAGTAATAGAATCGAATATTCCGTCGGAATGAAAATAATCTTTTTTGGTTGCTCGAATGAATGGAATGAAACACTCCTAATAGAATGTGATTCCTTCTCTTTGGTTGAATTTCATTCCATTGGGGAGGGGTGGTTTTTCATTCCCTCATGGAATGAAATCATATATAATACTGTTAAGTTACTTATTTCTTATTGTATTCAAATATATTAATTTCTTTTAACATTTCAAAACTTCATTTAAATAAAAATTTTCATATTTATATTTTAAGATTTTCTGGTGTATTGTTCTTTTTATTTTGCAACTTTTTTTTAAATTATAAATAAATCTTATCCAACTATTTGCAGAACATATAATATGTATTTTTTGAATGAAATAAAATATGTTTATATGTAATTTATTTAAAAATATATCTTTACTTAACAAATTTTTTTTATAAAATAACATTCTTTTATTTATTTATTAAATTAACTTTATTTAGTTTTTTATATTAATAAAAAGCAATATGTTTGAATGATTTGTTCAATTTCTTTGAGCCAACCAAACATGACAATGAAATGTAATGATTCATTCAATTACATTGTTCATTCCTTTACGACTTCCATTCCATTCATTCATGATTCCATTTTATGGTACCAAATAGACCCTAAGATAAAAATGAGAAGAATCGGAAATAACCCAGTGATTTATCGTAATTCAGATTTCGTGTAGTTCATTTATTCGTGAGCATTTATCGGGGATCTTTTAAGTTGTTAACTTGTTAAGTGCATGCTCCTTTTGATGTGGCAAAGCGGTTACCACATGAATTGTTTGATCATGACGGTTAAGCAACTTTGAAGCAACAAATGCTCTCATAAAATCAGCAGAAGAATTATATTTACAAGTATGCTTGCAATTAAAAATGTTGTATGGATAAATGTTGTCCGAATACCAGTGTTTTGGCACATTAAAAAAAGAAGGTATGTATGAAGAAAAAAATATAATAAATTAGTAAATTAGTACAAAACAATAAAAAATAATATTTTAAAACCCGGGTTTTTAGTTGATCCGGAGTGGTAACTGTTTACACAGGTCAATCGGTCCAACCGGTTCAACCATCGAGTCAAACCGGTCTTTCAATTTTCATATATTTTATATTTTTCAGCATAATTATATCTTTATAAAACATAATGATGGCGATGAACCAACTTGACCCAGAGCTCGTGAAGACCAAAGCGGATCCCAGGCCCTTTCGTTTATTTATCTTATCTTTAATTTGCTTTGTTTATCTTGGTTTGTTTTGAAAAACTAGCGTTTATCTGTTTTTGGTTGTTTCCTAGTTTCTAGGATCTGGAACCCTTTTAGTTGGCGTCGTTTATTTTTGTTGCTCAAACTATGCACGAATAATAAAAGAACTTTTCCTGGGAAAAACCTCTGTTGCTTTCTGTTCCAATTGTGGATGTTGTAGAAACTGCATGAGTTGGTATCAGAGCTGAGCTTAGAGCTCAGTGAATGATGACTCAAAATGAACGAGGAAACCGACAACAACCACGTAGAGACGCCGACAAAGGCAACGAGGAGTTTGGACGGGATCCCCGAGACATTGTCGAGATCGCAAGGTTGCAACAAAGGGTCTGAGACCTCGAATTGCAACAACAGGAACGTGGAGAAGAAACCGAATCAGACATCGGGTTCTTTGGTGATGATGACAATAGGAACCCTTTTGGGGCTCGAGACCAGAGAAGACAACAGTATTGAGGACACTATGAACGGGATCCCCTTCGCAATATGGGGGTGAAGATTGACATTCCGAAATTCGCCGGGAGGGCACACCCCGATGACTTCATCAATTGGCTCAACACGGTGGAACGTATCTTTGATCTAAAAGATATTCCCGATAATTACAAGGTAAAACTCGTGGCTATCAAATTATGTAAGAATGCTTTGTTGTGGTGGGAACATTCGAAAAAGAAACGGGTACAAGAGGGACGGTCCAAGGTAGAGACATCAGCAAAAATGAAGAAACTTTTGTTTGAAAAATTCCTACCCGTTAACCACCACCAAGAATCGTTTTTAGAATATCATAATTTGTCACAACGCAATACCACAGTTGAAGATTTTATTGCAAAATTTGAAAGGCTAAGGATGAGATGTGGGGCCGAGGAATCGGAGGAGCAAATCGTACGGTTTCTGGGAGCACTAAGGCCTGACATTTCTGATGTAGTTTAACCACAACCATATTTGACGTTTATGGATGTATGTGGGTTAGCATTAAAAGTAGAGAGACAAAATAAGAACAAAAATAAGGTGAGCCCAGCCAAATTTACCACACCCAAACCCGACACCTTCCTTTCACCCACAAATTTCTCAACCGGAACCGGAAGTAAAACCAACCCGATCAAACCCGAGATGTTGCGAGGACTGACAGCCATCACCCCAACTCGGTTGAGTCGATGATTTAAATGCCAGGGGATAGGACATTTCGTGAGAGATTGTCCAAATCAACAACTTGTCAACCAGGAGACAGACAGTTGTTGAGGAAACACAACCCATTTATGATACTAATGTTGAGCCCGAAACAGAAGACAGCGAAGTCATCTATTCGGATAAGGGTCAGTCCTGATCACACAAAGGGTCCTCAACACCTCATCGACACCATCTACTGTGGCTCCGCAACAATATATTCCGCACGAAATGCACTACAAAAGGGAAAGTTTGTACTATCGTCATCGACGGGGGGAGCTGTGAGAACATGGTAGCTACAAGCATGGTCGAGAAATTAAAGTTGAAGATGGAACCCCACCCCGATCCATATCAGTTAACATGGCTCAAAAAGGGAACCTTTTTAAAGTCAATCGTCGGTGTCTTGTGCAGTTTTCAATCAGGAATAGGTATTCGGATGAAGTGTGGTGTGAAGTGATTCTGATGGATGCATGTCATGTATTGTTGGGGTGACCTTGGCAGTATGACCGTCGAACAAAACACGATGGTTTTAAAAACACCTAGATGGTGTTAATATCACTCTCGCACCTCTCGATGCGCGTAAAACAGGAACCGAGGCTCTTGTCCTTACTAAGTCAGCCTTCATGGACTTTAACTGACACTCCACTCCGCCGTTGATGTACGCCATTGTCGTAGATGAACAAAACGAGGTGCATGATACAACACCAGGTGAGGTCAAGCCACTACTGGAGGAATTCAAAGACGTCTTCCCGGACGAAATACCCGCGGGGTTACCGCTTATGCGAGATGTCCAACACTGCATTAATTTTGTACCCGGTTCGGTCATACCAAACAAACTTGTGTATCGGATGAATCTGAAATAATTTGAAGAACTTCACCTACAGGTAACCGAAATTTTAGACAAAGGCCTCATCCGGGAGAGCATGAGCTCGTGTGTTGTTCCCACTCTTTTGGTTCCAAAACCCGGAGGTGCTTACCGGATGTGTATCGACAGTCGAGCAGTCAACAGCATAACCATTAAGTATAGGTTTCCTATACCGCGATTTGAAGACCTCCTTGATCAGCTATATGGGTCTTCAATTTTTCCTATCGACCTTCGGAGTGGTTATCACCAAATTCAAATGCGTCCCAACGACGAATGGAATACCGCTTTTAAAACATGTGACGGTCTCTACGAGTGGATGGTCATGTCGTTTGGACTCTCAAATGCACCGAGTACGTTTATGCGACTGAAGAATCTAATATTTAAAGACTTGATTGGTCGGTGTGTCGTGGTTTATTTCAACGACATCTTGGTTTTTAGCCAAGATATCGAACAACACCTTCATCATCTCCGGCAAGTTTTTTCCATATTGCTTAGTCAGAAACTTTACGCAAATAGCAACAAATGCGATTGCTAAGCGTGAAGTTCTCTTCTTGGGATATCTAGTGTCGGAATTAGGGATATGTATGGACGAGTCAAAAATTGAAGCCATTAGACGTGGCCCACACCAACGTCCATTCATGAGGTTCGAAGTTTTCACGGTTTAGCTTCTTTTTATAAACGTTTCATTCGAAATTCCAGCTCAATTGTCGCGCCCATTACCGACTATCTAAAAGGCCATAACTTCACCTTGACTCGTAAAGCTCAAAAAGTGTTTGACGAATTAAAAAGAACTGTCACACAAGCCCCTGTATTAGCACTACCTAATTTTCAGGTTGCCTTCCAAGTAGAATGTGATGCCTCTAGCTTGGAATTGGTGGTGTCCTAAGTCAAAATAACAGGCCCATTGTGTTTTTCAGAGAGAAACTTAATGACGCAAGACAAAAATACAGCACGAACGACAAAGAATTATATGTGATAATTCGAAGCCTTGAGTATTGGCGCCACTACTTGTTACCCGGTGAGTTTATCCTATATTCGGACCATCAGGCCCTTCGGTTCATCAATAGCCAACAAAAACTTAAGCCGCGACATGCAAAATGGGTCGAATATCTTCAAAAGTTTTCGTTCGTGATGCGACACAAAGTTGGGGCGACTAACGCTGTAGTTGATGCCCTAAACCGACGACACTCATTGCTCACGTCGCTAGAAGTACGAGTGGAAGGTTTCGATGTGTTTCGTGGCTTATACCCGGACGATCCAGATTTTTCTACCGTCTGGAAAACCTGTCATGAGGCATCCTCTAAAACACACCAAAATTTCTCCATTCAAGGTGGGTTCTTGTTTAAAAGACAGAAACTATGTGTTCCGAGGTGCTCGTTGCGGGATGCAATCGTATAATAAAGTCATCATGGAGGACTAGTCGGCTATTTTGGAAGGGATAAAATGCTCAAGTTGGTGCATGAACGCTTTTATTGGCCCAAGCTAGTCACTGATGTAACTCGTGTGGTTGAGAGATGTCGTGCGTGTCATGTTGCTAAAGCTCATCACTCGAACGCGAGTTTATATACTCCTCTTCCTGTTCTAGTGGGGCCTTGGGAAGATGTTAG
Source organism: Cichorium intybus (assembly GCA_023525715.1). Classification (NCBI taxonomy): domain Eukaryota; kingdom Viridiplantae; phylum Streptophyta; class Magnoliopsida; order Asterales; family Asteraceae; genus Cichorium; species Cichorium intybus. Next base: position 52,532,352 of record CM042011.1, read on the forward strand.
TCTTGACTTTGTTGTCGGACTCCCACAGACACAACGACAAAAAGATTCCATTATGGTCGTTGTTGATAGGTTCTCCAAGATGGCACATTTTGTTCCCTGTGCCAAGACGTATGATGCTAGCCAGATTGCCCGCTTGTATTTTTTCGAGATTGTCCGGCTACACGGTGTTCCTAAAACCTTAACGTCAGATCGTGATGTGAAATTCATTGGCCACTTCTAGAGGACCTTGCGGAAACGTTTGGGGTCACGATTACACTTCAGTAGTGCGCACCACCCCCAAAGTGACGGGAAAACGGAGGTGACCAATAGGAGTTTGGGGAATCTTCTTCGTAGCCTTGTGGGTAATAATCCTCGCCAGTGGGATGTTGTACTTCCACAAGCAGAGTTCGCTTATAATCGGTCTTCTCATCGTTTCACGGGAAAGAGTCCTTTCATCATAGTTTATGGTCGGAATTCGTTCACACCCCTCGATCTTGGCCCACTTCTAACGGTTGCGCATTTTAGTGCTGAAGGGGAGGAGAGCTCTGATCAGATAAAGGCATTAAATCAACAGGTGAGGGAGCAGGTTATTAATAATAATATTGTATATCGACAGAGGGCTAATGTTCATCAGAAACGAGTGGCTTTTAAAGAAGGCGATCTAGTGTGGGTACACCTGAGCAAGGATCGGTTTCCCGAGGGGCGAGGGGGCAAGCTTCAACCTCGTGCAGATGGTCTGTTTCATGTCATTAAGCGTATAAATGACAGTGCTTATAAAATTGAATTGCCAAGTCACTACAATGTTTCAACCACATTTAATGTTGCAGATTTGGCCCCGTTTGTTCCAGACGATACGGTTCCATTTGCCTCGAGAACGAGTCCTTTCGAAGAGGGGGAGAATGATGGCGATGAACCAACTTGACCCAGAGCTCGTCAAGACCAAAGCGAATCCCATGCCCTTTGGTTTATTTATCTTATCTTTAATTTGCTTTATTTAGGGTGGACGGAATAGATGGTGGGTTCGAGCGGCTTCAAGGTTTTTGAGGCACGGTACCGACGGTACCGCCGTGGTACCACTATGATGGCTGCACCGTGTTGATCGGGTTCGTGTGGGATCGGTTTGTTGTGGCTTCGTGATGATGCTGAACCCACGCATATATATATATATATATATATATATATATATATATATATATATATATATATATATATATATATATATATATATATATATATATATATATATATATATATATATATATATATATATATATATATATATATGTTCAAATACATTTTCTAAATATTGTGTGATTGTAGGATTAATTCTGGACCAATCATTTGATAGGGGCAAATTAGTCAATTTATATAATATAAATATTAATTCTATTAATTAATTAATTAATTAGCCCAAATTAAATGTCTATATTTTTGGAAAGTAACTTACCAACCCTATTTATCATCCCCTGTTATAAAGATTTCTTTTATCCACATAAAAAATCCTTCTTCGGCAAAACCTTATACCGCCGCCGTCCCCTTCTTGCCGCAAGAACAAGAACCTTATACCGTCATCGTCCCTTCTTGCCGTAACAACAAGAATCTTGACATCGCTTTATATTTGTGTTTGCCGTCTCATTCTTCTTGCCGTCGTTGTTGGCTTTTTGTTGTCGCAGCTTCTCAAAAAGTCATCAACGCTTTATTTAAATTTCAAAAAACCGTCATCAAATTTCAATGAATAAGATTCAAACTCCTCCGAATATTTCTTTGATTGGTAATTTCTTCTCAATTTTCCTTTTCATTGATATGAGTTTGGATACTTTAATTTCTCATTCATTTTCGACGATAGCAATTTTCATTTTCTTATTCTACAGTTTTCCTTTTCTTATTCTATTCCCTAATCAACGACGATATTCTTTTTCTTATTTTTTTCTTATTCTTTTTCATACTCAATGTCCCAGAGACACAGTTGGCGCAAGCAGGAAAAATATGGGGAGAAGCCAGCAAATTAGACCTAAAATCCGTCCCTTTTGACATTCGTTCAATACTTGACGACGTTCTCTCTTTATTCTCTAAGAATCGTATGTTTTAGTATCACATTCTCTGAAATTGAGTGTTAGTTTTTATTGGTTTGTGTTTTGGTAAGTTCATTCTCTAAGAATGGATGTTAGTTTTTATTAGTTTTGTGTTTTGGTAAGTCCATTCTCTGAGAATGGGTGTTAGTTTTTTATTGGTTTGTGTTTTGGTAAGCCCATTCTAGGAAAATAATACGTTATTTTGTCACAAGTAAGTCTATTATCTGAGAATGGTTCAAGAAATTTGATGTATTCTCAAGAAATTCGAAGATACTGTACTTAATTAGTAAGTCAATTCTCTGAGAATGGTTCAAGAAATTTGATGTATTCTCAAGTAATTCGAAGATACTGTAATTAATTTAAAACCAACAAACAATTCTTTGAGAATTCGAAGGAATTCGAAGGTACTGTAATTTTTAGTTTTTAATTTACAATTTTTATTTACGTAATCCCACAAAATTAGGAGATAAATTGGATATTTCCTTTTTTAATATTTATTAATAGACTAAAATACCATTTATAAGGGTTTAATTGAAAATTCTTATTAATTAATTGTTATAATTTTACAATTAGGCCCTTGAATCTAACACCGTTGATCATTTCGATCGGACGCTCCACATTCGGTCCTACAATCACACAATAATTACCAAATGTATTTAATACTAACACTATATATATATATATATATATATATATATATATATATATATATATATATATATATATATATATATATATATATATATATATATATATATATATATATATATATATATATATATATATATATATATATATATATATATATATATATATATATATATATATATATATATATATAACAAACTATTCTTTGAGAATGGTTCAAGAAATTTGATGTATTCTCAAGTAATTCGAAGATACTATAATTAATTTAAAACCAACAAACTATTCTTTGAGAATTCGAAGGAATTCGAAGGTACTATAATTTTTAGTTTTTAATTTACAATTTTTATTCACGTAAAATTAGGAGATAAACTGGATATTTCCTTTTTTAATATTTATTAATAGACTAAAATACCATTTATAAGGGTTTAATTGAAAATTATTATTAATTAATTGTTATAATTTTACAATTAGGCCATTGAATCTAACACCGTTGATCATTTCGATCAGACGCTCAACATTCGGTCCTACAATCACACAATAATTACCAAATGTATTTAATACTAACTATATATATATATATATATATATATATATATCACTAATATGATGTGGTATCGTGGGATGATGTGGTATCGCGGGTTCGGTGGAAACTGCTTTCATGGGTGTGGGATATAGTGGGATGGGGAACGATGGAATTGAGAGAAGAGAGAAAAAGTTGATGTGGCAAGTGAGATGGGTGAGAAGGGAATGGTTTACTCCCCCCACCCTTATCTAGTTTTGTTTTGAAAAACTAGAGTTTACTGTTTTTGGTTGTTTCCTAGTTTCTAGGATCTGGAACCGTTTTAGTTGGCGTCATTTATTTTTGTTGCTCAGACTATGCACGAATAATTAAAGAACTTTAATTTCCCGGGAAAAAACTCTGTTGCTTTCTGTTCCAATTGTCGATGTTGTAGAAACTGCATCACATAAACAATGTAATTTCACCTTTTTTGTATCAAAAAAAATATTTTGTCAACTTTCTATAGGAAAATTTTACTAAATTTAATGAACCAATGGTGGACAATTTTAAAAGTTTGAGTATTGAATTCTTTAATCAAGTTTTTGAAGCCCAAAATCTAATATTTTGTTTCAACCGACAGGTTAACCCGGTTCAAGGTCACTGGTTTTTTCAGAAAACCGGTTGTTTCAACCCGAATCGGAAATTAACAAAAAAACCGATTATAATAGACCCGTTTTTTTCACCGGCTCATAGTCCAATCGATTCGACCAGCCGAGTCAATCCGAATTTTAAAACATTGATAAAAAACTAACTGAATGATGAAAATCTCATTTACGCGACTTTCTTTGTAAATCTCTCTTTTCATGGTAGATGGAAAAAATCTTTTATATCTAACTTAATAAGTCTTGTTTTTTAAAATATATTTATTAATAAGAACAAGAATTGCAACTAAAATAATATTGGTCACGCCACAATTAGTTTAATTTTCGATTTTTTTTGGACGACATGTTTGTAAAACTAAAAAATAATTTATAAAGTATTCTTTTCTAAAAAATACTCAGAACGTTTCAACAAACTCGTTATGTCTTTTTAATTTTTCTACATTTTGTTATATTTAATTACTAATGCACCAATTATGTCATGTGAGTTTTACTTTTGGATGATACATATTAATATGTGATTTGAGTTTTGCTAACATAAAACAAATTTTGAACTACGTTAACTTTGGTAAGCATAAAGTCTCGTGTAACTGAAAATTGGAGCACGCAAACATTGAAAAAGAAGACAAATACCAAATTCAAGGGCATAATAGCAACTTAGCAAGCTTTGGTTAACTATTCATCTTATAAAATTAAGCAAATAGAACACTCGGGTGATGATGGCGACAGTGCCATCCTCCATGGCTTAACAACAACGATCAGAGGAGACGAAGTCAGACTTTTTTGGTAAGCGAGATCAAGAGAAGTGCGAACAGGGCTTCCATTTGGTGTATTTTTCAGTTACACCGTGACAACCACGTTAGGGTTTGACAACATGGTAAACGATTCAGTGTGGCAATATGTTAATCGTAGAAGAAGGGATAATCACACACTGAAGGCATTTTCGATCGAATGGTCCAGGGGGAGTGCGTTGGGAAGGCTTCAACCCATGTAGAAGCAAGGTCATGGTAATAATGATAACGTCTTGAAGGTAAGTAATGTTGTGAAATACGACGGATCCGAATTGACTTTAGACAATATTAGCTCAATGCGGAATAGGATCAAAATTATCAAACGGTAATAATCACAATGAAAAATACGAATGAAGTAAATAAAATAGAGACACGAGGATTTACGTGGAAAACCCAAATCGGGAAAAACCACGGGCGGAGGAAGCCGAGAACCAATTCACTATATTTTGTGGTGTTTACAAAGTGTTTGAGAGAATACAAAAAATACAAAGAGTTTGAAAACTCTTATGTATTTACAAGAGAAGATGTGAGAGGTTTTTTGTTTTGTTGGTGTGATGAAAGTGCTGATTTTTACTCCCTTTTATAGGGCATTCTTCATGTGTGAATCAAAGAAAAATTATGGTTGAAATTGTTGAAAAACAAATATGAACAACCACAAAAAATTCTAAGCTTGAGTTTGTTGAAGAGAAAAATCAGCCTTGTGTGAATTATTGAATGCTGCCAAGTTGAATTGGATTTGCTCTAGAACATTTGAAGTCATGTATTCACAATCTCCACCTTGACTTCAAAATGGAACAAAGCTTGTATACCCATTTGGTAAAACCAACAACTCTTCAAACTTCAAAACTTCACAAGAAACTGCAATCACCATATAGAGAAAAATTGATCCTGAAAAATGAAATACTTCCTCCACCACGAGCCTAATCAGGCTCAAATGCGATCAGAAACACCCACCAAATCCAAACATGTTTTGAACTTGGCTATTGGAAGACTTTTAGTGAACATATCAGCAGGATTATCATTGGTGCTGATCTTGTTTACCGTAATATCGCCTTTAGCAATAACATCTCTGATGAAGTGATAGCGAACATCAATATGTTTCGTTCGATCATGGAACATTTGATCCTTTGTCAGAAATATTGCACTTTGATTGTCACAAAAAACAGTTTTAACGGATAACTTGTTTGAAAGCTCACCTATCAACCGTTTCAACCAGAGGGCTTCTTTCACTGCTTCCGTAGTAGCCATGTATTCGGCTTCGGTGGTGGATAATGCTACGGTGGACTGTAATTGCGCTTTCCAGCTAATTGCGCAATCACCCAAAGTAAACACGTACCCTGTAATCGATCGTCTTTTATCCAAGTCCTTTGCATAATCGGAATCCACATAACCAAGTACTCCACTATCGGTTTTACCAAACCGCAGACATAAAGAGGAAGTACCTCGCAAGTACCGAAAAATCCATTTAACAGCAGCCCAATGCTCTTTTCCTGGATTCGCCATGTATCTGCTCACCATGCTTACCGCATATGACAAATCTGGACGTGTACAAATCATAGCATACATAAGAGATCCTACAGCGCTGGAGTATGGTACCTTTGCCATGTATGCTATATCTTCTTCGGTGGTAGGACTTAAGGCGGATGATAGCTTGAAGTGGGCTGCGAAAGGAGTGCTGACTTCTTTTGCGTCATGCATATTGAAACGGTGCAGAACCTTCTCAATGTAGCTTTGTTGAGAAAGGTATAGAGTTCTTGCACTACGGTCTCGCACTATTTCCATTCCTAGAATTTTCTTGGCAGCACCCAAGTCCTTCATATCGAACTCAGCATTCAACTGGTCTTTTATCTTTTGAATCTCCTTTATATTCTTCGCTGCAATTAACATGTCATCCACGTATAAAAGTAGATAGACCATTGAACCATCGTCACACTTCTTATAGTAAACGCAGCTGTCGTAGGTGCACCTTTTCAGCTTGTGACTGGTCATAAATGAGTCAAACCTTTTATACCATTGTCGCGGAGATTGCTTGAGGCCATAAAGAGACTTCTTTAATTTGCACACGTAGCTTTCCTTGCCAGGAGCTACGAAACCTTCAGGTTGTTGCATATATATCTCTTCCTCAAGCACACCATTTAAGAATGCTGTAGTCACATCAAGTTGCTCTAACTCATAGTTATGAGATGCAACTAATCCCAACAAGACACGTATTGACGTGTGTTTCACAACCGGAGAGAAAATGTCGGTATAATCGATACCTGGGATTTGACTGTAGCCTTTGGCTACCAAACGAGCTTTATATCTTGGTTTGTCATCAGGGTGGATAGCCTCCTTCAACTTGTAGACCCATTTGCACTTAACTGTCTTCTTACCCTTTGGAGCTGGAACGAGATCCCATGTGCCATTTTTCTGAAGAGATTCCATCTCCTCGTGCATGGCAACCATCCATTTATTAGAATGTTTGGATTGAATGGCCTCGTTGTAGCTTGTGGGCTCCAGAACAGACTCAACTTCATTGGCAACTGTAAGTGCATAAGCGACAGAATTGGCTTGAACGTATCTCTTTGGAGGTACAATCTGTCTGCGAGGTCTATCTCTTGCAATGGAGGGATTGTGAGGTTGGCTTGGAGCTTCGGCTGGCTCATGAGAAGAGGAATGTTGATTATTCGAGGGTTGAGAAACCTCGACACCTTCATGAGACTGGTCCTCGAAAGATGAATTTAAAGGAAGCTCCACCTCCACTCGAACTTTGTCTTTTTCTCCCAATTTTTCATCTTCTTTGGTCTGAACGTTGGTTGTTGAATGGAGCATAGCTTTTTCATCAAAGGTCACATCTCTTGATGTAATGACCTTCATAAGCTCTGGGCTCCACAATTTGAAACCTTTCACTCCTGTCTTGTATCCAATAAAAATGCACTTAATGGCTCTTGGTTCTAATTTGCCATTATCAACCCGTGCATATGCTGGACATCCAAACGGTATTAATTTTGTGTAGTCAGCAGGCTTACCAGACCATAGCTCAAACGGAGTCTTCTTTCCAATAGTACGTGAGGGGGAGCGGTTGATAATATAGCATGCGGTGGAAGCTGCTTCGGCCCAAAAAGACTTTGGTAGCTTCGAATGAGATAGCATGCATCGGACCTTCTCCATGATGGTGCGGTTCATACGTTCCGCTACGCCGTTCTGCTGTGGTGTATGAACTACGGTGCGATGCCTCGTAATTCCTTCCCTACGGCAATAGGAGTTGAATTCTTCAGAACAGAATTCCAGTCCATTATCAGTACGAAGGTATTTCACTTCAAAACCTGATTGCTTTTCAACCAATACTTTCCAATCTCTAAAAGTTTGGAATACTTCTCCCTTTGACTTTAAGAAGAACGACCATACCTTTCTTGAGAAATCGTCAATGATCGTGAGCATATAAGAGGCTCCACCTTTCGATGTAACCTTCGCTGGTCCCCATAAATCAGAGTGTATGTAGTCAAGTGGCCCTTTCGTCGTATGTTTGCCACCGATAAAACTCACTCGCTTCTGCTTTCCAAATACACAATCTTCACAGAATTCAAGTTCGGTTGATTTGTGCTCCCCGAGCAACCCCCTTCGACTTAGTTCATTCATACCGTGGTATGACATATGACCGAGCCTGAGATGCCATAGGCGAGAATGATCAACATTGGAGAGGGATTTAGAACTAACCGAGGCTTCGCCGGAAATAACTTGTCCGTCCATAATGTAAAGGTTCGCGGATCTCCGAACTCCTCGGATGACAGTCAAACCGTCTTTCAAAATATGGACCTTCCCGTGTTTGCCGACAAACTCGTAACCTTTTTTCTCAAAAGTACCGAGAGATAGTAAATTTCGCCTAAGACCGGAGACATGCTTCACATCTTCAATTGTTCGAACAACACCATCGAACATGCGGAACCTGACTGTACCATGTCCAATAATACGGCACGAAGTATCGTTGCCCATCAAGACATGTCCTTGGTTAACATTTTCATATGTATGAAAAATACTCCGGTTGGAGCTCATATGAAAAGTACATGCTGAATCAAGAACCCATTCGTTCATGGTAATTAAACCGAAATCCGAAACGGATAGAAGCTCGCCATCGGAACCGGTTTCGGCTACATCAGCTTCTACGGTAGTTCCTGCTGGTTTGCCATTCATGGTTGCCTTCTCCTTCTCCTTGTTTTTCAACTTGTAACATTCATCGATCATATGTCCCTTTTTATGACAATAATTACAATACTTGCGCTTGCCTTTGGACTTAGATCTAGATCGGTTTTGTGAAGAATTTCCTCTCTCGTTGGTTCTCCCTCTAATGTTGAGACCTTCGGCTTTTGAATCATTGCTGTTGCCACTAATAATCTGCTTCATCCTTTCTTTTGAATCAAGAGCGGTCATTATCTCATCCAAGACAAGAGTGTCTCGACTATAGATAATGGTATCACGAAAGTGATCATAGGAATCTGGGAGTGATGATAATAAAAATAGCGCCAAATCTTCATCTTCATATTTGACGTCCATATTTTCTAGATTTCCTACAAGCTCTTTAAAAGTAGAGAGGTGATCAGATAAAGAACTTCCCTCACCCATCTTGAGGTTGAAGAGTCGTTGCTTCAGGTGTAGCTTGTTTGGCAAGCTTTTCGTCATTAGTAGCTGTTCGAGCTTTAGCCAGAGAGCAGCCGCAGATGTCTCTTTCAGTACATCTTGGAGAACGTCGTTGGATAGATGCAGACGGATCTGCGACGACGCCTTCAAATCTTTCATTTCTTTTTCCTCAGTCGACCAAGTTGCCGGCATTTTATCCATTCCTAACAGTGCTTTGTGGAGATCCATCTGGATGAGAATATCTCTCATCTTTACTTGCCACAGCGGAAATCGGGTATTCCGATCCAGCAGCGGAATATCGTATTTCACCGAAGACATGATTTATTACTTGATAAGATGATCCCAACAAGCTAATATCAAAACCTGGCTCTGATACCAATTGTTGTGAAATACGACGGATCCGAATTGACTTTAGACAATATTAGCTCAATGCGGAATAGGATCAAAATTATCAAACGGTAATAATCACAATGAAAAATACGAATGAAGTAAATAAAATAGAGACACGAGGATTTACGTGGAAAACCCAAATCGGGAAAAACCACGGGCGGAGGAAGCCGAGAACCAATTCACTATATTTTGTGGTGTTTACAAAGTGTTTGAGAGAATACAAAAAATACAAAGAGTTTGAAAACTCTTATGTATTTACAAGAGAAGATGTGAGAGGTTTTTTGTTTTGTTGGTGTGATGAAAGTGCTGATTTTTACTCCCTTTTATAGGGCATTCTTCATGTGTGAATCAAAGAAAAATTATGGTTGAAATTGTTGAAAAACAAATATGAACAACCACAAAAAATTCTAAGCTTGAGTTTGTTGAAGAGAAAAATCAGCCTTGTGTGAATTATTGAATGCTGCCAAGTTGAATTGGATTTGCTCTAGAACATTTGAAGTCATGTATTCACAAGTAAGTTGTCAAAATCTATCTATGTTGCGAACTTTCCTCTTGTTTGGGGTTTAGAGAGATAGGAGTGTTGGTTATTTTTAATAACCAAAACATAAACGCGGAAGCTTAAATCTTAGATCTTGATCTCGAATCTGATTAAAAGAAATAAACAAACGAATATTACATAATTGTTTCTATTAAGCTTTTCAGATCTAATGTATAGGGTTAGTTTTCCAGTTGATCTCAAAAGCTCTCTCTAAACCCTCAGCAAATAATACCCACGAATTTATGTGTATATTTTCATATTTCTGATTTGCTACTCGTCACATATTTATATGGATGGAGATATAACAGAATGTGAGAGTTTTAAGGGATAGAGATAAGTTTTGATTCAACCGGAAACTCAACCCACAAGAAAAACACTAGATAAGGTTTATCTACTATCCAAAATCAGTCCATCAACAATTTCAAATAGTATTTTATATTAAATCCGAATTTGAATGACAACATAATATACATTTAATTAAAGTGGTCCCAAAATATCTAACAAGGTGCTGTATGTGATAAATTTAGGACTATCAGTGATGTGTTTCTTGTGAAGAAGAATTCTAGCAAAGAGTTTAAGTTTTGTACGTTTTATTCGTGTTGATGACTTTTATAAGTATTTAGAAACTTGTGCACTATATGGTCTGGTGAATTTGAGATGTTTACTACACGAGTGAGATTTGAAGAGGTGAACAAATTCATGCACCAAAGGTTCATGTCCCAAAACTCTAAAGTGAATATTGGTGCCCCTATTAAGGATACTAAACCGATCTATAAAAGTGAAAGTTTTACTGTAACGCCCGGTTTTTCAGCCTGGAATTTACAAGATGATATCACCAGGGATCGTCCCATGATCCAAGCCAAGCGTTACCAATCATGCAAAACCACATAAAATGAAGGGGTAAGCTATAAAGCTTAGTGAGTAATCTAATCACAGTATGACCTTTATGGTCACACACGTTACAGGATCACCATTCCTGCCAGCTTCACAGTCATATCTGACTCGTACTTCACACTGTGAAACTACCGTATTACCCGACGTCACTCGATATATAGTACCACCCACTGTTACTCACTATTAGACTGTCCCACACAGTCTTATCTTACCTCGTCACGACTCACATCTTTAACTACTATCACCTCTTTTTATTTATTATCTTATATTAGTTTTCACTAATTCTTATACCGTCTTACGGTATACCCACTCACTTGACGGCTTACTTATACAAGTATGGTCATAGTACATCTATGATTACCTCGTGTTTAGTACCTGGTAAATCTTGCCGTCCCCTGACATGCATTATATACCATTACTTAATCACTCTGCTCAGTATCATCTTGTGATACTTTCGGATTTATAACTTGGACTTACCCTCACGATAACATACCTGTTTCCCACATAACTATTATTATAATACTTTACAGTTTTATATTTCCTTCAATAATTCCAATATGGGACTCTATGATTTATCAAATAAAGAACGGCCAGGTAGAAGATTAGTTGGGGTGGCAGGATCCTTTCAGCATTTTAGCCTTTCGGAAAATCCAACAACCAGATCCCAAGTAATCGGCCTAGTCACCGTCCTCGTAGGTAAATCAATCGGCATTACCCTTGGAATTATGAATTATTGGAAATAAGTCTATTACACCCCTCGTATTTTATAGTTTAACACATATAAACTATTAAGGAGATACGATAGCGATTACTCACCTGAGATTGGCGTTTTCCCCGGAGTCCTGGCTCATCTCCCGTTCCGAACTTCTGACAGTTCCCGATCACTCCGTTACCAGCTGCACTTGCTTCTCGCTTCCTAACATCCTCCCTCACCGTATTATCCTCACTAGAACACTCCTCTACATCGTATATGTGTTTGGTGTGTGTTGTGGGTTGAAATGAGTCTGGAACCTCGTATTTATAGGCCTCCTGGACCACCCTCGCGTCGCGACAAGCTTACATTCGCGTCGCGATGACACACGTGAATGATTGCCTGATCGCGCAAATCACGGAGCTGCCGACAGTCCGTCGCGTCGCGACCACCACACCTGTCGCGTCACGACCTGTAAATTTTATAGATTATACTAGACTCAATTTGCAAACTTTGTGCACTGGTTTGAGGTCCAACCGATTTTTGTAGAATTAATTATGATTTTTCTAAGATCGGCATACAATGCTGATTTTTATATGAAATTATAACTAATGTTTTTCTTAGCTTATAATGACCATAACATCATTACCTGGTTACACCAAATGGTATAACGCTCTTACTTTTGATCTAAAATTCTATCCCGGACACAGGTGTTACAATTCTCTCCCCCTTAAAAAGATTTCGTCCCCGAAATCTCACTAGCCTTATGTATTATATGTACACATATTTCTTATACATTCCGACACTCACATAATTTTACAACTATCATTACAGACCATATAGGTGTAATGTACTTGTTATGATATTCATAACATCACTAACTCAGTTTTTCGTTCCCTTCTGAACCCTCTACGGTATCGAGTCCCAAAGACTCAACGTACACCCTAGAACTGCCGACCGATTAGGTCATCTCAATACTTGTATGTGGTCCTACCACAATTACTGCTCATACAACCGTCACAATATATATGTGACCCCAACCACTAACAATAGTCACTAACTCTATAGAAAAGGTAGTCCCAACCACAATTACCGAGTATGTGACCCCACGGAAAGATGGTCCCAATCACATGAACCGGTAATGTGGCCCTACAAGAAAAAAAATCAAGCCACAAGGGCTCCAACAACCAACAATAAGCCATAAAGGCTTAACAGCTAACACCTAACTGCACTACTATTCCCTCATCAGCTCAATAATTACCCGATCATCACTCACGATATACTATCCATTATTACTATTTGGGTTTCCTGCTTTACCAGCTCCCTTTTTCTTTTGACACTATTGGTCACACAACATCTCACCACACACTAAATTTGTATATACTTAATTACTTCTCTGCATAACTACTCACACTTCTCTTTTAACCGGATGCTTTTTATTTTAAAAAATTTACTCTTTTGACTTCCATTAGTCATAACAATAATTTCTTTAGTCGTAAAAATGACTATTTTAAAGGATTATTCCTTTCACAATTTAGTCATAAAAATAACTCTTTCAGTTTTTGTCAAAATAACTTTTTCTTTGAAATATCTCTCTACTTGTAAAACTCTGGTCATACAAATAACCTTTACATCAGTAGAAAAAAATCAACTATGTTTGGGAAAAATACCCCATTACATTCTTTGGTTATAAAGATAACCTCTCCTTTATTTGTTTAGTGATGATTGGATGGTCCCTGGTACTTAGACCTTAACTAAGTAAAATAGTACCCTTAATTCTTCTAGAATGGAAGGAATAAATCAATCCATCCTAGTCTTATGTTTACTCAGGACATCTACCAGCTTTACTTCTCTTATGTCTCTGGTGAATTTTCCACATAATCTACTCTACCCAATATCTCAAGTTATACTCTCCTGCTTAATATTCTGAGCCGCGTATACTCAGTACGTCGAGTCATACGTATCTGCTCACTAAACTCCCCTACTCAGCACTCAAAGCCGCGCATACTCTGTACGTCGAGTCATGCGTATCTGCTCAACCACTCAGCATTTAGAGCCGCGCATACTCAGTACGTCGAGTCATGCGTATCTGCTCAATAACTCAAACTCCACCGCTCAGCACTCGGAGCCACGCATACCCTGTATGTCGGATCATGCGTATCTGCTCAGTGCATCTTACGAACATCTCTATGTTGCTCAGTACGTCGAGCCACTCTTTATCTCTCAATTCCTCAACCTCATATTATCCACATGCTCGACCTAGACATGTCTAGTATTACCACACACCATATCCCAACACTTGTTTCATTTAGAAATTGTATGACTCCTCATGAACTCATTTCTTATAGTTCTTACCATCTCACATACATTTATCACTTTTTCTTTGTTATGGCTGTCGCCAAAAACATATATTTTCATAAATCCATCCACCAACTCGTACTTTAGAATTTTTATTTCAACTTATACTTTTTCAAATTTCCCAAAAATTTTCTTTCAAATCAACTTTCAAAACTTTCTTATTTGACAAAATTTGCATCTGGATTTACTTTTAACACTTTTCTCGTATTTGGGAAATACCACACAAATTCACTCATTTTCTCCGGTTCTTTTTATCTCTGAAAGAGTTTACTAACATTCTTATTATCATGTTAAAATAAACTGCTTTTATCTACGTTCGACTTTTATCACAATATGTTTGTGATTTTTATATTTTAGCACACAATTCTCATGTGCCTATTAATTTGAGTCTAGGGATCTTATCCTAGTTCACTCAAATCTTGGCTCTGATACCAACTTGTAACGCCCGGTTATTCAGCCTGGAATTTACAAGATGATATCACCAAGGATCGTCCCATGATCCAAGCCAAGCATTACCTATCCTGCAAAACCACATAAAATGAAGGGGTAAGCTATAAAGCTTAGTGAGTAATCTAATCACAGTATGACCTTTATGGTCACACACGTTACAGGATCACCATTCCTGCCAGCTTCACAGTCCTATCTGACTCGTACTTCACACTGTGAAACTACCGTATTACCCGATGTCACTCGATATATAGTACCACCCACTGTTACTCACTATTAGACTGTCCCACACAGTCTTATCTTACCTCATCACGACTCACATCTTTAACTACTATCACCTCTTTTTATTTATTATCTTATATTAGTTTTCACTAATTCTTATACCGTCTTACGGTATACCCACTCACTTGATGGCTTACTCATACAGGTATGGTCATAGTACATCTATGATTACCTCGCGTTTAGTACCTGGTAAATCTTGCCGTCCCCTGACATGCATTATATACCATTACTTAATCACTCTGCTCAGTATCATCTTGTGATACTTTCGGATTTATAACTTGGACTTACCCTCACGATAACATACCTGTTTCCCACATAACTATTATTATAATACTTTACAGTTTTATATTTCCTTCAATAATTCCAATATGGGACTCTATGATTTATCAAATAAAGAACGGCCAGGTAGAAGATTAGTTGGGGTGGCAGGATCCTTTCAGCATTTTAGCCTTTCGGAAAATCCAACAACCAGATCCCAAGTAATCGGCCTAGTCACCGTCCTCGTAGGTAAATCAATCGGCATTACCCTTGGAATTATGAATTATTGGAAATAAGTCTATTACACCCCTCGTATTTTATAGTTTAACACATATAAACTATTAGGGAGATACGGTAGCGATTACTCACCTGAGATTGGCGTTTTCCCCGGAGTCCTGGCTCATCTCCCGTTCCGAACTTCTGACAGTTCTCGATCACTCCGTTACCAGCTGCACTTGCTTCTCGCTTCCTAACATCCTCCCTCACCGTATTATCCTCACTAGAACACTCCTCTACATCGTATATGTGTTTGGTGTGTGTTGTGGGTTGAAATGAGGCTGGAACCTAGTATTTATAGGCCTCCTGGACCACCCTCGCATCGCGACAAGCTTACGTTCGCGTCGCGATGACACACGTGAATGATTGCCTGAATGATTGCCTGATCGCGCAAATCACGGAGCTGCCGACAGTCCGTCGCATCGCGACCACCACACCTGTCGCGTCACGACCTGTAAATTTTATAGATTATACTAGACTCAATTTGCAAACTTTGTGCACTGGTTTGAGGTCCAACCGATTTTTGTAGAATTAATTATGATTTTTCTAAGATCGGCATACAATGCTGATTTTTATATGAAATTATAACTAATGTTTTTCTTAGCTTATAATGACCTAACATCATTACCTGGTTACACCAAATGGTATAACGCTCTTACTTTTGATTTAAAATTCTATCCCGGACACGGGTGTTACATTTACGGGCATGCATGGATGTGTGTTATCTTAGGGAATTATGGGTGCTTTTTGAGTTCCTAAATGAATGATCTTTTCGTAATTTTTGTAACAAATAGATTTTTAAGTTATGGTTCTCAGAGATGAAGGAATGGTTTAGAGATTTTACCCTTGAATAGAGGTTGATATGGATTGATGTTGAAGGTGTTCCTGTACGCGCATGGAGTAAAAGTGCTTTCAGGAAGATTGTGACAAAGTGGGGGAAACTATTGTACATGGATGGTTACCTGGGTGAAAATCTATATAATAATAGATTGCATTGAGTCGCCTTGAGTGAATATCATTTTTGAAAGGTAAATGTAACACCCGTCGTATGAGCTACTAGAAATTGGATTATCTTTTGAAAACCATTAATCATTTAGATAACTAAGTGTAGTTTTGGTCCCAATGTTTAAGTAACAAAACAAAGTTTGGAAATTTATCTCATTTGATTTACAATTTAATGATTCTTTTAGAAAACACATGTTGCGAAAAATTGGTCTCAAACAGTAAAGTCTCTTAAATCTTAAAACTTGTCAAGTCATATGAGGATGCCATAAATGAATCAAGGAGCAATAGTTTAAATAAAAGAACTACATTCAATAATATTTATGCACAAGTCTTCTAAATATTCAAAGTTATTTCCTTCAATGGTCATCTCCTAAGTCTTCAATAATCTTCCATTGCGAGTACATATTAAAATAATAAAATTAGACTCGGGAGTCTAGTGAATAAACCTAGAGTTTGACTTTTGAATAAAATTGGATAATGGAAATAATCCAACTCCAAAGTCAAATTCTTAAAAATATTTTCAAAACCATTTATACACGTAAGTAGGTGGGGATAAGTAGCATTTGCAATAACCATTTGACAATCAAATCAAAAATATACTATGCAATTACTAAAACCTACAATGATCCTACATAATGATTTTAACAACTACAAGAGAGATCAAGAAAAACCAACCTTGAGCAAAATCGATTTGCTAGAATACCTTTGATGAAGAACAATTCCACAAGTGTTAAAGAAGACAGTACCCAATAGAGAATACCTCTAATGGTTCACACCCAATAAGTCCAAATCATTTAGATTAATTAGGTAATTATGAAAGCTCGCTATAGAGACTTAGAGAGGGACTATAAATCCATCTGAGAGAGAATAGAAACTCCAAGTCTAACAATGAGTGAGGAGTGGCGCAAGATTTCCAAGATGCCAAGGGTTATTTATGGCTGAAGCTTTCTTAGAGGATAAGTTTATTTGAATAGTAACTAGATAAGGATAAATAATTAAATAATCCAATTTATCTAAAACTCAAACCTCCTTCCTTATATAGCCATGAACGAAAATTTGAAGGCTTATCCCTTTATAATTTACGTACCTCATCTTATAGGCTCTAGAATATTCCTTTGTCCAACTATTTGACAATTAATATCCAATCCATGTAATTTTGATTAATGCCAAATTAATTCTAAATTAATTCCAAACTAGTTTCTAATTAATTTATCATCACATGACAAATTAATAAACTATTTCTCTCTCTCTCTCTCTCTCTCTCTCCCCCTCTCTCTCTCTTAATTAACTCTAATACTATTTGGACCATTGAAGGCAACCCAAAAAGACCCTGTTATTAATGGAAAGTCATTACCAATTAATGAGTGTATACTTGCAGATAAGGTCCTCCAAACATATTTCCTTTGAATTCCACAATATACATATATAAATAACATCACTCCGTTATTTTTGTCCATATATTTCATAATGATATTGTATCCTTCCTTCTATTCAAGTCTGAGTTGAGCAACTAACATTTCATGCCCAATTGCTAAAAATGTTGATCATATGATAACTCATTTTGGATGAAGCTATTTTGGTTTACCAATAAACTATCAACATCTAGGTATGGCATATCAAGAAATTTGTGCAAGCTACTACTCTTTCTTTTCATAACTTTTTGTACCATTATCAATGTAAGTTTTCAATCATATCATCTGAAGCTTGTATTCCTAAGAATATTAAAAGGTAAACAAATGTATTATATTAATATTTTGATAATCTTAAGAATATTGATCCTACTTAATTACACCATTCTACATTTATATGTGATTCATATATTTTGATATGGTAATTGTTGTAACATACAACAAATTTATTCTCAAGGTTTGTTCCATATTTTAAAGAAAATCAATCATTACGACGTCTATACATAGGATATACATTGGTATCTATGGTCGTGTAGTCATAGTATTCTTAAGGAAGTTTTTGGTACACCTTCATACATGGAGACTGATCATTGTGCACATCACATGGATCATGAAGCATAAACTCATACACAAGTTGCAATAATTCGTTTTTATTTTTTTTTGTCTGGGTCTTCAGACGACATCACTTTGTCTATGTTTTCTACAATTGGTAGTTTATCTATCCCATGAAGGAAAATATAGAAGGCCTCGTTTCTAGAAATCAATTGTATATTGAAGTGTGCAAATTAATCCTTAGCAAATGCCAAATGCTTGAAGTGTAAGATCTCGTTTTAAATTTATAAAACCGATCTTAACTCAACTAAGAACTATTACATACTAGGAAGTATACCTAATCATATTGCATTATAGGTGTGGTAAGAAAGGATGTCGAACTCTTGGGGAGCAAGAATGAAACAGAATAACTCATCTGATTACTAGTTAACGCTGAAAACAAAAAATAAAAAGGGAGAACTTGCAATTCTCAAAACATACACAAACAAAAGAAACAAAGGCAAACTGATAATCGAGAGTTGAACTAGAAGTAGATATAAAGGTATTCTTACTTAAGCTTGACTACTCCCTTCATTTGTGATTGATTTCTATTAAGTGCAATAGATATATGTTGTTCATTGATTCCTGAGTTGATTAGTTCTCTTGATCCATTCACTAATCCTAATGATTTTAAGGACATCTAATCACAATGGTCATGTAGAGTAGTCATCCCTAATATCAGTCATTAAGTTCATATCATGCAGATTTAATCAGGTAATTAATATAAATGATCATGATAATTAATTATTTGCACAAAAAGGCCATCTAATGCAAGCTTAAATATTAACGCTTATTACTTTGTTAACCTAACCCTGGAATTTGGTCCATCTCTAGTCATACGTGCCTAATAGCCATATTACAGTTATGATTCAAGTTACATGATCGGATTGGTCCTATAGACTATAATAACTCAGCAATAGGCAGCAAAGATTCAAACTTTAACATGTAAGGATCTTAGATTAAACTAATATAATAATAAAACAACCATTAATAATCAAATATCAATCAAATTATAAAATTAGGATTTCATACAAATTGAATAAGAACAATGGGTATAACCTAAAATCTAGAACTAGACTTAAAAAGAAACCATAAGTATGCTAAATATTGACAGTAAAGCAAACACATTTATAACCTAATGATTCTCTCTCAATTCTTCATAATTATGCTCCATAGTAACCTTACAGCTGCCCAACTGTCTTTTGAACTCTCCAAACGTTGATTCTAGGGTTTTTCCTCAGTCAAGGTATTCTAGAACTCCCCTAAAAATCAAAAATGAAGTCGTATTTATAATTTTCAGCCGACAAATAACTTGTCGTGTTGGGTCCTTCGACGCGTCACATGGAGCATCAATCCAGCGATTCATCTTTATCGTTCTATGTTTCGTTATATTCCTTCCACGCAGCGCGTTACATTTTGGATGCGTCGTGTATTTCTTGTAGTTTGCCCATTTTCAGATAATTTTGCTCCAAAATTATCATAAGTCCTAAAACAGATAATACAAACCATTAAGTAACATTATATTTAAATTTCTATCCAAAATACAGCTTATAGCTCCCTGATATCGCATAAATTATATGTATAAATAATGCAATATGATATACTCAACTAAAAAACAACGAAACACGATTACACTAATGCAATAATATATAATAAAATGATTTTTTGTGTTTATCTTAAGCAAATATGCAAATATACCTGCTTTAAATGCCCAAATAAATTTCTATTTTTCAAATCATATATAAGCTTGTCTATTTTCTATTTGAAAACGCATGCTATCATCTGCATAATGTCATTGCATTAAGTAATTATACATCATGTATCGTGTCCCACCAATGAAAGAGGAAGGTAGTATCACTCTTTTTCCAGTTAAATAAGCTTTTGTTTCACCTCTGTCAACTATTTACGAAGTTTTTCATACAATCTGCATTGCAAATGCGTTTGTTGTAATCGAATGTACGTTAACCTCTCTGACTCAACCATCGTATATACATCGACAACGAATTTTTGAAATAGACGACTTTTCCAGAAAAGTAGAAAACATTAATTTTCATGATCTTGTATTTTGTATGGAAATGATTCATGCATTGTCAATTGTGTGTGCTTTTGTGATCTAGTATGGATAACACCTATATATGAAACGTCAAGATGATATCCATGATCTCCATAATGAAAAAACAAGTATTGTAACAGTGTATATGATGGGTATAATTTATTAATGCTTTTTAGCCGTCCAATTTTAGTCTTGACAGCAATATCTCTTTTCTCAACAAATGTTTCAACATCCCCAACAATTAGTATGACTACCTCAGATGACATCCACAGGCAAATTGTATACCCTACCATATGTATTGCGATTAGCTAACGATATAATCTTCATCTCTTCAAATCCATTATTGTTGAGTCTATCGCAAACCATCCTAAAAGTTTTTACATGTTTATGATGCTTCTCTAAAGTATCCTTCAATTCTGAAGCAAGAATTGTATCAGTCTCTTCATATTCATCTATTGCTTCATCTGATTATTTACTACATAATAAATGGTACTATTACATCTAAATGCATTGTTTGTAACTTTAAACCATGCAAATACAACCACTATTTACCTCATGCACTTTAGATGACTTCTAATCTTATTATTAGTGTCATAAATGTATAGTTGGACGAATTTTAGTTGAACATCAACTTCTAGAAACAGACTATCGTTGCTATGGTAATTTTTTCAATGTATAAGGGTATCTACCCCTATTGACGAAAGTGTCTACTTTTGCATAGAAGTAAAAGCAAAAAAAATCATATCGTATCCGCATGGTATGTTCCATAAAGTGTTTGTGTTTGATGTCTTTCTTCTTGTGTAGTTTCAACTCTTTGGGAGGACTTCTCAATGTAGGTATCGTTACTTTCTATGAAGACATCAAATAACATATTTCTTTCTATGTTTATTATGGTACTCTCTTTTCGACTCTTTACACCATAGGATAGCAAGAGAGGATTCAAATTGTTCAGATGGGTTTCCTATGTCTTTATATTCTACAATAGAAGGGAGACGATTTTTTAAGCAAAATCACTTCAAAACGTTTATTTTTTATTGACAATAACCCCTACATGCAACTGGAAGATCAAAAAACTGCCATTACAACTATATGTATTCTTCATCATCACACACAAGCTAAATCATAACTACAACCAACCAAAGAGTCACACACAATTGGACAACACTTCACAAAACCAACACAACCTACACATGATTATTCCAAAATCAAGCCCATTCGGGCACTCCACATGGCATAGGAGCTCTCACTTTGCGACAACTCAACAAAAAAGTCTTCTTGTTTTATATAGGATATACATAAGTTAGAAGTTACTGACTTATCAAAAGCTTTTTATTCAACCCAATAGACAATAAAGATTTTTTTTGTATGTAAACACTATTAGTTACTTATTAGTAGTGTCAAATCAACATATGTCTAGAAATATTTTCCATATTTTGAGTTAAAATTGCTCTCCCGACTATAGTTAGATAGGTATGTTCTAGCTATTTAGGGCCAAAACAAGAAACTCACTAAGATATCATGTCAAATTTGAGCTTTAGAGCATCTACGATGAGCTTTTTATTTTTTGTGCATAAATCACAAGATCGATGCATCAAAATTTTCACTATAGTGGAAAATAGGGTTTTTGACATCGTGGATAAAGCTTTTCTTCTACATGAAGTGGTTAAATATAAGGAGCCCACAGCCCACATTTTAATTTAATCTTTTTGTTTTATTGCCTTGTTATAATGGAAAGGATAGCACTTTTTTTTAATTTAGACAAAATTATACGGTTGGTCTTTATGATATGTTGAATCTTTTTTTTTTTAAGCATATGTCCCCGAAGTTTATTTCTCTTGTACCATCAGTCGATCAAATTTATCATGTGTGGGGTTAGTCATTGATGCATATAAATGACTTTTCTATCTTTTTAATTTAGTTGGTCTGGATACATCATATATGGGTTTATACCCAAGTTGTTTCGGTAAGGAAGAAGCAGAGGTGCACAAAAGCCGGTTAAAAACCGGTTTCGGTTATTTAAAAACCGGTTTTTTAAAAACCGGTTTTTTTAAAAACCGGTTTCGGTTATAACCGGTCCGGTTTTGACCGGTTTTTTTTAAACGAGATTGAGTTTCAAACCGGTTTTTTTCGATTTTTAAACCGGTTCGGTTCGGTTAACCGGAAGAAAAACCGGTTTTTTTCGGTTTTTAAACCGGTTCGGTTTCAGATAAAAAACCGGCTAAAAAACCGGTTCGGTTATTAAAAAACCGGTTATTAAAAAAACCGGTTCGGTTATTATTTTCGGTTATTTAAAAAACCGGTTTTTTTGTGCACCTCTAGGAAGAAGTAGGAAAGAAAGAGAGACAGAGATAGTTACACTGAAATAAATAGATAGTAATGATTAATGAAGACGTCGGGTGTAGGTTTGGGTGTCGGTAGAGAATTGTTTTTTCTATAAGGATGTTGTCAAATATACTCTAATCTATTATATTTTAGTCAAAATGCAATGCAATGATGTCTATTAGACACCAATAATTTTTAAAGAGAGGTTCAATGTACCAATAAAAAATAATCAAACTGAGAATAGAGTGTAATTCGAAACTAGAGTCGAGTATAGGAAAAAACTTCCTTTCTATAATTAGATCATGAAAATTAGTTAATTTATACATTTAAAATAAAAACAAATATTCAATATATTTTGACAAACCTTTTTATCATAAATTTATTTTTAATTTTACAAAAACAAAATAGATTATTATATTTTTAGTTTTATAACTAAATTTTATTTTTGTTTTATGACTTGATATGAAATATATAGACTAGATTAATAAATAAAATGATGAACCCATTTATAAACCATTGAAAGGTCTATGGATAGTAGAGATAATTAACAAGATGTTGAAATGCATGTCATGACTCATTACATTGGTGACGTTCCATAACAAACAGTATTGTCGCAGTACTATGGAGTATGGACCTCTAAATCGGACCCAACATTAAAGAATTTTCATAACCTAACACCAGACACGTTTGCAACCCGATTTCCACAAGTACCGTCACCAAACAAAGACTTATCAAGCGAGAAACACATGAAAAACAAAGATTATGAAAATAACATACTCCATCTCCATAAAAATAAAAGTACAAACTACAAACCAACAGCTCTTAAGTGATACAAAGAAAACTAACAAATTCCTCAATCTAAACTCTCCTCAAATAGGCCAATTGCAATTTTCGTCACGTTATATCATCAAAAATAAATCTAAAACTAGACATAACTGCGGGAAATTCAAGACATACTGCTACAAAAGTGGCCAACCAACCTCCATTCATACTCGCAGTTAAAGAAGCTTAAAAAGCAAACCGCCATGAGCCGCAAAGAAGGGTGCAAACACAAGCGATTCAACAGCCATTAACTTTATCAAAATATTAAGAGATGGACCCGACGTGTCCTTTAACGGGTCCCCGATCGTGTCACCTATCACAGCCGCCTTATGTGGGTCCGACCCCTTTGGTCCAAGTGTCCTCGCATGTTCAGATGCACCCGCCTAATCAAAATTGAAACAAAAATTTTAGACACAAAAATTGCAAGAATCAGCAATATTCAGGGACCAAAACTATAAATTACTCAAAAAAAAAATTATCACCTCAATATACTTCTTAGCATTGTCCCACGCACCACCTGTATTCGAAGCAGAAATTGCCACCTGGACACCGGATACCAAAGACCCAGCAAGAACACCGGAAAGCGTCTCAACCCCAAAAAACGTCCCCACAATAAGCGGAGTCAGCATAACAAGCGCGCCAGGTGGAATCATCTCCTTAATAGACGCATCAGTCGAAATTTTAACACACGTGGCATAATCCGGCTTCGCGGTTCCCTCCATTAAACCGGGAATGGTATTAAACTGTCTCCGAACCTCCTCCACCATCTTCAACGCCGCACTTCCGACACTCTTCATAGTCATGGCGGAAAACCAGTACGGAAGCATGGCCCCCACAATCAACCCGATAAAAACCTTCGGAGTCAAAACATCGACAACTTCAATTCCGGCGCGGCTCACGAACGCGCCAAAAAGCGCAAGTGACACGAGCGCGGCAGACCCGATCGCAAACCCCTTTCCGATTGCGGCGGTGGTGTTTCCGGCGGCGTCAAGGGCGTCGGTGCGTTCGCGGATTCGGTGGCTCATTCCGGCCATTTCGGCGATTCCACCGGCGTTGTCGGAGATTGGGCCGTAGGCGTCGATGGCGAGGCCGGTGGCGATGGTGCTGAGCATTCCGAGGGCGGCAACAGCGATTCCGTACATGGCGGCGAAGGAGAAGCTGACGAAGATTCCGATGGCGATTGCGAAGATGGGAATGATGACGGATTTGTAGCCTAAGGCGAGGCCGAAGATGACGTTGGTTGCGGCGCCTGTTCGGCAGGAATCGGCTACGTCTTGGACGGGTTTGTAGGCGTTGCTGGTGTAGTATTCGGTTACGAAACCGATTATGAGTCCGGCCCAGAGACCCACGCAGACGCATAGGAAAAGTTGCCTGGGTAAAATGGTAATTTTAGTTTTGAGTTTTGGTTATGGAACTAAACCAACTCTTTGGAGAGTTTTGTATAGGGCTGATTATGAAAATAACTAAGAGAAGAGGTGTTCAAAGCAAAATGATAATCTTTTAGACTTTTATCGAGTATTACCACTTGTTTTGCGAAATACATTTTAAGGTTTGTTTGAAAGAATGGGTAAAGGAATGGAATTTTTATATTTTATATTTTATTGTTATTTTTGGTTTGCTCGAAACAATGAAATGAGGCATTAAAATATGTTTGTCATTAATAAATAAAAAACTATATAAACTAATTTAAAGAATGTTATTTTATGAAAAAGAAAATTAATTAAATGATGATAAATCATTGAATAAATTGAATATAATCATATTTTATTTTGTTCAAACTTATATTTTTGAACTATTTTTTTAAATAGTTAAAAAGAAATTATTTATAATCTAAAAAAGTTATAAAATAAAAAAACTAAATAATATGAAATCTAAAAATATGATTATAATAAGAAATAATTTTATTTATCTTTAAAAAACAAAAAGCTATCTAATTGAAGTTTTAAAATTTTGAAAAGAATAATATTTATTGAACATTAATGTTGAAATATGGTCATTTAGTGATATTACCTCCCCCATTTTTCGTTATTTTTGTGATTAGTCCTTTTATACATCTATGTCCAAAAGGGTAATTCTCTCTTACCAGTTATGCACGACTTTCTGTACACCAAAGTTGAAGATTGTGAAGGAAGAAGGAAGCGCAATCCAACTAACAATCGCAACTCCAACAGTCATAAGAACAGTAGATATGATGAGTTGATTCTTCAATGCTGGTTCAATATCTTTCACAGCTTTGATTTCAAAAAAATCAGTTGCAAAAAGTGTAGTTATCAAGCACACAAGAATTCCAACAGAGCTCACAAGTAACGGGTAACACATTGCAGTGAATTCATGGTTGATTCCAAAAGAAGAAATGGAAGCAACTACAAGTGCAGCACATGATGACTCAGCATATGAACCAAAAAGATCAGATCCCATTCCAGCAATGTCTCCAACATTATCTCCAACATTATCAGCAATAACCTGAAAAATTAAAATCATTATAATTTATTTGAATTACAGTTTACAAGTTACAACACGTAAAGGGTATAACTGTAACTTACCGCTGGATTTCTAGGATCATCTTCTGGAATGTTCCTTTCGACCTTTCCAACAAGATCAGCACCAACATCAGCAGCTTTAGTGTAAATACCACCACCAACTCTTCCAAACAACGCCATTGAAGATCCACCAAGTCCATAGCCAGTTATGGCCTCAAATAGACCTTCCCAATCATCTCCATAGTATAACTTGAATAAATTAATGGTAATGTATAACACCAAAAGGCCATTTGCAGCAAGGAGAAAGCCCATTACAGCACCAGATCGGAATGCAGTGATGAAAGCTTTCCCAACACCTTTTCTTGCTTCTAGTGTTGTTCTGGCATTTGCGTATGTGGCTATTTTCATACCAAGGAAACCAGAAAGGACAGAGGTAATGGCACCGAGTAAGAAGGAGATAGTGCTGAACAAAGCGGTGGCAATTGCGGGTTTGCACATCCTGTGAACATCGTAGGTACAGTGTTTGCTCTTTGTGCTGAATCCCTCAACGGAACCCAGGAAAACGAAGATCAGGATTGCGAAAACAACCATGAAAATACCCACGTATTGGTACATAGTAACCAAAAAGGATGTTGAACCTGTTATTTTGAATACACATTAGCATCAGTTTGACAATCGTTCAATAAGCTATTCTGTTGTAAATTAGGTTTTTAGATATTTCAACTTTAGATGTATCTATTCCTTGTTCCAGATCTGTTAATATGAAGTAGAGACTACTTAATCCATGAATGTTTAAGCTCGAGTTATTTCACAAAAAATGAAATGTACGCTTATTGAAGTCGAAAACTACTATTATATGAAGAACCTAACATCAACACAGAATAAGAACGAACGATTAAGTATCTCAGAGAACGGTAGCTGACAGATCTAACCTTCAGAGATGGCATTCTGAATCTCAGCGCATTTAGCCACGACGTTATGTTCGTTAACGCCTTCCTCTTCTTCGATCAAAGAATCATTGAACCCATTCTTGTTGTGTGCCGGTGAGCCGTTACGGTCCGGGGTGAGCTTTACTTTCGAGACCAAAGCCCATTGGATCAAGGAAAAGATGATACCGATCACGGCACATACCGGAATAATTATCTCCGTAGCTAGATCTGACAGTAACACCGACCCCATATTACCGGAAACCTTACAACTCTCCGGCAGACAAATATAGGAATAGTGGAGGTGACACAGTGTGTGGGAAAGCAGTGTATTTATAGTCGAAAGGGAGAAATGGTAACAAACGTAAATTAGGTAATTCTAGGGTTTTGCAGGTTAATCTTTAGGGAATGTATTGCTGTTTAATCTAGCAAGGATTAGAGTGGGTTTAAAGGAACTTGCTATGAGTATTTTTTAATCCAGCATATTTGGTAGGTAGTCAAAATTCAAATCAGGTATAATTAAGTAATAGGTCTTTTCTGGGGAAGTTTTTTCTTCTTATTTTTCTAATATTATCAGATTAGTGTATTCGATAAGTTGTATGTACGATAAACATATTTTATCTAAACTTTATTTAAGAATATTAAACTTTTAAAATTTACAATGGAACGTATAAATATAAAATAGTTTTATAATCAAACAGATTCCATAATGGATAGTCATCTGTTAATTTATAATTTAAAAGTTATTTATTAAAAGGTTAATTACGAAAAACGTATTATATTTTGTCAAAAGTTCGGTTTAACCATCAATTTTTAAAAAATTTGGAAAAAACCACAAATTTTTGGTAAAAAATTTCATCGAAGTCATTATTACTGGTTTTTCCGTTCATAATGGTTAGACTAAAACTTTTTTTAAAATTTGTGGTTTATTAGAACAAATGTAAATTTGATAGTTTAAGCAGAAAAATTAATGAAATATAGTGTTTTTTTCGTAATTATATAAATTAAAGTGTAACATTATCTAGGTCTAATTACAAAAATTACTATATTTTGCAAAAAAATTCGGTTTAACCACCATTTTTTAAGATTCGGAAAAACCATCATTTTTTGGTAAAATTTTCATCGATGTCACTATTACCGGCTTTTTCAGGTCATAGTGGTCAGGTCGAAAATTTTTTTCCAAAAATTGGTGGTTTTATTATAACAAATGAAAAATTAATAGTTAAACCAGAAAAGGTAGAAAAATATAGTGTTTTTTTCGTAATTTTCCCTTTATTAAATTTATCATATTTGATAGAGCATGTAATATGGAAACTAGTTTTTTTCCGGATTTTAACTAGATAACCACTACTATCGTGAAAAGTTGATCGCGAATCGTGCAAGATGTAACATAAAGCTAACCAGTATATTTTAGCAAAATTTGTTTAATATTCGAGAGGATGTTCTTTGTTCTAAACCAATAAACTTTAGTGGTTTATCAAAAATATGTAAAATATGTAAAAACAAAGATCATTCATCAACTTACTTAGATATAATTCATGATATATGTTACACCATCATCTTCGTTTGTATTTTCTTCTTCAATCGACATCGTTTATGAAACGTTCAACAATACATGTTGTTAAATTGTAGTATTTTGCCTCCCTCATCCTTAACCCCTACTGTATACACAAAATTATATGCAACCTGTGAAGACTTAGTGATCGATTCGAGATCAATTTATTTAATCGATTTAACTTAAAGTAGTTACGTGAAGAATAAACGGCACCTGCAAATAGATAGCGAGAAAAACTTGAAAACCATGAATTCTCTATTTCGTAGAAATTAGTTTATAGGGTTGGTGGTTACTTTGGGTAAGTAAGTTTTAAGTGGTTACTTGAAGATATGAGTTTTTTGTGATCATTTTATTGAATAACTATTTAATAATCTTGTATGTTGTAATAGAGCTATCCACTAAAATGACCAGATTCTGAAAGCATACATGCCCCCAGTGGCGGTTCTAGTATAGAGCATGGAGGGGGTTGTGCACCGGCTCAACTTTTGCGGGTCTTTGTAAAAAAAAAAAAAAAATTTTTTCTAGTACGTGGCACCCCCTCGGAAAAAAAATGACACCCACTAATTAACTTAAACTTTGGATTTTGATCAATTACCCACAAAAGTGCACCCTTTTTTCTATAAGTGCATCATTTACATTCGGGAAAATTTTTTTTGCACCCCCTAATGATAATTTCTGGATCCACCACTGCATGCCCCCAACAATTATTTTTTCGACTTTTACCACCATATTACCATATTTTTCACTAATTAAGAGTTGCAAACTACGAATGTGGTTCTTCATATATTAAGCTACATTATTTCTGCTATATTATCTTTGATGCATAACAGTGAGGAAGAACAAGAAAACAAATGGGAAGAACAAGACTTTTTATATCCAAATGAAAAATATCTGCTATATTATCTTCGCTACAAATCAATTGGGGGGAACAAGAAAATGAATGGGAAATAATAATAATAATAACCACAATTATGTCATCACAATCACATGTCTTACACAATTTACACCAATGTAATGTTTGATTGCATGTTATTAAGGCAATCGCGCGCCCCTTTGGTATATTGCCTAATCAATTTTTTTCTTTATGTCAACCATTTGACTGAATGTAGTCATTTCAAACATATTTACAAACTCTAGTATTCTGGTTTTCAACCCCATATATATTGCCCAACTTTATGCTTTTTGTTATTACCTTGATGCTACGCAAATCTAGCCTTTTAAGGGAATTCAAACATATATTCTTGCGGTGCAACATCCTATTTTGGGGATAAATTAAAACTTTTTAAATAACTAATAAATAATAAATAAATAAGTTAATATAATATTATTTGATGAAGTATTTTAAGAAGAAAGTCAAATTTGAGTTTATATATATATATATATATATATATATATATATATATATATATATATATATATATATATATGGGACTAAAAATGACAAGTAGGTCAAACTTGTAGTGAGTAATCTAAATTTAATCAATTGCCATTTTTTCAAGAAATAGTAGTTTATGGAGCTTAGATTTCAAACTCAAAAGTTTCATTAAAGACTAGTGATATGGTGGTCAAAATAAAAGATTGGGAACTAGGAGGATTAAATGTGCTATTATATATATAAAGTTAGACACTTTCCTATTTCCTTTATTTTTCACTGAATTGAGAAGGATATAAAGAGAAAGGGTTGGTTTCATTAGATCAAAGAATATTAAGGAGGAGTCAAGGTGCATTTGAGAGATTTGAAGGTATGATCAGATTATTGAAGCTTTGTAAGGTATAAATTGTTGTTAGTGATTAGGGTTAATACCCATTAGGGTTTAGTAAGCCCATTAGGGTTTAGGTTTGACCAAGAGCCCATTTTGTATCCCTATTATATAGGATTAAACCCTCAATATTATTATCAAGCAATCTCATATTATATCATGGTATCAGAGCTCTATGTTAAAATCCTACTGCTGACCACAACTCGCCGCCGCCGAACTCCACCTTCGGCGACCTAGTCGTCGGAGGTGCCTTCAATATTTTTCCCTTTCCTCTTTCTTTTCATAAATAATAATACAGACACTTGCATCAAACCAAATATTCGTCATCGGTTTCTTCTATTGCATCGTCTGCTTCGGCCCCTCTCCTCGGATGACATCTTCTTATCCGGACATTCTTCGTCGGTAGCCTCTGATTTGTTGTCGCCTTTCTCTCCCTCTGTCAACACTGCAGTCGTTGATCTCACCAAACTTGGCGCCGTCCACCGCAGCTCAAGCCTTCTCTCTTTGCTTGCTGCCTTTCTCCGGACTCCTCCTCCGTCGGCTCCATGATCACTTTCACGACTCTCCCCTCTTATTCAAAGGAACCGCCTCTGGCTGCCACTCCTCCTCTCTTCTTCTCCGACGAGCAGTTATTGTTAGCCGACATCGTCAGAACTCTACCACTGTTGTTGCCACTGTTTTTCAATTATGTTCTTTTTATGTTTTGTAGATTTTTCCAGTTTAATCGTCTCATCCCGATCAAACTGTGTGGGGATGTTAGTGATTAGGGTTAATACCCATTAGGGTTTAGGTTTGGCCAAGAGCCCATTTTGTATCCCTATTTATATAGGGTTAAACCCTCAATATTATTATCAAGCAATCCTATATTATATCAATTGTGAATCAATCTAGGGTTTTGGTTCTCATGTAGAATAAAAAATTGAATCGTCAATGGTGTTCTAATAATCATCGAATGTTGAATTAAGCTTAGTTTATGATTTTAACATCAGACCTTGCATGTATAAGCTTGATTCATCATTTGGTAGAGTTTTTGGTTTTCAAATCCTAGAAAATGTAAGAAATCTAAATGTTATGATTTACTCAATATTGGTGTATGTTTTGATGTAGGATACTTGTAATTAATCACCAATGAATCGCCACTTCACCATTGAAGTGGTTGATTCCATCTCAAAAAATGGAAATGAGGATATGGAACCTTAGTTCATGATTAGTTGTACTCTAGCCTTGATAACTTGTATTCAAGCTTACTGGTGCAATTTGGAACTAAATAAATGATCTTGGGGTTAAGAAGTGAGTAATTACTTGATTTTTTTGAAGTGGTTGTTATTTTATTCCAGTGGAATACATCATTATAATGGAATGGAATGAATTCCTTAATAAGATATGTTATTTATATGTGTTTTGGTTCAAAAAAATGAGACTTTTATAAGATTACACCACAATTAGTTTTTAGTTTTGGTTCATACCTACTTGGTCCGAGTACTAATGATCAAACATCCTAGTTGTTTATGTTTGCTCACTTGGTTTGTGTAACTTCTTTGGGGGTTGTTACTCGGCCTATATAAATGTAATGGGAACCCTCAATTCTAGTTTCTAACACTTTATAACATTTAGTTATAATCCATTGTATAAGACTAACTCACACTATATTATAAAAGGGTTATCTTTGCACTTGAGAATGTTGTAATACTAAATTTATATCCTTGAATATTTGTGAGGTGGTGATTTGAGAGACAACATATCTTAGAAGCATATGGTTGACTATAATAAGCTTGAAGTGTTAAGGTGAGTAATTATCCGATGCATGTCACCTATATAACTAAAGATGATGTATTGGATTTGAATTATATTAATGATATATGCATATCTTATGTGTTATGTAAAATACTATATGTAACACTTTATGCACTCACAAAAATTATACTTTGGAAAGTATTTTATTGTAATTACATGACTATGAGGTTTCCATATAATTTTCTCATGAAGTTATATATACACTGTAAGATCCTAATCCCGAAAGGTACAAGTTCAAACACAAAAAAGAAGCAAAATGGAAAATATGGGAAATTGGTCACTAGCGGCGCTAATACTATCATTAGCGACGTTAATGATGGCATTAGCGACGTTAATGTGCTTGTTAGCGGCGCTATTGTTGTCTGTATTATGGGTTTGCACAATCTCCAGTTAGCGGCGCTAACTTTAGAGTTACCGGCGTTAACTGTCATGCTTGAGCCAAAACCCTAGATTTTGATATTTGGGCCATATATAAGGGTAGGGGACCCTAGCTCAGCCGCCATTTGAGTCATTTCAGCCCCCAAACTCGTGATTTTCCCTCTCTAGGTCATTTGGAGTGGTTTTTGGTGTTCTTGGTCTCTTGGGAAGGATTGTTGATGCTTGGATGGTGTTAGAAGACTGTTAGTGGTGCTAGAAGTGGTTTCTCTTGGGTGAAGCTTCATAGATCTACACTTGTCTAGACCATTGTGATTAAAGTTCCCACCTTTATGCAATTTTTTTGGCTTTCTTATGATTTAAGTGGGTTTTTGTGGGTTAAATTAATGTAATGGTCCCTTTTAGTGACTGTCCATGGTTGGGAAGGATAAAGTTTGGAACTTTATGCCTTTATGTTCTGTTTTAGAAATATTAAGTTGGTTTAGAGAGTAAGCCAAGCTCTCTTGGGTAGTTTTGTTGAGCTTTGGGCCATTTTGGACTTGGATCTTGTTCTTGAGCTAGCATGGTTATGTTTGGATGTTAAAGTTAGAATTTTTATGGACTTAGGGACTATTTGGAAGGTTCCTGGAGGGTTTAAGACTTTGGTTGAATGGATTAAGAGCTTAATGTACTTTTGAGGTTGTTCATAGTTAGCGATGCTAACTAGTGAAGTTAGCGTCGCTAATTGTGCCTATTGACTTTTGTTGACTTTGACCTTTGACCGTTGACTTTTTGACCCGTTTGACTTTTGGTCAAACTTGAGGGTTCGGGGTACCGGTCTTAGAGGTTTATCATGTTTGATATTTAGGAAGTTCTATGTGGAGTTTATCCTTATTAGGAGGTTCGCAATGTCGGGATCTGAAGACGCGCGTGTGGAATGTTGTTTGACTTTGCGGATCAGGTGAGTCTTCTCACTATACTATGTGTGAAGTTACATGCGTAGGTAACTTAATTACTGCGTGTAGTAATGTATGGTAGCTAGGCGTGCCTTACCTTATTTGACTGTTGACTTGATAATAGAAACCCGATATGTTAGGCTGTATGCTTAGGCTGTAGTGCTTATATGTGACGTCGTTAGGCTGTATGCTCATGCTTAGGCTGAAGAATAAGTTGATCAATCTGAGGCTTGCTTCATGACAAAGGACGATGCATGACCGGTCGTACCTGAGCACCCGAAGATTAAAGAATGAGTTGATTTGGTGACGGACGGAACGAGGAAAGCTCATGAGTTATTAGCCAAGGTGGATCGGGGAAATCCTGAGAGCCAGGTTGTTCGGAGCAAGCCCGAATACCTTTTTGTGGTTGTATGTTATGGAATGGATCGTGTGGTATTTTGGGGAACTCACTAAGCTTTGTGCTTACTCTTTCACCCTAACTGTTCTTCGGGTATTTGTTGGCTTGAGCTTGGAGCACGACACGACTGTACCGCATCTGAGGTTTTGATAATAAAGTCTTCCACTGGTTAATGTTTGCAAATGTTTTGTTAAATACGATTTATATGTTTTAAATATAAAGTTTAAATTTGGATTATTTTAATTGACAACCCGTTTTATGTATTTAAACCGTTTTTAAAACGAAAATTTTTACTCTGGATTTTGGAGCGTAACATACACTCAGGTGGGTTAAGACTTAAGTGTCCACTAAAGACCCATGAAAATGATGAAATCAAATATTAAATAAGAAATGGCATTGTCTTAATTATGATATTATAGATATGCCACACTTGTATATGAAGGAGAGCTACCTCATGTACGGTACTTGAATTGATAGCACAAATGTACCTTAAAATGATGAAAATGAGGAGTAATGTATAGTACACTTTATGCTAACTATACACAGGCTTCAATGAGCCATCAAAATCAAATGGTGAATGATTATGTGAGGAATTTGGACGAGACAATTTGTAAAGGGTTTAGAATCATATTCCATTACAACTATTTAAAGTATATTATAATTGTTGTTATCATGAACCTTAAAATGGTATATGATGATGAATAACTAATAATGCATGATGATGAATGATTGATGATGGAAGTCTAATGATGTAAATGATAAATGGCTAAAGGCGTACGATGATTATTTACATGACTTTTGATAATGATGATAAATAAGTACTTATTTATTAATTTTATAACTATTTTGGGATTCTCGTTGGTCAAGGATTGTGCCAAAACATTTTAGCTTTAAAAAAGATGAATCTTGGTATTACTCGCTAGGGATTTCCAATGTCTAACATATGTATTTTGACATGTGTTTCAGTATTAGCAATGATTGAAGACCTTAGAGGAGGTCTTAGATTTTTTAGAATGTCACAATTAATGTAGTGGTTCTCTTGAATTGATGTAATGATATTAGATTGGAAACTTCCTACTCTAGACTTTTGAAAATATGAACTTTTGATGTTTTAAGAATATGGGACCTTATTTTGCACAAACGATGATTTTAAAATGACAAATAATTTTAAAAACTATTTAATCAATCCATTCAAAGAGGGGGTGTTTCATGTAGGGTCTTTAATCCTTGGCACAATTGCATGAATTTCTCTTCTAATACATCTATTTCCACCTCAGACTAATACTCTTCACTAAACTTGTACAAATGGCACAAACTCCTAATGTACTACATATTGATTCCCACAAAAAGCACGCATTGCCTTAATATAGGTTGGTGGCATATTCGACTTTGTCTTCTCCCAGACACTTGCATGTACTGAACATTTATGTTCTCTTAATTAGGGCTTTAACTGGATCATTTGTGCTGGAATTTTTGTTGGCTTACAATCAAGAAATTCTATGTAAGTTTTGCAAATAATGTAGAAAAAACAAATAATATACAATACAACTACTTGTATGTGAATCTTTAGGGCCAGACATTAAAAAGCATAAAAATACATAAATAATATTATGTATAGTGTATAAATTTATAAGGTACCGATTTAAAATAAATAGCAAAATAAAAGTTGCTTATTATTTATTGGTTAGAAGCATAATAAATAAATAAAAATGTTTTTTTATTATTAATTAGATACACATTATTTAACTAAATAATTTTAATTAATTAAGGAATTAATTCAAATGAGTTAGGGCTTTTGTAGTTAGTTTGCTATAAAGGTTTAGGAAATCTCATCAACCAAATATATAAAAGTGGATTTAGTGGCCATAATATGCATCTGAAAGAAAACAACTAAAACTCTGATTAAGTGCAATAATGTATATGATTTTTACAAAATTTGGTCCTACCAAAAACCATTTTGGAATACAAGTCTACCAAGGCCGTAACAAGCCAACATATCAAATTGGTAGTGACTCATTACATTACAAATTGTTGGGCTGATCAACATCAGCACATGAATCTGATGTTTGTGTTCTCACACAAAAGCTAAGTTAAATTACAAAAAGTAATCCAAGACAATCGAAGAGGACCTGCTATCCGAAGCAACCAGAAACAGAGGCGAGACTAGCCAGTGTTGTTGAGCTTTGCATCTCGGACGAGTCCTCAATCATTCGGTCAAGTGGGAGTTATTCGCTCCGGTTAGACCAACCATAGCAGATATCGACGGGTGAAAGGAAGTATTCCTTTCAGAAGAAGATTAGTAGAAGGTTGAAACCAAAAGCATGAGATCAGCAGGACCGAAGCAGCCCTGCTTCATCCGAATCAGAAGTCATATTCCTGATTGAGGCATACGGAGAAGGTATACAAGATAGACAGCAGGAGTCGTTGGTGACCTAGGCTGGTTACCAGATCAAAGGATTGTGACAAAACAAGAACTAAGTCCGGACCAAGGAGTTGTGTCCGAGGAAGCCAATCATCAATATATTTACTCTAACAGGTGGATTATGGTTTTTCTGAA
Organism: Cichorium intybus; assembly: GCA_023525715.1. NCBI lineage: Eukaryota > Viridiplantae > Streptophyta > Magnoliopsida > Asterales > Asteraceae > Cichorium > Cichorium intybus. Next base: position 52,568,729 of record CM042011.1, read on the forward strand.
AATTTTGGAAATTGAATGATTTCATTTAAAATAGAAAAACTTAATGAGTAAAAAGGTAAAATTATAGTAGCCTTCATGTTATTCGCCCTTTAAATAATTATAATGATCCAAATAAAAAATAGTCAAAAATGTTATTTTTAGTTAATTAATCATAACAATAGTTAAAATAATACTAAATTGAAAAATATATCTAATTTTGTTCATTTGCAAATCACGTATTAAGGCTAATAATTAAATGATTTTATTCTAATAGATGTTTATTCGTATATTATCTTCAAATTAATTACAATATTTATATATCAATTTAAAATAAAAAATATTATTTCATTTTTTTTAAAACCAGTATTTCATATTTAATGTCAACATCATAGTTGCTTTTAATAATTATATTTATCGATAATTTAACTATATATATATTATCTGATGATATTCGTCTAATTATTTTTTAATTGGGTTATTGTCACTGTAGCACAACCAAGTTTTCTGTTTTATCCGAATTGGTCACTAATTTTTTTTTTCGCAATAGGTCACTAAAGTTGAATTTGACGTGCTAAATAGGTCTCCGACGTTAAAACTAACCGGTTTTCACGTTAACGTCGAGATCTATTTAACATGTAAATGCAATTTTAGTGACCTATTGTGCAAAAAGAAAAAAATTCAGTGACCAATTCGGAAAAAAAAACTTCAGTGACCTATTGCAACCACAAAGACCATAGTCGGTCTCAATCTCGCACTGTTTGTCTCGAATCTGTCGTCTTGGTTCCGCTCTCTCTCCCCCACTTTTTCTCTAGTATTGATCGCGAATCACAGCCACCGCCAGTGCTGGATTCCTTTATACCACTACTGAGTTCTTCCGGTGTGTTTGTGGGTCCACAACAAAAAACTGAAAAACTCGCATTAACCGAAACCGAAACAAAACCGAATATGCAATTTTTATTTTGCAAAAAAAAATGAAAATTTTTGGTACAGTGCAGTTTTTTTTATAAAAACCGAACCGCGCCGCTTGTAGGAACCTAACCGCAAACCGTAATATAAACCGAACCGCACCGCGTATTTTATATTAAAATAATAATTAATTATATATAAATACCTATTATTATATTGAAAGTTAATACAAATTATGAAGCGGGATTACAAATATACGATTACGAGTAGTATTCCCAAAAACATCCATTTTTAGACGTTCACGACTCCACACTTCAAACCGCACTCTCGTCTATCTGTAGTGTTTAGAAATGTATTGAATATTTTAAAGTAGGTTATTGTAATTTGACATTTTAATGTGTTATTTGCTAAGTATTTACTTTAATGATTTGATAGTCTTTACCGCATTGTTCGGTGCCAAGTCCTAGCCTTCAGTTACTTCAGTGAGCTAGAAGAAATGTCGGTGAACGATCACTGTTTAACCCAGTTATCGTTCTTCGTGGACCCACAAGCACATCGGAAGAACCTAGTAGTGGTACAGAGGAATCCAACACAGACGGTGACTATGATTTGCGATCAATACCAAAAAAGAGGGGAGAGAGCGGAACAGAGAAGACAGATTCGAGACGGACAGTGCGAGATTGAGACCGACTATGGTCTTTGTGGTTGCTATAGGCCACTGAAGTTTTTTTTTTTTTCCGAATTAGTGACTGAAGTTTCTCTTTTTGCGCAATAGGTCACTGAAGTTGCATTTACATGTTAAATAGGTCCCGACATTAACGTGGAAACCAGTTAGTTTTAACGTCGGGGACCTATTTAGAACATAAAATTCAACTTTAATGACCTATTACGCAAAAAATAAACTTTAATGACCAATTCGAATAAAACACAAAACTTGGTTGTGCTATAGTGACAATAGCTCTTTTTAATTCTACCCGGCAATTACTTTCTCATATGCTATTATATATCGTTCCATTAAAAAGTAGTTTCAGACTTTCAGCCTTCAAAGTCCAAAGATTATTAAAATGTTGGTGTTATTTAACTTAATGGTTCACTTTTTTAAAATTATATTCTCGAGCATCATATAAATTTTCAACATCCACTATGCTCGGTTTGTTAACATCCTCATTGTGAAACTTTCGAAATTAACGAGGATTAATTAGTAATTTAGTATAGTTCGTTTATTTAAAAATAGGATTTAATTTAGAGATGATAATCAGGATAATTTTAAATAAACCTCCTTATATATATGGATGTATATATTATGACTTACACATATGACTGATTATGACATATATTACAGAAAACGTTTTTTTACACATCTCTTGATCAATCAACAAAACAAAACCTTTGCCTAGAGACGTGTGCCCAGATTTACTAATTCCGGACGACCTTGGCCATAACAGGATAATATATAAAAGTTCCAAGAGAATCAATTGATAAAGAGACGAGGTAATTACAAAAGTGCCATGCACTAAAATACCATATAAAGGGTGACGTGTCATCATGAATACTTTTGGGTTTGAAAAAAATAATTATAACCGATGCGAAATATGATTGCAAGCTTGCGAGAGCGGGTTTTTACATTAAGGTTGGGTTTGGAATGTTACAATTAGCTTAAACGTTAATTGTTCAAGTTTTTGGATATGTCGTGTTCGGGTTATGTTTGACAGATTAACTGAAAAACTAGCTGCTTGCAGAAAACTTGCGGGTAGTTAAAAAATTAACGACTAATTAAAAAACCAGCTGAGCTGAAAAACTATTTGATAATAAATGAAGTTTGGTAAAAACTAACTGATAAAATTAATTGGAAATTGTAAAATGACATAAAAGAACATGCACAAAATTAATCCAAAATTATAAGAAAAAATATAATACATTAAATTAAATTAACGTAAATACTAAATAAAAGTTTTATGATTTTAATTTAAATTTCTTGCATATCATATCATATTCGCGCAATATTATCACGAAGTTTTCGCATCTCGTGACGTGACTCTCGAAAATGGAAATCAAATTTATAGATAAATGTTTTATTAGTATGTGTAGTATGTAGTATATTGAAGGGTAAACTTGAAATATTTGAAAAAGTTACTTTAAACGTTACTCATAGTAGCATTTTAAAACGCTAGTTTATATGCTAGTTTATAAGCTAGTTTTTGGTCTGCCAAACATGTAAAGTGAAAAAAACTATAAAAAAAAATAGTTTACAAGCCAGATGTGGCGTGCCAAACATATTGGTATGTTAAAAACATACTTATAAGCTTCCTTGTTTATACGTTATTTAAACCAACATATGAACTACTTTTTGTAAATGTTCCAACTTTGTCCTTCAAAATAACAAACTCATACGATTTAGATAAACACGTATAAAGAAATCGGCTCTATATCCTAATCGTTAGTTATAAATTGATTTCCTCTACAGCGTCTATTTTCTTGCATAACCAATGGCGCCATTTTTCGTCGCCATCGATTCACAGCACGAATGTTTTAATCAAGTTCGGTTCACATAGATTTTTGAGGTCAGTAATTATTGATTGTATTCAATTCTTTATGGATTGGATTGTTGGGTTTGTATCCTCGCGATTGTATCCTCTTCATATGGGTTTCATTAGGTTTTTTTTTTTTTTTTTTTTCCATTCTGCTGTTGTGATCGGTTTCATGGGGGTGTATTTAAAGGGTTATATTGGTTTCCATTCTTGTAACCGGTGTTGCCGTTTTTGTTACAAACCAGTGCCAACTCGCTTTTACTTTTGAAGTGTATTCAAAGGGTTTTATTGATTTCCATTCTAGTGTTTTAAGGTATTTCGATTGGAAGTTGTTGTAGCCTTGTAGTGTCCTTTGGACCCCTTTTTCTCCCAGGGGCTTATATAATAATCAAAATGAATAAAATTTATAATAAATATGACCAAGCCACATATGAATTATCTAGCGAAACCTTTTGTATAAGTATTTTAACACCAAACAATTTCTCACCATCACGAATCACAATAAAGAACGGTTCACCAAAATTCTAGATCTGCTAGTAATACAAATTAATATAGATACATAAAATTTTATACCAAAAAATCTTATCTTATCTTATTTTATTTTATCTTATCTTATCTTATATCTTATAAAGGAAACATTTTTCCTCACCACATGCATTTGAAACCTCCATGACCTTTCAAATTCTCATTTAATATAATCAATCTATTTATATAAATATTTTTACCAAATTAATTTGAGATTTTTTTATTCCACATTGCTTCACATACATATATGACATCTTCTTTTTCTCTTATATAATACAATTAATTTGTTTTCATTATCCATAAAACTCTTTCAAGTCTATTATTAGTTATTAATTAGTGATCATTTTATCATATGAACATTCTATCGCAAGTTATAACTTTTGTTACTATTTAGTTTCAACTATAAAAAGTATCGAAACTCAAAAGTAAAAATTAAAATTACTTAAAACTTTTAAAAACTTTACTAGGTTTGAAGTTTATAGTATGTTGTTTTAAAAAGTGACATCGGTATAAACATTTTTTGATTCACCAATATGTATATACGTAGAAATTTAGTTCCTTACTTCAAACTTTTAAAAACTTGACTAAGTTTAAAGTTTATAGTGTGTCGTTTGTAAAAAGTACACTGGTGTAAACATATGTTTATTCACCATTATGTATATACATAGAAATTTCAATTGTTAATGTTTAAATATCTATTATAAAAAAGATCATTCGAAACAATGTGGTTCAACATTAATAATTTATTTTTTTACCATATTATGTTCATATTTTTCTGTCTCACATCGTGTCACACATTTATCTAACGTTTCATCTTTCATTTATACAATACCACTAATTTGATTACATTGTATATCCATCAATATTCATCATAATATGAGTTTTAATATTTATTATTAATTAAATATCATTTTATCGTATAAACATGTTTTCTTAAAGTGATAAAGTTTTTTATTTATATGTTTTAGTTTCCAAAAGTATTAAAACTCAAAAATAAAGATGAATATTACTAAAAAACTTTTGAACTTTATATCTAATCTAAATGTATAATATAAAACATAAATTGTTATCATAATAGATATCGTATTTGCATCCAAAACTCGAAAAAGTTACATAATAACTTTTGGAAATTCAATTATAAATAGATAGTTAAACATTAAAACCTATAAACATTCTATTAAAATCTATTGTTAATTAGTGGTCAATTTATCATAAAAAAACATGTTTTTATCTCAAAGTTTCAACAATTATCCTATTTCAAAATCATTGAAACTAAAAAGATGAATATTTAAAAGAGTTAAAAACTATAAAAATACCAATTGAGTTATACGTTCATAGTAAGTCGTGACCACAGTTTGATGTGTGATGATGTCACACCCTCAAACCGTATTGGCGGAATAGTTTAAGGGTGGATGACTTCATGAACAATATCATAACAAAGTTGCACAATAGTGAAAACCAAGCAAACATCCATCATTACATAATTGCAAAAGTTACATAGTTTATCTGTATCATGTTTCGATTACAATTACAAATGATGACAAAATATGCAAAATGACGTCGTAACGTCTCTTCAACCAAGCTTGTGGTTTACCTTTTTAGTTTCCTGAGAATACAAGTAGTTGAAAAAGTGTCAACAATTAAGTTGGTGAGTTCATAAGATTTTTGTATAGAAACGTCCTTTGTTTTGTAAGGAATAGTGTTGAAAACCAAGAAAATCCAATATTTTCTCATAAAATGTTTCAAGTCTTTAAATCCCAAAGACTAAAATGTAATATGTATACTGTAGTGTGCTTTCTTTGAAATGTGTGTTTCCACGTAAACAATTTATAAAAATATTAAGTTGGTTATTTTCCCATGTGAGATACCATATAACCATACTGTGACTAGTTGGCCTGCTGCGACGTTCTTCAGGCGTCGGAATTGTTAGACATTTGGACACCTCAGACCTGCCGGTCAAGCTGTAGCTAGCAGCTCAGGTGCGGGGTTGTCAATCCCCGTATAGATCTATACTCAAATATCGCGCTCTCTTACCGAGACTCTGGTTATATAAATGTTCAGGACTTATAGTAGGTACTTATAAAAGTACTGTGAAGATTCATCTCACAAAAATGTATGTATTCCAATCAACTTGTTTACGTACGATTTGTATATAAAACTCTTGTAATCGTCCATTATCATTTTTCCCATGATAATATAGTATAGTAAAATAATTATATATTTTTATATAATTATTTTTATCATGTTTAAATGTCTTAATAACTTTTTGTTCATAAACTATTCCAATAATAGTCTATTTTTAGTAATTGCGTCGTAATAACCTTATTTTTGTGAATAATAGCGAAATAACTTGTTCAAAGGTTATAAATATTATCTTTTGAGATATTTCACACGAAAATAATATAATATCTTGATTATAACCATTTTTGCTAGAAAATAGCGCCTTTATTTATAAAAACGTAGTTTTTACTAGTTTTCGTTTTTATAACGTTTTTATTCAAGATCTAGCATCTTTGTACACTTTATTTGTAGTTTAGTGACTTTTACACAACTTAATATGTCAAAATGTTCATAAATACAAGGATCTACTCATATTTCATGTCAAAATCATATTTATAACATTTTTGTTCAAGATCTAACATTTTTACATACTATAATTATAATCTAGCAACTTTTATACAAGCATATTATGTATCATGATGAACATCTTACAAAGATCTACCCATATTTCATGTCAAAGGTATTTTTACCCAAATACTAACTAGTAAACTGGTGTAAATCAACATATATATCATTTAAATACATATAAACTTGTATAAACAACATATATAGTTAAAGAACTTGTATTCTCCCCCAAAAAAAGGTTTGAAAATATGAAAATGTGGGGTATGAACTCACCCTTGTAGCGTGCTCGGTTTAAAAACTAGGTATTCGTTGGAAGATCGGTGGTAGGAATGAAGATCCAAGCTTTGGAGCTCGGAGGACCCTTGGACAAAACTATTACCCAATAGTTTTACATTGATGTTAGTGTGTGTAAATAGGATAAAACTTGTATAATAGTGTTTAAAATAACTAAAAGAAACTATCTTACCAAAGGGGGGTGATTTACACTTGAAATGGTGGTGGATTGCGGTGGCTTGAGGTGGTGACTATTTGAAAAAGGGTGTGGTGGTGGGGATATGTTTTAGTCGAGAGAAAGAGTGAAAGAGAGAAGATGTTGGTGATCACTTGACAAGAATGAAGATGTGAAATGATTTTAGGCTTAAGTTAACTTTTTTTTTTAATTCCATTAATTTAATCATAGGCTTTTAAATATAGGATTTGACTTTGTACTTGAAGATGGCGTTGGGAAGAGACATGTTCAGCCAATGGTAGGGGGGGGGGGGGGGTATTACTCTTTTATATATAATGCCAAATTAGTTTATAAAAGTGTGTATTTTTATAAAATAGTAAGTCGTTTTAGTGCAATTTTGTGCGTTTTTGACGAAACGGATTTCTAAATAATTATTTTGTATAAAAACATTGCCAAACATTTATTTTGATTGAATTTTGACTCGTTGGATGTCGAATTACGCGTTTAAGCGCAGTATACTTTCGTTTTCGCGATTTTCGGCATTTTACCGGAAATTGCATTTAGCTTTGAAATTAAATACTAGATATTATTACGTTACTTCTCATATGAATTGTTATTTCATATTTGATGTTTAAGGCACCTCATTTTGTATTTTGAGTCCAAACCCTGTGTACATTTATCCGTACACAGCGGTTTAATTGTTATAACTTTCACATACGAATTCCGTTTTCGACGTTCTATATCTCGAAACTTTCGTATTTACAAGTAGATTGTTTTATGAATATTATTATTTTCAAAATAATAATTGTACGATTTTCGAATTTCTACGCTACAGTAGTCTGCTGTCCGTATTTTCGATTTTTAACCGATAATTGTTTTGATTTAGCATACGTAATACTATAATATTAATAATTCATCGCAAAAGTTAGGGAAAATAACTTTTCAACATATAAATTAACGTACGCGTCGTTTGATTACAGTTGACTTTTGTTGACCAAAATTTACAATTGTCACAGATGACAACGTTGTAAACATTTTATTTCGCTTTTATAAGATTTATGCATATCCATCTTTCAAACAGTAGTCCTTCAAAGTTCAAACAAATATGTTTATATATATATATATATATATATATATATATATATATATATATATATATATATATATATTATAACAGATGTCATCTAATCAATATAGTTTCAGATGAATTTTTATCATGTACCACATTAATTTGAATTTTTTAGAAATAACAGATCGAAGTGGACATCTGTGATTACCCGTCCAAATTTTACGGAAACGATCCTAAAACTAAAACCAAAGGTTCATGGAATGTTGCAACTGATTCCTAATATGGTTACAATCAAGAACACAAAAGAACAAAGATATGAGAGAAATGATTTTAATCTCTCTACTTATAGATGTTTTCTTTCACTTGAAATTATTCTTAAGCTATGAGGGATGAAAAGTATATTAGTCTCTTTACTTATAGATTTTTGATTTCTCTTCTGTTGTGCTTCTTAAGCGATGTGGGATAAGAAAATGACACAAAATAACACACTATGAAGTAAATTTTGATCCCACATCATCATGATAAACCAACTCAAGAAGCTTTTTTATTCTATAAATAAAGGTCCCCCTCAAGTTAAAACAATTATATAAATCATTTGATATTTTTTACTATTAGAAATATTTCCAAATATTAAAGTTCAAGAAAAAATATAGTTAAAGTTTTCTTATTTTTTTTAATGAATTTGAGCTTTAAAAATTTAGTGAGTCGATCCAAGATGAGATATAGATTTGTTCATCAAGTTGTAAAAAATCGCATGCATTATGCTGAATAGTGCAATTTTGAACTTTTATTTCTTATTTAATATTGATGGTTAAAAACGACGATTTCTAATTTTCTCAGAGGTTATTCAATCAATATACACTTCGTGTATTCAAGCTATATCTATTTTTTATTATAAAGGAAGTCATCCAAATCAATATGGTTCAAGATAAATGATTTCTCTTTTACCACATCAATTTGAGGTTTTATTGTTTATCACGAATTGCTTCACATACATATATGACCTTTTCTTTTTATCTTATATAATACAATTCATGTGCTTCTATGACACGTGTATGTATTATCATATAGTTAAAAATAATGAAGAGATTTTTCTATATATATATATATATATATATATATATATATATATATATATATATATATATATATATATATATATATATATATATATATATATAAATTTGGTATAAGAATAACATGCATTTGATATATACTAACTAATAAACTTTTTTTTGTGCAACGCGCGGGCATTCGCCTAGTAAGTTGATATAAAAGGCATTACTACCCGAGTTGTGTCTTCATAAAATGATAAACATGAATGAGACAGTCTTTAGGATCAAGGTCTTTTTTATTTTCTGGATTAGCGAGCATAATAATAATGACATACATAAAAATATAAACATGCCTAGGGGTAAATATTTAGGGCATACCTCCTCTTCGCGTATGTCCATTATTAATCATTAATATTTTCAGTTTTTTTTTTCAGTTTTTTCATTAAGAGTGGATGCATACATGGAGACAAGTTTAGAATTTATATTTTTAAATCCCATATACTTGGTTTTCTTATTTGAATCTGATTAAATTTTTTATAACCCAAGTTTGTCAAAATATAATTCCACACTTCTGAAAATCAAGAAGACTAGTACAAATCCTTTACAAAAATTATGGCTCCGAAGAAAGATATCGAAGAAACATTAACATGGAACAATGAGAACACTATAATCTTTTGTATAGTTTGTATTGGCTACATTACGAAGAAAGGACATGGTCAACTCATGAGATGGCGAGACATAGAATAATTAGTTACAAAAAGGTTTGGTAAGCAATGTCACTTTAAAAGCTTAAAGAACAAGTACGATAACATGAACAAAAATTAGCGTCTTTGGAAATTCTTAAAAAACATGAGAAGCAAGTTTAGGGTGAAATTCAATTTCCAGAAAACTAGATTGTTTGAATGAGTGGTGGAACATAAAGTTGAAGGTATCACTTTTTTTATTTTTTTATTATTAAGTCTGCTTATAGTATAATAGTGCCTTCCTAGTTCATTCTATAGGGGAAACACCGAAGCCAGGAAATATAAACACAAGGTAGTTTGTCCACTAATTAAAGAAAAGTGGGATCATTTGTTTGGTGATGATGTGGCAATAGAAGTGGGTTTGTTGCTCCGTCGTCAAATCCAGATCCTGTTGATAAACCGCCTAATGACTTGGACGAGAATCAAAAGGTAGATGGTTTGTCTGAAGCTGCTTATTGTTTCTGGACTAGAGAGTTTAGATAATCAAGAAGGTAATTTTTGGAAGAAAAAAATTTACTGAAGAGGTGTCTGGTATCCTAATCCCAAAAACTTTGTTGTGCCTAAAACAAATAAAAGTGTGAAGCGTAGAAAAAGGGAGACAGGGGGTCTATTAACGAGAGAGTATATACAACAGGTTCAAGAAACACATTATGAAATTGGCAGGGATACATGGTGTCATGCAATGCTTATGTTTCGGGATCCCACCAATAAAGATCTATTCTCGAAGATGCTAAGTGATGATGCTAGATCGACATGGTTAAAGTTTTCTCAAACAATAAACATGTTTTGATTGAAATATTTTCTTAGTGACCAATTATCTTTTTAAATTTATTGATGTTAGTACATACTTAGATGTCTATCTTTTACTTTTGGATGCTAATATTGTTTATTTGAAAAGTTTTCCTGTTTAAACACTTCCAAAAGTATTTCCAACCACACTTCAACTCAATTTCAACATTCACTTTTATTTAACAAAGTTCTCAACTAACTTAAACTTTTAACAAATGACCAAATATCTTTTTAAGTCATTTAATCACACAAACAAATTTCAATCATACAAAGATTAAAATTTAAACACTTACCAAAAAGAACACGGTGTTACAGTAGCTTTCCTCGCACATGTAAAGTGATGATTATCTAGAAATCTAATCACCACATCTTTCATATTTCATCTTAAGTCAATTTCTATATGGATGTCATGAGTGACACCCATAGACTTCCATCCTAAATGAAATGCACATGTAGGATGCATATTTGGTTTTAAAATAATCTTTTCATCATCTTTAGTTTGTCATTCAAAATAGGTTTGTATGAATGCACAAGTATACTTATAATATAACACATAACACATAAAAAATGGTATGAAAATCTATTAGAATCAACACACACCATAAAACAAGTTTAGTGACATGTAGTCCGATAAACTCACATTAGTTAAGTAGTAGCTTAAGTTCTTAACCTCATCACCATTGCTACACCTCTACTCATTTCCTACAAATTCAAGAAGGAAGTGTTACTTCTAGTTCATCCATTTGGGGAAAAAAACCAAAGCCTACTAACAACACTTCTTAGAGTCATTAATACACTTCAAATGTAATGAAAACCCTCAAGGGAAGGACCAAGGACCAACACTCAACAACCTACAACTCACAAGACTCAATAAACTGCAAGATCGCGACACATGTCAGGATAGCGCCACTATTTCTAACCGGTCATGTCGCTAAAACAGGGCAGATTCCAACAATTGTTCAAACTTCTCAATTCTTCCCTTAGTCCAAACTCCTTTCACCTAGACCTCAACCTCGTCTTATATGTGACTTAAAACATGTCTAAACTTTAACATATCATCTCTAAATGGTTAAGATGTTCTTGGCTTAATGGATTAAGTCCTAAACATCTCAATGGATTAGAATCCATTAAGACATTGACTAAACACTTAAATCCAAGCTATTCAACATATCAAACTCTTGTGAGCAACCATTAAGTACTTAATCAAAAGGTCCTCCTCAAAGGATTCATCCCATAACTTTCATTACCAATTCCTAAGAGATTTCATCCATGGAATCCCCAATTCCATTCCACCATTCATAAGTTCTATAGAGTTTTAGTCAACCACCAATGGTAGGAATCATTAGGAGACATATACAGTAGATCCCTTCATCCAAAAACATACTAGATGATTTGTCTAATACTAGTCATACTATAATCACAACAAAAACTCAAATATTTAGGGTTCATAATGATCAAAGCTTCATTAGAATGATTCCAAGTTATCCGTGGGTTGGATAGTGATCACATAATGGTCTAGATATCAAATGATCAACGAGAATCATAAGGAAACCTTCCTCCAAAACATAATTTTCTGATAAGAACAAACCTCAAACCCTAAAATGAGTTTTCCAAACTACAAAGATGATGTTATACCTTAATTTGCTAGGAAACTTAAAAACATGATTAATATTCAAAATCTAGCACTTGATCTTCGACAGAACCCTAGAAATCGGCAAATCGCCATATTCTCTTCTCATTTCTCTCTCAATTCTTCCCATATCAGAAAAATGGGGAGAAACCCCATCTAATAGATCCTAATTTTCAAGAATTGGAAAAATGGTCCCTAAAATCCAAATCTTCCAACTTCTAACACCAATGACTTCCACTTGAATGAAAGTTTCCAACTTTAGTCTTTTACCCTAAAATTACAATTCATCTTCGTCTAGGTCATTAACTAAGTCAACCCAAACCCATAGTTTGGTCATTTGGCAAGAATGGCCCTTTTCACTAAAATTTCTATAATTAGGTCTTTTATGGTTTAAGGAATTGTCTAACATAATCCAATTTTCCATTTCAACCCCTCATAATAATTTCTCCAACATCTAAGTCCTTGAAAAGCTCAAGCTAGATATGCTAAGTTTGACAAAGTTGACAATTTTAGTCCATACGTCTTAATTTCTCATTTTTTGTTCAATATGGATTTTAAATCTTTCAATTATTCATCAAAACTTTATTTGGCTCATTGAATTATATTTTGAGTAATAATATAAAATTTTAAATTTATTCTTATTTATTATTATTCCTCCATAATAAGATTTATTTTATCGATTAACCTCAAAACTCTTTGGCTCAAAACACAAATGTTATGCAAACTGTGTCATAAACGCGCCGCTTTTCGGATCTAGGATGCATTACGTTCATCAACGAGTCATTTGATCTTCGCTTCACACGTTGTGTACTTTACGAGATCCCTTCCTAACATCGTTCCCTTATTCACCAGACGCGTCGTGTACATCATTGGACACATCATGTCTTTCAGAAAATCCCATTTATCCAAACTTTTGATAGAATTGTGTGTCATGTGACTTTTCAAGTTATGCGTTGCATACAACATTTACTGTAACATTTCCCAAATGCACATACCACAATATTGTCCGCTCTGGGCCACCCAACATGAACACTTCCCAGGGAGGTCACCCACCCACAAATTTGCCATACACAAGCACACTTATATGCAGAGTTCTTCCGAGATTTGCTGCCGTCGCTACTTTAAAGCGCATTGTGATAGGTAGGTATCCACACCCCTTATATGATAATGCTTTGTTCTCCTACCCGGTTGATGTGGGATCGATGACCTCTGCCCCTTAAAAATAAAAAGAAATAAGGAGATATCATTGATCTCATATCAACTGAGTATGAGAACTAAGCATTACATTATAAGGGGTGTGAATACCTACATATCATAACGCATTTTAAAGTTGTGAGGGCAGCAGATCCATAAGAACTGTGCAGTTAAGCATGCCCAGGCAAGAGCAATTTCAAGATGTGTGACCCTTGGAAAGTTTTCGTATCGGTGGCCCCAAACGGATAATATTGTGGCACATGCTTGGGGGATGTTACATTTATAGCAACACAATTTACTAGATATCATCGTTATATCAACTTACTATAAACGCATCACGTAGTGATACCATGAAAAATTCTCAGTTTGACAATTTTCCAACTTTTATCAACTTCTCAACTATTGACCCCTTTAACCAAAACTCATATAAAATGTTTAAAACACATATATTAAATATATAACAACTTACCTAAACATCATAATATCAAATCAAGACTAAATTATTGCTAAATGACCAAATTACCCTTATGGTCAATTTACTTCATTAACATTGATTTTGTCATCCAAATTTATGTAATTCTAGTTCAATATTTCACAAAATTTCTGGTTATTACAATATATTTCTAGAATATTTTTCTAATATGTAAGATATTTTATACTTAAAGGATATATGAACAGTTCTGACAAATAGAGACTGATTAACACATTCAAACATACAAAGTACGAGTCTTCAATAACGAGATGTAACTAACAAAACATGCTTCTTTAAGCTAAATAAATGACAATTTGACGACTACGATCACACAATCTTATATTGACACATATTGTGTAAATTTATATTTTGGTATGGTCAGTTATTACATGATATAGGTCATCATCAAATTTGAATACTAACTTGTGACCAACAAGTTCTAAACCGGTGTCAACACTTGTAATGCAAAACGATAGTAATGCAAACCGATATAAACCGGTCAAATCTTTCTAAACCAGATTGATTTTCTCAAACCAGCTTTTCGATAATTTGGTTCGGTCTGGTTTTTAGGATTTTTTTTACCTAAATCTTTTTTTAGATAATAGTTTGGTTATTGATTATTTTGCCCAAACCAGTTTTGTGGGCACCTCAAATATAGACACCACAGATTTTTGTACTGCACCAGACATTTTTTTTCAATATTCTTTGATTTCAAAGATGCATTATCAATCATGTAAATATCGAATAAATTAAATAGAGAAAAACCGACTATCGGAATCGAACCGGTGACCATCACATTACAAATGCAATACTCTAACGTGTGAGCTAAGTAGGCTCATATAATATTAATTTGACATGCATAAGAATTCAATAAACTCTTGGAATCTTTGTTATTCACTGTTATACTATTTGAATTCTTACCTATTCATATCTTATCTTATATCTTATAAAGGAAGCATTTTTCCTTACACCACATGCATTTGAAACCCCCAACTTTTCAACTTCCAACCTAATATATATTATTTAAATACATTAGTTAATTTGAACTTTTTTCTTTGTCCCACATTGCTTGACACACAAATATGATCATTCATCTTTCACTTATATAATACCACTTATTTGCTTTCATTATGCATCAATCTTCATCATGATATGACTTTCAAGTCTATCATTGTTTAGTGGTATTTTTATCATTCAAACATGTTTTTATCTCAAAGTTTTAAAGGATTATATTATTTGGTTTCAATTTGTAAAAGTATTGAGACTTAAAAGTGAAATTAAAATTACTTAAAACTTTTAAAAACTCAATTAAGTTGGAAGTTCATAGTATGTCGTAATAAAAAACTGACAACGATGTTGACTTCTTTTTATTCACCATGATATATGTACATAAAAAATTTCAAGAGAAAATGTTTGAGCATTGTTCAAATAAATTAAATCAAACCATTATCTATATAACAAAAAATATACATATATGTATCTATATCTATATATTTCTTATAAGAAATGTCATTGAAACAATATGTTTCAGGATAAATTATCTATCTTTTGTCATATTAATTTTTAGTTTTTTTTAATTTGTCGTATATTGATTCACACATGTATATAACTTTTAATTTTTCCATTATATAATACTACCCATTAGGTTGTCTTATCCTTTTATCTTGATCATACCATGGTTTTCAAAATCTATTGTTAATCAATGGTTAATTTCACATAAAACATGTTTTATCTCAAAGTTTCAATGAATTTTACTATTTTTTAGCTTTCAAAAGCATTGAAACTACAAAAGATGAAATATTAAAATGACTTAAAATCTATTAAAACCTCAATTGGGTTGCAAGCTCATAATACGTCGTGTGTCATAGTTTAACATGTGGTGACAATGTTGTAAACATTTTTTTCGTTTGAATATGATTTATATTTATTGAAAAATCAAATAGTAAATGTCTGAACATAATTAAAAGTCAGTCAATCATTTGTATTTGTATAAATCTTATAATAAAAGCCATTCAATCAATAAAGATCAAGATGAATTTCTATCATGTGCCACATTAATTTGAACAATTTTAGAAAAAACTAGAAGTGGACACCGGTAGGTACCCATCCAAATATTACAAATTCAATCATAAAACTAAAACTAATTGTTCAGGGAATGTTGCAATCGATGCTAAGTCAGTTACAATCAAGAACACAAAATCTTATATCTTATAAATGAAGCATTTTTCCTCTCACCACATTCATTTGAAACCTCCATGACCTTTCAAATTCCAACTTAATATAATCAATCTATTAATTTAAATATTTTTACCACATTAATTTGAGATTTTTTTCTTTATCCCACATTGCTTCACATACATATATGACCTCTTCTATTTCTCTTATATAATACAATTCATTTTTTTTCATTATCCATCAAACATGATCTCTCAAGTCTATTATTCAATAGTGATCATTTTATCATAGAAACATTCTTTTATCGCAAGTTTTAAAATATTTTTACTATTTAGTTTCAACTCTAAAAAGTATTGAAACTCAAAAGTAAAAATTAAAATTACTCAAACTTTTAAAAACTTGACTAGGTTGGAATTTATAGTACGTCGTTTTTAAAAAATGACATCGGTGTAAACATTTTTCGATTCACCATTATATATATACGTAGAAATTTAGTTCCTTACTTAAAACTTTTAAAAACTTGACTAAGTTTAAAATTTATAGTATGTCGTTTGTAAAAAGTGACACTGGTGTAAACATTTTTCGGTTCACCAATATGTATATACGTAGAAATTTCTATTGTTAATGTTTTAACTATATTATAAAAGAGATCATTCAAAACAATGTGGTTCAACATTAATAATTTATTTTTTACATATTATATTGATATTATTTATCTAATATTTCATATTTCATTTATATGATACCACTAATTTAATTACATTATCCATCAATTTTCATCATAATATGACTTTCAATTTCTATTATTAATTAAATATCATTTTATCATACAAACATGTTTTCTCAAAGTGATAAAGACTTCTATTTATAGGTTTTAGTTTCCAAAAGTATTAAAACTCAAAAATGAATATGAATATTACTAAAAAACTTTTGAACTTTATATCTAATCTAAACGTATATATTAAACATAAATTGTTAGCATAATAGATATAATGTTTGCATCAAAAACTTGAAAAATTACATAATAACTTTTTTAAATTCAATTATAAATAGATAGTCAAACATTAGTACCTAGAAACATGCTATTAAAATCTATTGTTAATTAGTAGTCAATTTATCATAAAAAACATGTTTTTATCTCAAAGTTTCAACAATTATCCTATTTCAAAATCATTAAAACTAAAATGGTGAATATTTAAAAGAGTTACGAACTATTAAAATACCAATTGAGTTGCACGTTTATAGTAAGTCGTGGCCACAGTTCGATGTGATATGACAACGTTGTAAACATTTTATTTCGCTTTCATAAGATTTATGCACATCGAACTTTCAAACAGTAATACTTCTAAATTCAAACAAATATGTTTATATACATAAATATTATAATAGATGTCATTTAATCAATATATTTAAGATGAATTTTTTTATCATATACTATTTGAATTTGAATTATTAGAAAAAAAGATCGAAGTGGAAATCGGTGAGTATCCGTCCAAATTTTACGAAAACAATCCTAAAACTAAAACCAAAGATTCATGGAATGTTGCAACCGATTCCTAATCTGGTTACAATCAAGAACACACAAGAACAAAGATATGAGAGAAATGATTTTAACCTCTCTACTTATAGATGTTTTCTTTCCCTTGAAATTTGTTTCTTAGGTGTGTGAGATAAAAATTATATTAGTCTCTTTACTTATAGATGTTTGATTTCTCTTCAGTTGTGTTTGTTAAGCGATGTGGGATAAGAAAATTACACAAAATAACACACTTTGAAGGAAATTTTGATCCCACATCGTCATGATAAACCAACTCAAGAAGCTTTTTTATTCTATAAATAAAGGTCCCCCTCAAGTTAAACCAATTATATAAATCATTTGATTTGATTTTTTTATTATTGGAAATATTTCCAAATATAAAGTTCAAGGAAATATATAGTTAAAGTTTTTTTTTAATGAAATTGAGCATTAAAAATTTAGCGAGTCGATTCAAGATGAACTATGGATTCGTTCATCAAGTTGTACAAAATCGCATGCATTGTGCCGAAAAATGCAAATTTGAACTTTTATTTCTTATGTAATATTGATGGTCAAAAGCGACGATTTATAATGTTCTCAGAGGTCATTCAATCAATATATATTTCATGTATTCAAACAATATCTGTTTTTTATTATAAAGGAAGTCATCCAAATCAAAGTGGTTCAAGATAAATGATTTATCTTTTACCACATCAATTTGAGGTTTATCCTTTATTACACATTGCTTTACATACATATATGACATTTTCTCTTTCTTTTATATAATACAATTCATTTGCTTCGATTATCCACCAAATAAAACACTATTAATTTAAATTAAATATTCGAAATTAAAACATGACCAAATACGTAATCTTTAAATTGATTTTAAAATAGATAAAAGTAAAATTAAATTTGAAATTATACAAAAATTCTATCCAAGCACAACCTGTTGGTAGACTATTAAAATCATGTGGTTTGAGATAACTCTTTATCTTAAACCATATTAATTTGGTTTTGATGTATTGTATTTATTCATTAAAATTGTTAAAATTCGTTGTTTTCCAAATTTATGACACGTGTATGTATTATCGTATAGTTAAAAATAATGAAGAGATTTTTCTATATATATATATATATATATATATATATATATATATATATATATATATATATATATATATATATGTTTAATTTGGCATAAGAATAACATGCATTTGTTTATATTCTAACTAATAATTTTTTTACTGCGCAACGCGCGGGCATTCGCCTAGTTTATTATAAAGAGCGAATATGAATGTAAAGAATAAAATACAGAATCTCAAATAACCGTTTAGTATTATAGAAGATAACGGACATAGAATTTGTATTTTATGCTCAAAAATCAAATTTATATTAAAAAAAGACCGTTCAAGTATTCATATCTATTATTTAAAAGGGTGTTAGATTGCATTTGACAAGTTTTTCAAACAAAATCTGTTAAGCAACGGGACAAGGAAGCTCCCGTGGC
The DNA here is from genome assembly GCA_023525715.1 of Cichorium intybus. Taxonomy (NCBI): domain Eukaryota; kingdom Viridiplantae; phylum Streptophyta; class Magnoliopsida; order Asterales; family Asteraceae; genus Cichorium; species Cichorium intybus. Next base: position 52,587,893 of record CM042011.1, read on the forward strand.
GGTGAAGTAAGAAAGTGTTTCAAAACGGAAACAATAGAACAACCAAAAGCAACATTAAACCACTTGAATGTGTAAACCCAAATTGCATGTCATAAACAAATAATTAGAAAGACTACATCCATTTGACCCGTTTCGATCCATATGTTGTAGTTGATAATTTTAGCTTCAATATATATATCAACATGCGATTGTTTGACAACATCCATTTACTTCCAATTTCCACATCTTCTCTTCTCTTCGTTTCTCTCTGTAAATTACTTGGCTTTTTTCAAATCACAAAATCATGGCTTCACCGGAAGGACCCGACCCAGACCCAGACCCACACCTGAAACCACAACCCTCCGTCACCTTCGTGCAAGCGGATCCTTCTAGCTTTCGTGCCGTAGTCCAAAGACTCACCGGAGACACCACCCACAAACTCCCAATTTCCAACCATTCCAGCCACGCCGGAAAACCCATCCTTACTGAAGTTGGTCGCCGGAGATCTTGTTTTAAGCTTCATGAACGAAGAAAAACTGCTAAGAAACTCGAGATCACTCTCAGCAAGGTATCACAGCCTTTCATGTCTCCGGCTGTGAGAGAGGGGAATGTGATAGGGTATGTCGGAGGGGACGGAGAGATGGTGGCGTCACCGGTGTCGACGTTGGCTGTATGTGGAGTGAGCCCTGGAACACCGATGGAGGAAGAAGAGATCAGAGCCATTGCAGAGACGGGTTTTTACTTGCACCCGAGTCCGATCAGAGAAAGAGAACCCGAGCCTGAACTCTTACTTCTGTTTCCTCTCAAGTCGCCTAAAAAGGATCCATCTTATTCTTCATAAAAGCCTTGTTTAAATTAGAGAGAATAATTGATATCACTATTGATTAGTGACTGTACTCGATAAGTATACAACATAAAATATGAATTTATACAAATTGATGATAATCAATTAATTGAATGTTACGTTATATAAGTTATAGATATTTTGTTAATCATATAATTTATTCTATCAGTATTGATAATGTAAAAAAAAACAAATATATAAAAATAATAAAAGGTTCTAAAAACAGAAAAACCAAAAACAACCGAAAACCATTCTTATAGAACCTAAAAACCCAAGTAAAACCTAACTATTCTCTTTTCCTAGAAAATGATTAATTCAATTTGGGTTCAAATTTTATCAAAAATCGATCACACCCAAACTAAAATCTAAATTTGGAAATCATATTCCATACATTATTACTATTATTCAAACCCAACGTTACTTATGAAGCAATATGTAATGCGCGATTATGATTCCATTATTACTCAAACAAAACCTCTTTACACCAAGAGGAACAACAACAATAACAGCACCACCCTCTCTCCATATCTCATCAAAAAAAAAATCCCCCCACCCTCCCAAAACAACAACCATTCTCAATTTCTCATCCTCAAACCAATTCTCTTCAACGTACCGAAGCAGACACAGATTGCTGCTGAGTATGACCGTATAACCCACTCACTCCACTCGCGAACTGTTGTTTATTCCTTTTCCTTTTCGTCACCATCACAAACCCTTCCCCATCTCCACTTTTATTCTTTTCCACTTCATTATTCTCATCCCCATAAAATATCTTTATAATCGCGCTATCTTTCGCAACTGCCTCACTCGACCCGGACCCGGATCCGGACCCACCATCGCTATACTCGCCCCTCTTCTCATGAACCGGTCCAGACTCGGTTTTAACCTCAGAGTTATCATGAACCGACTTCACGATAAAACTTAGCAAAATCTGTCTTGCCAGCTCAGCCTTCTCAGCATCCGAACTCGTCTTTTTTAACTTCTCGTCTTCGGTGCTTTTCCCGGTACTTCCTTCACCTGGTTCGGAACCTTGCCAAGCACGTTTTGGCACGAACTCGGGTGCGTGTGGGTTCATGATCCGGGGGCTAGACCCGAACCCGCTTCCGGGGATTTGGTATTTTAAGAACCCGTTTTTTAACCGAAATGATTGGGTCATCCGGTAGTATAATGGGGACCTGGGCCCACATGGGACTCGAGCCGCGATTGGTGGATACCCGACTGGCTCCGGGATAACATCGTACACGTTTTGAGGGCTGAATGGTTGAGCTGCAGCTGAAAGTTTGCTCCCGTTTGTTTCGGTTGTACTCTCTGCTTTGTTACTTGTTTCTGAATTTTTAATTTCTTTTTCTGATTTTGGTGTAGTTTCGTGAACGGTATCGACTTCTTTTATAACTTCATCGTCTGGGATTGAAAGGTCAACATTGGGTTTTTCTTCGGTTTTGATCTCATCTGATGTGTTTTTTACGTTTTCGTCCTCGGGAAGTTCTTCTGGTTTTTCGAGTAAGGGTTTTAGAATTGTACCTGGTGGGGCGACTGCAACTGCTTTGTATGATACGGACTTTGAAGCTATGGCGTTAAGAGTCGGGGAAACCCTAGGGGTGGTTTTGGAAATTGAACTTGTTCTTGGGGTTACTTTTGGAGTCGCTTCCTTTTTTTCTCTGGGAATAGTGTTTTCGGAACCGTTGATGTGTAGTCGTGTTAGGTCGGGCCGTCTCCGGTTGAACTTTTTTGGACCGGTGTGTCCTGACCGGATCTTTGGGTTTGCTTCTTGCCATCCTTCATCGGAGATTGTTTCTTGAACTTCTTCTGTGATTAATGGCGTATTTTTAGTGGCATTGTCGACCTTCTTTGCTTTTTGGACAACCGCCTCTGGTTCATCTTCTTGAATGGTAGATTCTGCTTTTTTGACTGTGGTTTCAACAGTTTCATGAATCGCAGCGTCGTCAATTTTTGGATCGGTTTGTACTTCGGGAGACTTTTCGCCAACTGGTGATGCCTGATTTATATAGTGGATGCAAAGCAGGGTAGTCAATTAGAAATCCAGAAGCATGGTGGATTTGTTGAAATGTCAAAATTCGTATACAAACAGGCGAACAGTGTTTGCTATGATAAAATCAGGAAAAAAAGATAAAAAAAAATATTGATTTTGTCGGATGAAATTGAACGAATTATTCCTTGCTTCTTGTTATTTTCCATTCCTAATTAAGGGGCATGTGTGGATCGATGTGTCGTGTGGTGGGGATGTGCACCTATAAACATCCACGGTCCACCATACATTATCCATTAGCCAAAACTAAAAGAAAAAAAAAAAAAAAAAAAAAAAAAAAAAAAAAGAAGCTAAATGTACATTTGCTCATTTTTAAGGTGATCAACCTATTAGCCAAAACTAAAAAAATCTCGAAAGTTTTTATCGTTATTAATCGATGTTTTATTAGGCTTTCCCGTAAAACAAACGGTTTGTTATCAATTGTTAGTTGATACTAGTTAAGGTATTATTAGGGTTCGTTACAAATTTAATTGTCATGGAGTGTTAATAGGGAGAATCTAATTGAAAGATCTAGTTTTTTGTGATTCGCTTATTTTTAGTTGTTAGTTGCTGTAATTAGTTCTGCTTGTTTATTAGTTGGGACTTGGGATCATTTGAGAAGTTGAGGTATTGTTAACTTAGATTATGGTTTGTTGAATGCTGAATTATTAATTCTCAGTTGTAAGAGTTAAAATAACTGAACATTTGAATTAGATCATTATAATCCTTAGAATTAACTGAATCATCTAAATTTTCTTGAATTTGATTGAAATGAGCATTTGAAGTTTTGAACTCATGAATACTTTTGTAAAGTCCATTAAGATTTTTTGTATCCCCCTAGCAAAAATTCTGTGTAGTCCGCGACACTGGTTAGGGTTTTTTTTAACATTATGGAATATACTGAAAATATCACAATATAACCCACATTTATTTATGTAATTATTTATGACACTTTTTTTTTTAACAAATAACAGTTTAAAAAATTTACTAATTTAAATAAGGAAAAAGAAATTAATTTCAGTATATCTTATTTGGGGGAATTATAACTTAAATAATGTATATAGAAAATATATAAAATTATACTGTATGTCTGTATTTACATATAGTATACAAAATTCATATGAAAAATCATTTCATTCCTATAGGTGAACCAAAATGATCATGACATATGATCACTCATTCCATAAACTTGCTTGTTCCTTTAACCCATCCATTTCCGTTCTATCCAACCAAACACACCCAGTTTGTAGGTCAAGTTAAGTATTTAGTATATATTTTGCATATATTAAAGCATTTGATATTAAGGATTATAACCTCTAACCAAAAAATAAAATCTACTGCTTTTGTTAAACTTTGTATTTAACTACCTTGGCTCGACGTTTCCTCTGAGCATCACCGCCCTTGGAATCCTGATCTGGACTTATGAAATCAAGTAGATCTGACACACTGCAAGAATGAAGTAAAAAGTATATTGGTCCACAGAGGTATACTATTAAACAGTCCATATTGAGTAAAAATTGGATATACCATATTAATACCTAAGATGACCCTTGCTTGCAATAGATGCATCTGGTTTTGGAGTTCCATTTCTCGCTGCTTCTTGTTGCTCCAAGGCTTTTGATTCAAAATATTCAAGCCATGCAGCCGCATCCTATGTGTCATAATCACATCAAGATTAAAGATGCATCACAAAGTTATCGCTATGTGAAGGGTATTAAAGACATTTTTGTTACCTGAGTACGAAGGTCCTCTACTCCCAATTTTGCTTGAAGAATCTGCAATGTTGTTTGCTCATGTTGCACACTTAGGGAATAAGCTTCCATCAATGAAAGAGCTATAGCTATGGCATGATAGCTAGCAGCAGTCTGTAAAGTCAAACATATTTATTTAGTCAAAGGTATTGTTTGTGTTTGTGTATGTGTGTGAGAGAGAGAAAGAGAGAGACCTGTATATGATCGACTCCTAGTAATCTTTGGTTACACTTTAAAGCTTCATGAAGGTATCTGAGGGCAACATGGACATTTCCCATCCCTTCCTCCATCATAGCCACGTTAATATAAGTTGCAGCTGTATTCGGGTGAGAGAGTCCACAAGTGAAATATAAAAGGAACAGAGCACGGTTCACGTATCTGTGAAACACAATGTGATATTTATCATTTAATCTTTAGTCATCACCTGGTCAAATGTTTGACTCTAAAGTCAATATGATTGACTTACTTGAGTGCCAGTTCAATGTGTTGGAGACGATAGTAAAAGACCGAAAGATCCCCGTAACTTTTCATTGTGTCCGGATGGTCAAGCCCAAGTTCTCTCTCGTTTATGTCCAAAGCCCTTTGTTGATAAATGGTTGCCTACACAAAATTATTATACTTATTAAAAAAAGCCAATTTTCCATGATATTATTAAAGAGTTGCATGGATTTATTTTTACCTGATTAAAGTCACCAGTGTGGTAAAGAACTACTGCAAGGAGGCTGTATGCACTGGCAGTGGTTCGATGATATGGACCGCATACAGATATCATCTTTGCAAGTGCCTTGAATATTTCCATATACAAATGTTATTAACTTCCATTTTTATAGAAAAAAAAAAAAATGAAACTTTCTGATTTATTTATTCAGAAGATTATGTTACCTTGGTCCCATAGTTAACTGCATCTTCTAGTTTTCCTTTATCAAGGGCAATTTTGGAAGACTCCAGTAACGTCCGCCCATCAGCAGATGAACATAGTACGTGCTGTTACATACACATCAATGTTAGTATGTTTGTTTGTGTGTGTGTGTGTGTGTGAGAGAGAGAGAGAGATACCTTACAAACTGGAACCATGCTGATAATATCAGAACACCTAAACGGATTTGGACTTTCCATATCATAATCTCGTGAAACCAATTCCAAACCAATCTGGATGAGGTTAAAGCTAATCAGGATTTAATTAATTATAAAATTATAAACTAAATAAAAAGTTGATGTGAAATCAGAAATGGTACCTTATGAGAGAGTCCACGGAGAATTGATAACTTCCTTAAGTGCTGGTATTCATCTTTCATATTCCAATCATATCTTTTAGCCAGAAAAGATTGTAACCAATGTAACTTAAGACTTTGATCTTCAATAAATTCTTTACTTTTATTGTCTGTGGCCCACACCCCAAACAAGAAATTCAAAGTTGAAACAATTGTCGCTGACAACTCAGCAAAATTTTCAACAGAGGCAATAACCGCTTCAAGTATATGCTTAAAGGCACGCGTCACCATTTCATGAATACACAGTGATCGTATATGAGGAAGCTTGTCAGCAAGTTCAACCTAATTAGTAAAATTAGAGTAACTCAGATATGTATTATTTATTATTAATAAATTAAATCTCGGAACATTATTTCAAAAGAGCTTTCTCACCACACGTCCCAAAGAGCGCATACGTAACCCTCTTAAATGCATAAAATCAGTGAGTGTCCGCCCATCAACTGGAGAAAGTTCAAGTGATGCGAAATCTGTTACCTAGAAAAGGACGAAACAGTAAATTGGTAATTTTAATGTTAATGTAAATGCTAATGTCCCATGGGATTCAAATTCATTTAAAAAAAGTATATTACCAGTTTAGGCAATGCAACTTCATCATAATACGAATGTGCCATCTCAATAAGCTCATCTCCTGACTGTTACAAAGAGCATTTAGTATTTTTAAACAAAGTACACTTCTGAAAAGAGATGAATGAACAAACAAACCTTCAAGTGAAGACCAGTTCCACTTTCTTTCAACCGTAAAAAGGCTTCTTCTGAAATGAGTTTAGTCAACTCTGACTCCGAGTTTGACTCGATATTACTTTCTTCTGTATCTGAGGAATCGGCATCATTTTGCTTCTTTTCCCTCTTTTTTAGCATTTTAAATTGTTTTCCTAAGCCTTTAACAACTGTTTCAGCTTTATCTTCATTGGGTGAATTGTCTCCTGATGGTGTTTCCTGCTTTTGCAGATGTTGTACCCAACAAGATCCCAATTCCCATCTGATAGGCTTTCCAGAAGCTTCTGACTTTTCCAGGTTGGTCAAACTTTCTTTTATTACTTGTCTAACAAGACACCTTGAAGATTCAAGATTCCCTAGCTCAGACTGAGGTGAAGAGCATCCTGGTAATTCGACATCTCTAGAGTTGGGAAGCAGAGCCCTTAAGCTGTTAATGTTAAGGGCATTAGCTCCACCATCAGGCTGATCATCAATTGAGATATCTTGTGAGATGAACTTTGACTTTTTTATGTCACCAACAATCTTTACAGTTGCTGTGTATCCACAGTGTCTTACAAATACAGTACCCAATGAGGTGGTGTCCTGTAAAAGTTGACTGTATTTATTTAGATTTACTTAAAGAAGAAGAGAATTAAGTTAACTGGAATCAAAGGGAGACTTACATGGACTACTGCACTTTCATCTGCTGTTATTCCTTTGAGTAAATTTGTTATAGCAACTTCCTCAGAAGACATGGTGGGAGATCCAATACCAATTACCTTCACTGTTGACTTTGAGCTTGCATCACCTGCATCTCGCCTCACTGTAATAGACAAGTCCCCCACATGATCCTCACACACTATTGATCCTGGAGGATAGTTTGATGTTGGAATAGAGTCTATGACTTTGCGTATGGTTGAGACAGATTTGAATATGGAGACATCAACGAATAGGTTATGAAGCAAGAATGCTTTTCGGTCACGAACCACCCGTTCTTCCTCTGTCTTGCAAGGAAGGCTGGCTAAGATTGCAAACTCTGTGGCCCATGGTCTGTTGTCATGTTGACCGTTTTGCCCTTGGCCTCCACCATTGCCACCCCAGTTTGAATCTTCTGATGGAAGTGGCTGGAAGTTTGATTCTGAGTCCAGAATGGATGGAGGAACTAGCCACGTGTTTGCCCTAAAACCGTATGGAAGATTACCAAACTGAAAAAAGAAAAGCATAAAAGAAGTTTCAGATTACAGTCTTATTGCATCAATGTAGAACAGTAGAAGTATTCCAGCGTAATGTTTGTCAAGCACATGGTTAAACCAAGAAAATTATATTACCTTATTATGTTCTACATAGGCTTTCATCAAGGATTCATATGCCTGCATGATTTGGACTTAAAACTGAGTAACTCTCTCATAGAAATTTGTTCTGATTCTAAAGAAGTGAGGAGGTAGAAATGAATCAGAAAAGTAAATACTATACTGACGTTAGCAAAAGCTTGGCTGAGCTGTTGAAGAAGATCCACCAGGGAATGGCTTTGCAAAAACTGCTTTCCCAAGGCGTAGAAGCCCTTTGTGGATGCAACTACTTGAAATAACTTTCCGTTGCATATTTTAATCTGCAAATCGAGATGATGTTATCATCGTTGCGATTAACTCGCTGTTTTATTTCAAAATATATCGAATGTTATAATTGATAACATAGCAAATACTTAAGTTGTGATAACAATTAAATCTGTTATCTTAAATTCAGATTTATAATTTCATGATTGTGTGATGATGGAGTTTCGTCACGAGAAACAATGTGTGAGTTTGAGAGATAACCTGCATTTCGAAGTGATCACCCTCGCCCTTCTCCTGCGCATCCTGGCGAGCAACTCTTTTCAACTCTGAGAAAAAAAAAATGCAAGAGATCGATTATTAAACTGCCGTTCACCTCCGATAAGAACGAAAACTCAAGAGCAAACTCCAGGGCTTACGCAAGATAGGTGGAGTGAGATTGGAGAAAGAGAAGAATTCATAGAAATCTGAGAGCTTAGGAACCGGATGAATGGCTGCCATATCGAGGTTCTCCGACACCGGAGACGTTGCAGGCGCAGTTGTCTCTGTTTCGGAAGAACCGCCATTTTCAACGGTGTCTCCTCCATCAGACAAAGGAGAGACAGGTCGGCCGGCTGTGACCTGCGCATTTTGAGATCGTCCTTTCTTGGATCGAGCTTCACCTCCGGCGCCTGTGGTAGCTCTTCTGGCCTTGGGCTTCCCGAAACGCGTTGTGCTCGCGACGATATCCAGTAGCCTCCGCACGTGCGCCACAGCATGCGCCTCGTCAATATAGTCCTCTTCAAAAACGTAATGGCAATTTTGTGAATATTAGAAATTGTCTTCAAACTTTGCAAAATATTTTTCAAAAGCATATATTATATATCTAAAATTATAATTTTTACCGTCTATTTAAAATCACACGAAACAATAAAGAAATATGATGACATGATCTGTCGGTTATATTTTAATGATGAATATTACGTAAATTAAAAAATTAATAATTTATTATGCTTAATTAGAAGATATGTCGCAGAATATGAAAATATCATGAGTATTTCCGTTAAACCCTATACTAGCATATAATTATGTAACTTTTGAAATGTTTTTCGTTAGGAATCGTTGTGGTATCATAATTATAAAGTAACATTTTAGCAAGTTATTTATTTATTTTATTGCGTCGTTAAAGATAAATTATTTATTCGTATTTCTTCCAAACAAAACTACCTTTTAAGAGTGTAATTAAATACTTAAGGCTCCAAATTCCGTAAAAATATAAAAAGAAAAAAAAAATGCTATTGGTTATTTAATTTAATTGAAAAAGTGCGCGACAAAAATGGATCAGTGAGGAATATTACAAAGGGATCTTACTGACCAGCATTCCAGCAACACGTTAGGAGTAAACATAACAACACTTTTATGAAAAAGCTGGTGAAAATCAATGACAGAAATGTCGTTTATTAAACGTTTTGGTTCACGATTTGTAACTCTATGAATTTTTTAAGTGCCAAGATATAATGATTTGCTTGTGTAACGAGCCAAATGAATAAAACGAACTATTAGATGACGAATTAAAATCATATTTTTTGTACAAATGGAAACACAATATAATACAAAATCTTCTATTTTGGGTAAATAATTTTTTTATCGAGAATATAGTTACAAAAACTGGTTTATGTACAATAATAATATTATTTTCCAAATATGCAAGCATTATAATATATTTTGAACTATTTTCGCTCGTTTAACTTTCTATTATGGATAACATATAAGTGTATAACTTAAATCAGTTAACCTATAAAATTATTAAATGATTCTAAGTTGTTTGTATTTTTAAAATAATAATTATAGCTACAAAATCTATTAAAAAGAGAACTTGTAATTTGAAAAATCATTCTGAACTTTACAAATTTTATGAAATTTTAAAGATGTCGAATAAACAAACGAAAGTGTTCGAATTTATGTATTATATTTGTTTGAATTTTTTGCACTAAAAATATTTAAAAATTAAAGATATAGTTACTAGAAATAGTCGCTTTTCTATCATCCCAATTGGGTTTTTATATTATTTTTCGAGGTTTGCGTAATCATTTAAATTCACGATTGGATGAACTATTTTAAATAATTACTCTTGACATCAGAGAACATGCCACAGGGTACGACATTGGTGTACACAATAATGTTGTCATCTACCACCTTGGAATTTTGTTAGAATATACCTTTATATCACTAAAATAATTTTATTTCACAAAATAAAACTCTGAATTTATATATACTCTAATACAAATATTTCATGGTAAGAATTAATAATTAGATAAAAAACAACGTATTTAGTTGAACAATTTAAATTAAAATTGCTAAATATTAATAGCCAATTTATTGAAACTAGAGGTAACAGCTTCAACATTTTGACTGTAGTATTTAAGAAACATTGCAATTTAAGAAGTCTGCCTAATGTGCCTATAATTTCTTAATATGTATGACAGCTTTAGAGTTATGGATTTGAGTTAATACTACAAGAAAAGGTTTCGATTATTTTTGCCTTGTTCGGTGTGCATCCAAAGATTAATTCATTGGAGTTGTCCCCCAAAAATAAGCATTTAATACCAAACAAAAAAATCACAAAATATCGGTTGTTTTGGTTTATTTTAAAGGTTGTGACTTCTATGTGTAAATAAAATATATATTGTAAATAAATGCACACATATAAAGTATATATATAAGATTTCGACTATGTTTGACCGATTAGCTAAAAAGCTCTGTTGATTGATAAAAAATGATTTTTGGTAAATAGTTAGATAAACCAGGTAGGAGACTAAAATAACATATAATGATACGTAGAATTTTTTTTAATTAATTAATAGTAAATTTACGAGAATTCTAAAAAAATTACATAAGTTTATTGAAACGTTAGTTTCAGTAGTTTTATAAAAAAAACTAGTTATAAACTATTTTTTGATTTGTTAAACATAACAATTTAGGTAAAATAGAAAAACACATTTGCTTATAAACTAGCTGTGATGCATTAACATAGTCATAGACATAATAGATTATTTTTGGTTCGTAGTTTTGTGAGATATTGGTGAAAGAAGCAACCTACCTTCAACCATCTTCATCAAACATGGCTTCAAAGAAACCAAATCTAACCTATCGTTCAGCTTTGCTCCTTTAACCTGTTCAAAATAATTCAATGCCAACTAATTAGTACAGCCATTTTCAATGCCAACAATTAGAGCCACGACCTTTTTCCAGAGCCAAAATTTTCAAATTCAGACTGTTCCATCATATCATGTTGTTCAGTATTAATTATATATTTTATGGTGCATTGAATTTAAGAATTTCGGCTCTAGAGATAAGGTTCTTCGCCATTTTGGCCGTTAATCAAGTATTGAAATCAGCGCCGAGAACATAGTAAGTGTTGATCGATAAGACAGTGAAGACTAGTTTAAGTTTAAGTAATTAGTAATTACTGATTAGTATCATTGATAATTATTTGGAGACATTCAAAGCAAAACGAAATTATCGTGAATTTCTATGAGGTCACCTCGTGAGAGAGAGAGTAGTTGGTTAGATGGCAAGTATCGACATTAACAGCTAGTAATTTCTTCACGTCGAGGATTTTGTCTGTGGAGATGCCCTGCATTTTCGTCACAAATTTAGTTGAAATCGATCTAACAGAGTGAAAGTTTGTTTAAAAATGAATTCGCAAATCTCAAGTTACCTTGAGTATAACTTGAGTTTGATAAGGAGTAATTATTGTTATGTCTAGAACACTAGGAACAACTGCAAAAAAAATCAAAGAGCAAAATCGTGTTAATGTTAGTGTTATCGGTTCAGAATGAGATTTCGATTAGAGTACAGCGAAGAAGATGAGAAGAAGACCTTTGTCTTCCTTCTTCTTCTTATCCGCCTTGGTTTTGTTTCCTTTTCCTCTGCCCGACCTTGGCGCCATAGCTTCTGAGTTGTTTTAATCGTTTCGGTAAATTGAGAATGGAAGGAGGCTTCTTCAATGGCGGATTGAGAATGCCATTTGAGAAATTAGTGAAGAATTGGTTGAAATGTCAAGATATATGAAGATGAAGGATAGAAGGATAAGAGTTTGTCTTGGGAGCTATCCCTATTTGTGGATTTCTGAAATTTTCCTGGCCTCTCCTTTGATACTGTGATTCTCTCTCTCTCTCTCTCTCTCTCTCTCTCTCTCTCTACAAGATACATGTGATGGCCCTTTTAAGAGAGCCTGAGGGACGGAGAGAGAAAATTATAAGTAGGGTTAACAATCGACTGTGGTATAGGACGATATATAAATTTTATAAAAAGTTCGTTCGTGTATGTTTAAAGCCTTAAAAAATGATAATTATAAACTGACAATATCAATAAATAGTAATTAAATTTAACATATATTCTATTTCGGGTTCTTTAACTTGTTATAGATATTTTATCTTTTGATTTTTATTTTTGTTTCTTTTTTAAGAAATTTTGTAATTTTTTATTTGTTAAAGAATTTGTGATTTTATTGACATGAATTTGATTTGGATTTCGGGCTTGACATAATTTATTAAAACAGATTTCTTTAGATACTTTTTGAGTTCCATTTTTGTTACCGCGTTGTAAAGCTATTAAAACACTAAATGAGAATGCTATTAACTTAACCAAGTTTTGCAATAAATATATTATTTTATTAATAGGTTTTTGTTTATTTAGCTATACGACACTCATATTGATGTTTTTATTAAAACTGCTAGGTAAGTTAAAAGATTGTGTTTAGCACGGCCTACAGGTGATTTGGTTAAGGAAATAAAAGTACATTGTTATTTTGGCTAAGAAAGTACGATGCTATTACTTGTAAAAATAGAAGTATATCGTTGTTTAAAAAAAAAAATTACACATAGATGCAACATGCCCAAGTCATGCAAATGGGAATAAGCAACCCTGTCTCCTTTTTATTTCCAACCGTTGGATCATCCCACTTACAATATCAAAGGTTTAGAAAATGAGACGGATAGTTGTTATTTCTTTTCATCCATGTTATGCTCTTCTTTTTTATAGGTCTTGATGACATATCTTATGTTGTGCACTTACCTTTAGAAACAACAACAATTTTAGAACACATATTAACAGATCAACTAGAGCATACTGACAATATCAGTCAATGGCAGTTATGATTTTTATATGTTCATGGAACGAGTTGAAACAAAACAGAGAGAAGAAAGAAAACATACCACAACAATGATAACTTTAAAAAATCTACCTATTTTCAGCAATGTCATACAAATACATAGCAATTTTCACTGCTGTAGGATCCAATGACGACCAGTTAAGTGCAGAATAATGAAAATATCTCAAAGATTAACGATATAAACACTGATAAACATGATAAGTGTAATATGATAATATCATAGATAGAGAAAGTAACATAATACATGAAGAACCTTGGATCATTCATGTCCATTCTCTTCAACTATGAATAACTACATTTCAGGTGTACACAAACAAATGACTAATTTCCTCTCTTTATATAGGAGAGAAGGGAATATTCTAACGTAGATATCACTCAGCATTGTAGAGCATTTTCAACTTTAACAATCTCCCTCTAAATGCTAGGAAATGATTAGGGATGCAATACAATGATACAAATACAATGTTAAAATACATAATATCCAGAGAGCAAGTGTGGTGCCCAGTAAGAAACAAATGTTGAAATGCCTCGGAAACAATTGAAGTTTTTGTGATCTTTAACTCCAGGTAATGGAATCTTTAATCATCAAAAGGTCTTCGGCTTAGGATGGTTAAGCTCTCCAATACAGAAAAATGAAATCCTAATCTACTGTTGACTAATGTCGTCATTCTAATTAAGTTCAGAGGACTAAGTCAACTCCTGAACTGAAGATCCCAAAATTAGATCACACGTTCACTTTAGATTGTTGGGAAGGGTTAGTTGTCAAGAGACTTGGCTTTGATGTGTAATGAGGGATGGCTACTAATGGCATCATAAGAGGTTTTGGGTTGGAAAGGGTGGTTGTTGATGGCATTAATAGGTGTGTGTAACACCCCGTATTCTTTGTTCCATTTAGTTAATAAAAGTTTCTTAGAACAGTCCGAGTTCATCAATGTGCGAGATAAGATCCGAAAAGGAATTTGCTAAAATGTAGTTTAAATCTTTAAAGGTGTACAATAATACCAAAACAACAGTTTAAGTAGCCACGTATTTCATAGTCTTCTAAATATCCTCATGCTCTAATCTTCTAAGATATCATCTGGTAATACATGTAAAATAGTTTAAGTTATACTAGGAAGTCTAGTGAGTACATCCAAAAACATTTCAAATACACAATGATATTGAGGTATATTTAATGCAATGTCATGATATGGTATGCACGTGCATCTAATCTCAACCCTTGTCCTCTACACTCATCATGTCAACTTTCACTAGAAAATATGGTCGGGCTAAAACCAGATAAGAAAGCTTACAACCGTTGTCGGAGCCAATATCGCTCATCACCGAAAAGTTTAGGGTAGACATGTAACCATAAAACACAACATACATGGAATAGGTTTGCAAGGCCTATCCCTAAGCTAATGTAGCTTAATCACCAACATATCGCAAAAGGAAAAATTTATCCCAAAAGGTGTATGGCCACACAAGTCACAATCACCACCTATATGCAATGCACAAGGTGAATGAATGCAGAAATACAATATCTAAACCATAACCATGAGGCAAGTTGTTCATATAAAATTCTTAAGTAAAATTTAAATTTGGAAACATGTCACCACTCAAAATAGTTGATAAGACATGTATCTAAAGGATTATACTCACCTCTAATGCTATCCAATACTTCTCAAGCTTCTAGCACATTGGGGTGGCCAATGGTCACATATAAAGGCCCAAAGACTAAACTATAATTTCTTTTTAATCCATAAGTCACCTTATTAAGTTTTTATTGATGAAAATATGTTTTCATTTCATTAATATCATCCATTCAACCATTTAAAAGAGATGAAAGTAAAGCATGTGCAATGTCCTACATAAGCCTTAAAGAAAATCTAACGAATTTAAAGAGATGAAAGTAAGATGATATCATGAACAGAAAACGAAAGTAAGATGGTAGAATAAATAAATGGAAAGCATAATTATATAACATAAAGAAATTAATGTAAGATTTTTTAATTTTGAAAATAAGTTCTAAAGGAAAACTCACACATATAGTTTAAATTTATCCTTCAATTTGCTCATAAAGTTTGTAATTAGTTGTTTGCTGCTTTGACTTGCCTTCACTATATCTAACCTTCAAGAAAGCTCAAACAACAACACCCTTAGTAGAAGGAAACACCAAGCAATTTATCTAACATGTATGTGAATGCATATAAACCTGCAAGACGAAGACTGAAGATCACATACATACATTAAAGATTTAAATAAGTAGCATATATTTAGAAATTCATAATGCCTCGGGGCAAGTTCTTCCTTCATGACTAGATATTTATCAATACCTAGTTTAGTTTCCTTGATATATGATTGATTAACCTTGAAAGACCACCAACACATTTGTTTACACCTTGTGCTTTAAGGCAGCGATTGGTATGTAGTATTGCATGGAATAGAAAAAAAAAGTCACTTTAAAGTAGCGTTTGGAGTGGACGGGACTAGAACAATGCCAAGCCAAATTGGACTAACTCTTCAAAATTTAGTCCTATCTGTAACACCTCATTTTCGGTCTAGCCATTATAGTTATAGTCAATTATTTAGTAACGTATTTTCAAAAGAAAAGGTAATAAATTTTATTTAGAAAGCGATTTAACAATTCAAATCGTGATAATAATAATAATAATAATAATAATAATAATAATAATAATAATAATAATAATAATAATGCGTTCTCTGACTCCGGTCGTCTTCAGAGGAGGACGAGTGGTCGGAGAACGCATCAAATAATAATAATAATAATAATAATAATAATAATAATAATAATAATGTGTTCTCCGGTCGTCTTCAGAGGAGGACTGAGTGGTCGGAGAACGCATCAAATAATAATAATAATAATAATAATAATAATAATAATAATAATAATAATAATAATTTACAAATGATAATAAACCTAGAAATTAAAGATGATAGTTTGGAGGAGGGGGGTTAAGTGTCATTTATTAATACTTTAAATGTAGGATAATTTGAAGTTGGGCTAAACAAAAACTATGCACCAAACCGAAGGGACCAAAAGTGTTAAACTCTTAAAGTGCATGAAACTTTTCTTGTGGGCTGTTGCATCATTGAGAAAAAAAGGGCCGATGTCGTTGTGGCTGGAATTTCCGGTTGCAAGCTTTAGCCCGTCAAAACAATTGGATATTCACATATACGTGATCTTAACCTAAACAGACCCATGTTCAAGCGTAATTCATCCTTGCCAAACCATGAAGCGCATGTCGAGAGATACATGAGCAGGAAGAATGAGAACCGAGAAGGAGTTTTAGCTGGGAAATTCGATGAGATCGTGAAGAACTTGAGCAAGTAATCAAGCAAAGTGGAGTCGTGGTCTTTTTCTGTTGAGGTAGGTTTTGATTCCTCTTCTTCTTCCTTGTTCAAAACCGTGGTGCACCACCACAACCCAACCGTGGTTGTGTGTGTGTGTGTGTGGACTTGGTTGTGAATGGTAGTTCTAATGAGTTCTCTTCTAATTTGGGAAGATGTTATCATCAACCTTGTGAGATTAAGAATGGAGAATCCTTGTCAATACTATACATCACATACCATGGGTGTGTTGATGTGTGTTTGTAGGGTTGGTCTTTACTTGGTGATTAGCTAATCTTAATGCATGATGGTTTCTGAATTCTAAGCCTTTGGTGAAGTCCATTCAGACCTTCTATGGTCTTAATAAGGGTCTTAATAGGTTAGGGTTGAAAATCCTAACCCTAATGTAATTTTATGCGAAGTTGTAAAAGTTCACTGTTTTGACTCATCTTGTAAAATTCATGTTAGATCGTGGATATGTCCAATTAGGTTAACCCATATGTCCATGAATTTCTATTTGTGTTTAGTTTGAGCTAGGGGAATGTTTAAAAATATCATTGATTGGTTGAGTTGAAGATGGGCTTAAGGGGGTCATATAAATTTATACAATAAGATAGTCCGAACCCAGTTACCAAAAGCACAGAGACGTACTAATATGATAGGGCTTTGATTGGTATTTCTTTTTTCTTAGTGATTGTAAAGGAGGGCGCTTGGCTAATTTCGGATGCTTGAAGGCCCCGCTGACCCTCTACAAAGTGAGGAAGAAATGGAAAGCATATGTTCGGCTTTATGGAAGACGCCACCAAAGCTGGATGCATTATATGAACGGAAAACTCTTGTATGAGGTGCGTTGCCATTGTCTCTTTCCCCTTTGCCAGGTTACGCGACATGGATTCGTCGATTGACGAATCGGATCCGGACTTTCTGTTTTGGGGTTAAGAGCTGAAAATGAATTTAATAAGTATTTTAATTCTACAAGTATATAATTAAGTCATTATGCCTTATAATAACTTAATATACCTTATAGAGTGTAAGGTGTGCAGGTTTAAGCTTGGATGGATTCGCGGAGTTGCTGCACGGATTTTCGCATTACTGATTCGAGGTGAGTTTCTCACTACATTGTGTGGGTGTTATGTGCTTTACTGTAGCTCGTGTGTGCTTATAGGATATGTGTGGGTAGTACTAGGCTATTTGGATGTCTAGTGTATGTGGTTAGTATTAGACAAGTCTAGGTCTAGTGTGTAGATGTTATGGGCTTGACGTATTGAGCAATATAGGTTGGCTCGACGTACTGAGCAATCTAGGGTGGCTCAATACACTGAGCAATATAGGGATGCCCCACAAGATGCACTGAGTGGATACGCATGGCTCGACGAACAGAGTATGCGAGGCTCGGAGTGCTGAGTAGAGGAGCATGTGGTACACAGCGGGAATGCCCGGAAAGATGCACTGAACGGATACGCATGGCTCGACGAACAGAGGATGCGCAGTTCGGAGTGCTAAGCGGTGGAGCATGACTCAATGTACTAGGTAGAGTAGACTATGTTTATTTTACTGTGTGGTATGGTTGTGTCCTTCCTGATAGGGGGTAGGGTACGTGTGACTGATATATTGTGTATGTTTTGGAACTCATTAAGTTGTGTGCTTATCCTTTCCCTATTAAATCACTATTTCAGGTTATTCAGATGTGGGCGACGGCAACACGTAACGCATACACACTGGGACAGCTTCTGTTTGGAGATTTATATTTCAGATTTGACTTTAAATAGATTTTGACTTCCGCTGGTTTACAACTTGTGTTGACAATGAAATATTTTATGAGATTTGATTTATGATTATGTTGGAAAAATAATAAATAATATGACGGGTCTTTGTCGAAAATATGTTATTAAATTTTTTTAATTTACTTTAAAAACTGGGATGTTACACTATCTAAAATGGTGGAACAGGAAGCCAAATGACAAAAAGAATCTTCTTACCCGTCTCTCATCTATAGTCCATCACTACCCACACCCACACCCACACCCACACCCACACCCACACCCCCATACCCCACCCCAACCCCACACCTACACCCACACCCACACCCACACCCACATGCCACCCTACCTACAACCACACCCCTCAACCCACCCCTCACCCCTACCCCTACCCCCACCCCTCACCCCTACCCCACCCATACCGTCACCGCCACCCCACCCACATCTAGACCCCTACCCATACCCACATCGCCACCCCAACCACCCCACCTAACCCCCACACCCCACCCTACCCCCACACACATGCGAAGTTGCTTATTTATAATTATAGTATGATAAAAATATTTTAGAAACATTTTTTACAAATTGAGGACAACCTTATAATTTAAATGTATTTTTATGTCTTGTCATAGTGTGACCAAACATTACAGATAAGAACTAATTTAGTTTCGTCCAGTCCATTTCAGTTTAGTCTCGTTCTGTTCAGTCCAGTCTTGTTAATATACCAAACGCTACATAAGGAACTCACTTCCATCCAAATCATCTGACCATTTACATCTACTAAAATGGTTCACTTTTGGTGTATAGTTATGCCTTTTCTTCACATCATTGGAGTACCTACATGTAATTATGGAAACCAATTAAGAAGACAATTGCTCATTTGGTGTATTGTTCAGTTTGAATTGAATTTTACAACATATAGCAATATTAGAACATCATTTGATTAACTTTATATGAATAAATCCACCCTAATACAAAAAAATCAATTTGAGAACACACAACCTTTGATTACCTTGAAAAAAGATGCCTGAGAACCAAATTTAATCTTGGTAAGAGGTATTTTTGTATTATTATAGTTGAAGCATTCAATATTCAATCGACCGTACTACATAGATGTAACCAAAAGAAGTGAAAAATACTTAGAATAAACAAAGTGAGTATATATTGCATATATGAGACTAAATGATAAGTCATTTATACATTGTAACCAACTTGTGAAGTGTATAAAATAAATAGTTTCCAAATTTGGTTTAAATTGTTTTTAGAACCTATATTTTTTAAATAGAGGAATTAGTGCCACCATTCACATATTTTGAAATTACTAAAGAAGAATCATGTAATGAACAATATGAAATAAGTAAATTGCAGTTTACTATAATGACCACAAAAGAAATCTAAAATAGCAATGTACTTCAAATTTTTTTCCTTATTACAAGTTTGTACCTTCAAATGAGTCCTTATTAGGCCATTGCACTATAAAATGTTCTCCTATTAGGCCTTCTGGTGTGCAGTGCGAGGGGGAACCCGAGCTGGTGCGAGCTCGCGGTGAACACCGCCCCCCCTATGCGGCGTCGTCGCAGTTTTGGGCTCGTGCGGCGTCTCGCTCCTTTTGTGACCGTTGCCACTTTCAACGAATATATAGCCGTTTCAATTAAAAAAAATTATTTTACCTATATATATTTACACATCTCACTTATTTCACAAATACACAACACATACACAACATACTACAAAAAAAAATGGATCCAAGATTCGAGGTGCTCTTCGATTCATCGTCTTTGTCTGAAGACGAAAGTTGGTTGCTTGAAGCTACCGTTCAAGCGGAATCATTGCTTCGACAAGCTGCGCAAATAACCGCCGACGCCGCAGAAAGTTCATAAAATGAACGTCCTTTAACAAGACGGGCAACAATAAATAGAGATCGTGAAGCTGCCCACAATCTCCTTGTCCGCGACTATTTAGCGGAACACCAATTGTACTCGACGTACCAGTTTAGGCGTCGGTTTCGGATGAACAATAGACTATTTTTGCGTATAGTTCGTGATGTGAACGAAGTCAATCCCATATTGCGATTGCAATATGATGGTAGGAACAGAAGGGGTTTCACGGCGGAACAAAAATGTACCGCTGCGATTCGTCAAATTGCAACCGGCACCGCATTTGATTTATGGGACGAGTATTTGAAGATGTCGGAGCGCACGGTTCGTGAAAGTGTATACGAGTTCTCGTCCACTATCATCCATGTTTACGGCAAACGTTATTTGCGAAAACCAACGCCGAACGACATTCAAACGTTGTACGCCGCGCATGAAAGTAAACATGGTTTTCCCGGCATGCTTGGGAGCGTCGACTGTATGCATTGGGAGTGGGCCGCTTGCCCCAATGCATGGCATGGCCAATTCACACGAGGCGATCATCGGCACCCTTCTATCATCCTCGAGGCAGTGGCGTCCCACGATTTATGGATTTGGCATGCGTTTTTTGGCGTTTCGAGTGCAAACAACGACCTCAACGTGCTCGACCAATCGCCGATTTTTAACGACATTTATAGAGGCATTACACCTTTTTGTTTGTTTCAGGTCAACGGAGCGTACTACAAACACGGGTATTATCTAGCCGATGGTATATATCGGGATTATGCCGTGTTTATGAAGTCATTCACATGTCCAATGGATCCAAAGCGTAAAATGTTCAAGGTCGCACAAGAAGCGGCTAGGAAGGATGTGGAGCGAGCGTTTGGAGTTCTTCGACAGTGCTTTCACATGATCAAATACCCGTCACGGGCTTGGGATCCGAGGAGAATACGAGACCTTATGTACGCATGCATCATATTACATAATATGATTTTGGAAGACGAGGGGAAAGCAATATGTACGTATGATCCGAACGAAGTTTTGCCAACATACGAGCCGCTACCAATTGGATCGGCGACATATCTAGAGAATAGAAACGAGGTCCAAAGCAAAGAAATCCATAACAACCTTCGTGCAGATTTGGTCGAGCATATCTATCGGGCTAGAGTTGAGCCGGGACCGGTGCCCGATATCGAGGAGGAAGAATGGGAGTGACGATCCTAGTTTTTTTTTAAATATGTAGTTTTTTTTAATTTTAAGTTTAATGTGTGTTTTAAATTTTTCGGTTTTATTTTTAATGTAATTTTCGTATTTAATTTTTATATTTTAATGAATTATCTTATTTAGAAAAAATTAGTTTTATTTTAATTTAAATTTAGTTTTTAAATTAAAAAGTGAGAGGTAGTGAGAGGTGAGCATTTCCGGGGGTAAAGCGAAGAGAGAGAAATGCTGACTGGATGCTGAGGTGACAGGCAAAAAGTGAGTTATGGTGAGAAGGCACACTGAAGGCCTTATAACAATGGGTAATATATTGCACGTTGTATCGACCATCTCTTTATCAGTCATTAGAGTTAGGTCACTAATCATTTTAAAAGACTTTTCTTTCAGAAAATTGTGTGCTTCATAGCCTTGTAAATATATGTAAAACAAAAAAAAAAAAAATCGCATCAAACTTACAACGTAACACATACCTTGAGCACAAAGTCAATAGATGGCTGATCTTAACACGAGTTATCCTAAATACAATCATGCAAGTTCATCAATGAGTTGATAAATGAATTAATAAGCAAAGTAAAATTACTGATCGCAAGTCGATATCAGTTTGTCGGTAAAATTAGGATAGCCATACGTTTCAATCAATTGAAAAACATGAAACTTACAAATCCAACCAAAAATATAAAGAGCGTCCAAGAAATAAAAGCATTTATGGAAAAAATATGCCATAAGTTATAGGTAAAGCCTAAACTTAAATATTGATGACAACTTACGTAGACGTGGTCAGAAGCATACATATCATCTTCCATGACAGAAAAAACTGGGAAAATCCTTAGGCTTTTAGACGATTGAATCTGTAATTGGTACTTCTGGATACATTGAAAAAATGTAAACCATGGAGATCTCTTTATCACCAACATTGGAACTTCTTCCTCCGAGTCCAACATCCAACATGTTCTAACAATGACAAGTGTTAGATTTTGAAATCAAATTATGTGGGTTATAAGGTGTTGAATAAACAAATTGAACGATTTGACTAGCTACGTACTTGGTAAGCAAGGGAATTTGAGTGGGTGAAAGGGGGTGTAACATGCCTTTCTGTACTTTGTAAGCGATTGGATTTAGGCTAGTTGCCTCACGTTTTAACAAAAGTTCACATTTACTTGGCTTAGGAATAGGAAGTTCAATATGATGAAAATAAAGGGAAACAATGGTGGGAAACAGGTGTCCAAACATGATGGATGATGTAAGCGGTCTGGGTACAGGTGTATCAGAAAATGTGGAGGATAAGACGAAACAATGACGTGTTTTTCTAGTGTAACAAAGGGGTCCAAAATGTGTCCTGCCGATTTGGATAACATGTATACTCCTTTTGGTGATGTGGCAAGTAGAAGGCCATGTGCTTATGTGGCTTCTGCTGACATGCCACGCTCACAACTCGTCCCATTTTAAATGGAGAGTTCTCTAGGGAGGGGTGAAGGGCTTTTCATATATAGTAACGATATATTACATACTAGGTTTTAAACCCGTGTATTACACGGTTGAAATGTTAAAATAAATTATATAATAAAAATTATGTAAATTATAAATTTGCAAACAACTTGTATATAGTATAATGGATAGATATTGGTATGTGTGTGATCGTTATATATAATTAATGTAAGAAATGATTTGTAAATACTAACTAATAAATCATAATAAAAATATTTATATAGTAATTTTATATTTTATTGAAAGACCAAAATATAAAAAATTATATATATATATATATATATATATATATATATATATATATATATATATATATATATATATATTACATACAACAACGTATATAATACATTTATATCGTCTGAAAAATCAAAATATATATGTTGCTTTTGTTATAAATGACAAAAACATATTTAAATATCATAAATTTCAAAAAATCTATTTGTTTACAACATTTATGGTTCTTTTGCTAAGGGTATCATCATTATCTAAAATCAATAATTTTAAACTTGTCTACTTAAAACACGAGATAACACAACATACTAAGTAATTAAAAACCAAAATAATATTTAGATTAAATGTTGATATTTTATTGAATTGGTTGTTTAACATACCTTCATTATTATAAAATAAAATTCTTACCGTATCATATGATTAGTATTCCATATTAAATTTTACACAACAAATAAACAATATACAAACATATGAGTATGACGATAAAGTAGTCTTATAAATTTAAATGACCTAACGTTAATCCCCGTAACCACCACGTTAGTAAAGTTAGTTATTTGTTTATTAAAAATAATTAATCTTATCTCGGTTTTAAATTGAAAAATATGATTTAATCCAAATAATGAAGAAAATAATATGTGACATTCTAGCTTCTAAGACATGTCACTTGGCAACTAAAAGACATTGTTTATTAGTATATATATATATATATATATATATATATATATATATATATATATATATATATATATATATATATATATATATATATATATATATATATTTGACGTATAAAAAAACCAAAAAAAAAAAAAAAAAAAAAAAACTAACAACCCTCGCATAAATAAAAAGTACCACAAAAGACTTAAATCCAAATTTCTTACTTTAACGATGAAAACACACGTATTGAGAACGTAATAAATATGTATATTTAATTTGGTTTTATTATAGAGATGGTATATCCAAAATTAATATATTAATGTTTATAACATATATTTATCATCGAATAAGTGACCTGATCACTTAAATTAGATTTAAAAATATGTAACAAAATCTTTCATTCGATTGAATAAATTTCAAAACTTTTATTTTATAAATAAAAGTTTATATCATATATCCAAGATTCGATTGAATCTTTCATTCGATTGATCATTAAAAAATGGTCTCTCAAATTTAAGATTGACTCAAAAGATATATTTTAATAAGTTAATATTATCTCGGTTTCAAATTGAAAAATATGATTTAAGCCAAATAATGAAGAAAATGACATGTGACATTCTAGCTTCTAAGACATGCCACTTGGCAATTAAAATGTCTTGTTTATTAGTATGTATAGATTGATGTCTTCGACCGTAACAACGTTACTTGCACTCAATTAATTTTTGTGAAGTTAAAATGTAATTGATACACTTAATACATTTGATTGTGAGCCATTTATTCATTTTTCAAGTATAATAGAATGATAATATATATTAAATTATAACAAAATATAAACTTTCACCAATTATAGAGAATGAATCATTTATATTTTTCATCATGCATTCTATATGGAATTTCATTTTATAAGTTTTGAACCTAGAAATTTATATCGACTGATTGTTAACTAAAATTAATGATTTCGATTTTGTTAATATATTTTATTTAACTGATTATTTACTTGGAAATTGATCATAGTTAAAAAGGTTATAATTTCTTTTGAAGTCAAATGTAACTAAAATACAAATACTTTTGATGTTTTTTTGTCTTGTCGAATATTTTTTTTTCCTTCCGGATGTAATTAGAAAAATTGTATTTTTGTCTTCCAGAATATTTTTGTTCTTTTAAAACATTTGGCGTTCTACTAAACTTTTTTGAACGACGGTCATCTCTCAATTGTAACTTTAGTATGTTTACAAGTGAGTGGTGATGATCGTTAAAAAAAATTAAGACACCAGTGGTTTTGGAAGAACGAAATATTCTACAAATCAAAAATATTTGAGAAATATTATTACACTATTTGTTTACATATAAAAAATTAAAAATAAAAACTAATATAAGTCATTGTGTCGCTCGTGTTGAAAATTAGTCAATATTAGAAAATGGATGGTAGTTGTGGGTTGAATCATTGTCAATCTTGTTGTTTATGTTACAAGTTCAATTGACCAAAAAGTGGTATTTTGGTATTTTGGAGAATATGATGAGATATGGATGTGATATCCTGATTAATTGATGATATGTATGGATCATAATTTGGGGAAATGAGCTTCGACACTCGGTAAGTAATGATGGATGAAAAATATGCAAAACAAGAAAATTTGCCAAGTGTTTTGCAGCATGATGTATTACGTAACGCTTAGTTGATATCCCATATTTAATTATTTATACATATATTCTGGGCGATATCAGGGTATTTTGGGTTTTAATTGATATAATTTTTCTACCAATTCTAGAGAGAGCCCGAAGGAATCAGACTTCTATCATTCTAGACTAACCCTAGTCGATGTTTTCAACCTTCAAGGCATTGTTGAAGGTACGTTAGCATAATCAGAAGGTGGAGGAAGTATTCCAAGCATTGGAATTGAAGGTTTAGCTTAAGAACATTGAACTTCAATTTTGGTTTGTCTTCTTTGTTCTTATGACTCTCTGAATTTGAGTCTTTGTGTTTCTTGTTTGCTCAATATGGGTTAAAAACCATGACATGATACTTGGTTTTTATTAAAATTTAGATTTTGGTTTGATTTGAAGGCTTGGTTGAGAAAAGTTGCTCACTTTATTATGCTTGTTTATTCAAAGATCACATGTGTTAAAGATATGATGTTTATGACTTATTGCTAAGTTTATGTAGTTTAGAAGACCAATATGATTACATAACTTGAATCATAGCTAAACTATGGCCATTAGGCATGTATGACTAGTAATGGACCAAATCCTAGGGTTAAGTCCTAAATAACCAAACTTTAATGTGTGTGTTTGTTTGCATTAGATGACCATTCATTGCGACTTAGTTGATTTCCATGAGTATTAGGATTAACAAAATAAATATCATATAATACGAATTTAATAATTGGTAATAATAGTAACTAGTTAACATGACCATTGAAATTAGAAATCATTAGAATCATTAGGATTAGTATTCAGACCAAGAAGCCAATCAATCTAGGAATCGGGGAGAAATTTTGATTAACCATTGCAGTGCCATAAGTTAACCATAATTAAAAGTAAATCTAATCAAGCAGAACATCTTTCAAAACCTTGTTTGAATCTGGAATCCAGACCTATCTTTGTATATTAATTAGTTTAACGATTTTAGCAAAATTCCCTTTTATTTCAATTGTAAGTCTGTTTGATCATTGACTGTATTTACTTTATCAATCATGTCCGTTCCCCAAGAGTTCGACACTCGTACTTACCACCCCTATACTATTATATGATCGCATACACTTTTTTGGTTGTGTTTTAGTCATTAGCTCTAGATAGTTGTGGTTATAAATTTTAAGACTGAAATGTTTCTGAAAGTAGAATACTGCTGGTTGAACACAATGTGTTTGTTTGGTGGAGGAAACGCTTTCGCGTGTTGAACACGAGGCAGTGCTTCCTCATACGAGTCATACGTAATTTAAACCCTTAAACGGTCGTTTTGTTCATTTCTTGACACACGCTCTCTAGAGGACCGAGAGAGGAACAAAGCTAGGGGACTTGCCATGACTCTTATATACATTTTGTGACACCTGATGATGCACCAAACTTAACATTTTTGTGAAAATGGAATGTGAAAGATAGGGACCGGTTTCTATATACTCTGATTTTGTTGATTAAATGAATGATGTATGAATTGGGTCGTTAGACATTGGTATCAAAGCCATAGTTTAAGTAAGTTAGGTTTCATCGTAAACCTAGGCTTATATTGTGAGGATTTTAACGGATACGATGCCTAGGGCTACTTGTAGAGAGATATATGTCCTAAGCAATATGAAGTAGAATTGCATGACTAGGAATGCCAAGCTAATTCGATTATATACTTTAGATATGAAGAACCTCTTTAACCAAAATACAATTGTAGAGATTTAAAATGCTACTTGTATTATATTGTGAGAATCATCGGTGGATGGGCTAGAGGCGAGTAATACGCCATCACAGCAATATGAAGGTAACTCTAGGGTTAATGCTAATACCCCTCCGGTGACCCTTGAAACCATTAAAGATATGTGTCACGACAACTAAAAGGTAATGTTCTTGTTTCGTGGGACATCGTTTTTGATGTTGTTGTTCATGTAAGGGTCTTACAATGGACTAGGCAAAATCTGTGACAAGACCGTGACAATTGTAAATTTTGGTTAACGAAAGTCAACTGTAGTCAAACGAAGCGTACGTTAATCTATATGTTGAAAAAGTTATTTTCCATAACTTTTGCGATGAATTATTAAATATTATAATACTACGTATGCTAAGTCAAAACAATTATCGATTAAACATCGAAAATACAGACAATAGATTTCTGTAGCGTAAAAATTCGATAATCGTACAATTTTTATTTTGAGAATAATAATATTCATAAAACGATCTACTCGTAAATACGAACCTGTGGATATATAGAACGTGTAAAACGGAGTTCGTATGTGAAAGTTACAACCATTAAATCGCTGTGAACGGATAAATGTACACAGGGTTTGGACTCAAAATACAAAATGTGGTGCCTTAAACATCAAATATGGAATAACAAATCATATATTATGGAACGTAATACTATCTAGTATTTAATTTCAAAACCAAATACAATTTTCGGTAAAATGCTAAAAATCGCGAAATCGGAAGAATACTGCGCTTAAACGCGTATTTCGACATCCAACAAATTATAATTCAATCAAAATAAATGTTTGACAATGTTTTTATACAAAATAATTATTTAGAACTTTGTTTCGTCAAAAACTCACAAAATTTTACTAAAACGGCTTACGATTTTATAAAAATCACTCATTTATATAAGTATATTGCTATTTTTATAAAAACCACTCCACCCCACCCCCATCGGCTGCACATCATCTTCCAAGGCAATCCAAGAATACTATTCATGATCTTAGGCTATTAAAGGCTAGGAGTAATTAAATAAAATAAAATCTAACATTAAATCTTTTAAAAATCTAACAAAAGGAAACTAACCATCTTATTTGAACCAAACCACACTCTCTCTTCTCCTCTCCCTCTCTTCCTCTCGGCTCACTCTCTCCCTCTCTTCCTCTCTTCCAAACCGCCACCATCCAACACATCACAAAACTCTATTTCCAAGTTTTTTTGCAAGTCCAAGTGGTAAGACACATTCATCTTATGATTCTAATCCACATTACACAAGTTTTACACCATTTACACACACTAACATCTATGAAAAACCATTGGTTAATAGCATTATCCAAGGGTCCTCCGAGCTCCAAGGCTTAGATCTTCGTTCCTACCACCGATCTTCCAAGAAATACCTAGTTTTTAAGCCAAGCACGCTACAAGGGTGAGTTCATACCCCTTATTTTCATCTTTTCAAACCTTTTTTAGGGAGAATACAAGTTTAAATGCTATAAATATTGTTTTATACAAGTTTACATATATTTAAATGCTAAAAATGATGATTTACACAAGTTCATAAAATTAGTTGTTGTGTAAAAGTGTTCTTGATATGATATATGGATAGTTCTATGTATGTTGATCATAATAATATATAATGTTGGTGTAAAATTTCCCAAACTATAAATAAAATGTGTAAAAAATGCTAGATCTTGGATGAAAATGTTATAAATATGAAAACTAGAAGTTGTGTACAATTGATCTTGACATGAGAAATGGTTAGATCCATGTATTGTAAATATTATGACATATTATGTTTGTGTAAAAGATGCAAGACTATAAATAAAGTGTGTAAAACACTAGATTTTTGACATAAACGTCATAAAAACGAAAACTAACAAAAACTACGTTTTTGTAACCGGAAACGTCACCTTCTAGCAAAAATGGTTATAACCAAATTGTTACATCATTTTTGGTGAAAAATATCTTAAAAAATAATATTTATAATCATTTGAATAAGTTATTTCGTTACTATTCGTAAAATATGATTATTACGACGGAACACTAAAAATAGGCTATTATTGGAATAGTTTAGGAACATAAGGTTGTTGTGACAAAAATAATTATATAAAATTATATAATTATTGAACATTACTATATTATCATGGGAAAAATGATAACGGACGATTACAAGAGTTTTTACATACAAATCTTACGTAAACAAGTTGATTTGGAATACATACATTTTGTGAGATGAATCTTCACAGTACTTTTATAAGTACCTACTATAAGTCCTGAAATTTTATAACCAGAGTCTCGGTAAGAGAGCGCGATATTTGAGTATAGATCTATACGGGCTTGACAACCCCGCACCTGAGCTGCTAGCTACAGCTAGACCGGCAGGTCTAAGGTGTCCAAATGTCTAACATTCCGACGCCTGAAGAACGTCGCAGCAGGTCATCTAGTCACAGTATGGTTATAGGATATCTCACATGGGGAAAATAATCAACTTAATATTTTCATAAAATTGTTTACGTGGAAACATACATTTCTAAGGAATCTACACTACAGTTTACATACTACATTTTAGTCTTTGGGATTTAAAGACTTGGACACTTTTTATGAGAAAATATTGGATTTTCTTGGTTTTCAACACTATCGTTTACGAACAAAGGACATTTCTTACGCAAAATCTTATGAACTCACCAACTTAATTGTTGACACTTTTTCAAATTACTTGTATTCTCAGGAAATTGATAAGGTAAACTTCAGCGCTATTCGAAGGGACGTTGCGACGTCGTTTTTGCTTATTTTGATATCATTTGTAATTGTATTTGAAACATGCAACTTTTAAACGATGTAACATATGCAATTATTTAATGATGGTTGTTTTGCTTGGAATCACTATTATTCAACTTTGTTATGATATTGTTGATGAAGTCATCCACCCTCGAACGTTTCCGCCATTACGGTTTGGGGGTGTGACAGATTGGTATCAGAGCCAGGTTTATAGTGAACTAAGTATATCAATCCATTTAAAGATATACAACTATAAATACAAGGGACTAAAACTCTCGAGAACATTTTCGTACAAGTATACTTTTAAAATTACAACGATAATTTTTATAAAAAGTATAAGTACATACATACATACCGGAATGATATCATAACGAAAACATACAAAAGTGGTAGGATGAGTTGAGCACTACGGATGAGCCTAAGTATTTTTGGTAATTATATCTTGGATAAATAGAGCCTGATCAACTGTATTGGTCCAAGATATGATTAACGTATACTTAGGAATAGTCATGGTGAACAACAAGTCCGAACACTTACCAATAACCAAATAACTAAACATAAAAATATAAAATACTATAGGAGTATTTTATGACGCTATAGAACTAAACATAAAGTTAAAATACTATAGGAGTATTTTGTGTACATTACTTAATTATATATATGTGTATTTAAGAATCCCTTTATATACTTCTTACACCCCAATCCTCGTACAGACGCCATGGCCGGACATCACCTACCAGGAGACCCTTACTACCCAGAAGAAGAACCGGAAGAAATGTCGGATAGTGAGGACCAATGGGACGAGGAGGAGTCCGATAACGAACCCGAAGTCATCAACCCCCGCCACCCAATCCGCGAGCATCATGCACCACTCCCGGAGCCGAGCTTCCAGGTATACCGCCACCCTGGTGGCCCATTATGGATGCGTACTCCTCGAAAGAGGGTACTCCCCATCCACCGTCCCTTATTAATAGAAGAACCTCTTCAGGACCCGACGCCAGAATGGGCTGAGCGCCTACGCCAGTGGAGCCGGGAACAAGGCCTGATTCCCCCTTATGGCAGGTATCGAGACTTCTTCGACCTCAGTGAGGGAGGTTCCGCAGACCGAGCCTTACCGGTCATGATCGGGCGTATTAGCCGCCAGGAGGAGCGGATCAGGGCGACATCCAGCCAAGTCCTGGATGTGGGGGCCACTACAGAGGTCACCACAGCGCGCGTCCGACGCCTCAACGAGGCTCATTACCGTACTTCCGAGAGGGTCGACTCGCTTGAGGAGGATGGGAGGACGACTATGGGGATGTTCCGAGAGGCCTTCGTGCAGATATCAGAGTCCGAGCAGAGGATACGGGACATAGAGCAGAGGGCCGAAGAGGCCGTACGAGAGGCTGCCGACTTGAGAGCACAGGTAGCCGCGCTTCGTGGAGCCAGGGGATCCAGTTCGCCATGAGTGGTACTTGTACTACTCAAATTTTGTTATAGACTAGGATTTTACAAGCAGGCGCTATACGCTACTCGCTCTTGTATGTAGGCGCGACCCTACAATTAAGTGATTACACTCTTTGTGGGTCGTTTCGCCGTCTGTTTATTGTTGCGATGTAGACCTCTGCGAATGTCAAATTTTTCCTATCTCAAATGCATGCAACACTACAAATTATTATTAATATAATGACGTATCTTATTTATGAAACATTATACAAGTGATTGATATGTATGTTTGATACTGGATTATGGTTACAACTTACGAAGAGAAAAGACAGAAATAAACTTAAGATATACTCGCCGTATCCTAATGACAACATACTTATAATAATCCTTACAGAAACTAACCGACGTCAAATCTTGAATCATTGTGGCAGAAATATGCCACCCCGTCGAAAAAACGCTAGGCGCGCACCGATCGCAACTCCCGAGCCACCCATGATGGACTCAGCTACTTTCCAAGCCGCTATTACTGCTGCGGTAGCAGCTGCTATCGCTCAGATAAACTCGAATGGGACGAATGGAAACGGCAGCAGAAATGGCACCAACGACTCCACAAATGGAGAAACACCAAACCAATCGCGAGTATGTACATACAAGGACTTTGCTAATTGCAAACCTGTGACTTTCCATGGTATTGGTGGTGTCCTTGCTCTCACGAGATGGATTGAGAAGGCTGAATCAATCTTTGATATCTCCGCATGCCCCGAAGAATTTAAAGTCAAATTCGCCGCTTGTACCTTTGCTGAGACGACTATGTCCTGGTGGAAGGGTCATGTTAAGGCTCTGACATTGCCTGTGGCCAACTCAATGAGTTGGGAGGAACTGAAGACCATGCTGATGAAAGAGTACTGTCCCAGAGGGGAGATCCAAAAACTAGAACAGGAGCTGTGGAACCTTACCATGAAAGGTTCAGATCTGACCATCTACACGAACCGATTCAATGACTTGGCAACCCTCTGCCCTGCTATGGTCACGCCAGAATCTGTGAAAGTGGAACGCTATATCTGGGGGCTATCTCCTCAGATCCAGGGGAACGTAGAAGCTGCAAGCCCCGCCACCTTCGACAGTGCCAAACGACTGGCCCAACGATTAGTCGACCATGGGGTTCGCCGGGGCACCATGACCCCTAAAACTGATCAACCAAGAGAGAAGGACCACAAAAGAAAACCCTAGAACAGGGGGAGGGGTCAGCCTAACCAAGAAGGTGCCAAGAGACAACAGATTGTGGCAGTACGTGCAGCCACTGTCCCGACCACCCCAACAGCAACCAAGCAATATAATGGGACACTACCCAAGTGCAACAAGTGTAATTTCCACCATAACGGAGCCTGTAGGGAAATGCACTGCTCGAACTATAACAAAAAAGGTCATACCGCCGGTTTCTGCAAGGCGCCAGTTCCACAAACCACCCAAGCCTCTAATGCTGGGGTGAGTCAAGCTTGCTATGGTTGTGGTGAGACGGGGCATTTCAAGCACGATTGTCCGAAGACAAAGAACAATGGGAGAAATGGAAGAGTCCTAGCCATGGGACGCGCAGAAGCGGTGGAGGATCCCATCGTGGTTACCGGTACGTTCCTCGTCAATAATTCATATGCTTATATTCTATTCGATAGCGGTGCGGAGAGGAGCTTCGTAAGCCACGAGTTTAAAAACCTACTAAAACAAAAATCTCAACCACTTAATGAAACATTTACGGTAGAAATGGCAAATGGCAAAACAGAAAGCACAAACGACATATACATAGGCTGTACCCTTACTCTGGACGATCACTCCTTTCAAATCGACTTAATGCATGTTAGAATAGGAAGCTTTGACGTGATTGTTGGTATGGATTGGCTAATTCCCCATCATGCCGACATCATGTGTTACGAACGGGGAATCCGACTTCATCTACCGGATGACAAGACCCTTGTTGTCTACGGTGATAAACCCAGTACCAGCCTTCGAATCGTGTCTTGCATCAAAGCTCGAAAGTACCTACAGAAAAGATACCATGCCTTCCTAGCCCACGTTGTTGACGAGAAGAAAGAAGTAAAGAGCATCAAAGAGATCCCTGAAGTCTGCGACTTTTCTGACGTGTTCCCAGAAGACCTTCCAGGAGTACCACCCGCACGACAAGTCGAGTTCAGAATCGATTTGATCCCTGGAGCCACCCAGTAGCAAAAGCGCCATACCAACTCAGAGTCCAAGAAGAAGACGTTCCTAAGACGACATTCAGAACTCGCTACGGCCATTATGAATTCGTTGTGATGCCCTTCGGATTGACTAATGCGCTCGCAGTGTTTATGGATCTGATGAACCGCGTATGCCGACCTTACCTAGACAAATTCGTGATAGTGTTCATCGACGACATACTTATCTATTCACGAAGTAAGGAGGAACATAGTCAACACCTACGACAAGTTTTGGAGACATTAAGAGCAGAGAAGCTGTATGCGAAATTTTCGAAATGCGAATTTTGGATTCGAAAGGTGGACTTTCTAGACCACGTAGTCAGCAAGGAAGGGATACATGTGGATCCCTCCAAAATCAAAGCCATCGAAAACTGGGAAGCACCAAGAACTCCGACAGAAATCTGCCAGTTTTTGGACCTTGCTGGCTATTACCGAAGATTCATACAGAATTTCTCCAAAATTGCGAAGCCACTTACTGCCCTGACACAGAAGGGTGTAACATTCAAGTGGGAAGATAAACAAGACGCCGCCTTCCAGACCTTAAAGAAAGCTTTGTGCAGCGCTCCTATTCTGTCCCTTCCAGAAGGAACAGAAGACTTTGTGGTCTATTGCGATGCATCGAACCAGAGTCTGGGCTGCGTACTCATGCAAAGAGGAAAAGTCATTGCCTACGCTTCGAGACAACTTAAAACTCACGAGGTCAACTACACTACACATGACCTCGAGTTGGGGGCAGTAGTATTCACATTGAAGATCTGGAGACACTACCTGTACGACACTAAGTGTACGGTTTTCACCGACCATAAAAGTCTCCAGCATATCCTCAACCAAAAAGAACTCAACATGAGACAACGACGATGGGTAGAGCTGCTAAGTGATTACGAATGCGAAATTCGTTATCACCCAGGAAAGGCGAACGTAGTGGCAGATGCCCTTAGTCGGAAAGAGTACTCGGGCCGCCGAGTAAAGTCCCTATCGATAACGATCCATTCTCATTTGTCCACCCAGATCAAGGAGGCGCAACTAGAAGCCTTAAAACTCGAAAATATCGCAAATGAAGCCTTGCGAGGGATGGATAAAAACCTTGAAGTTAAGGATGACGGAGCTCGTTACCTCATGAACCGAATTTGGACCCCGAGATTCGGAGGATACATAGACATTATCATGAATGAGGCTCACAAGACTAGATACTTCGTTCATCCTGGGTTCGACAAGATGTACCTGGACCTCAAGAAACTGTATTGGTGGCCAAACATGAAGGCAGAAATTGCTACTTACGTGGGCAAGTGCCTGACTTGCGCCAAGGTTAAAGTAGAATATCAAAAGCCCTTGGGTCTGCTACAACAACCAGAAATACCCGAGTGGAAGTGGGAGCGGATAACTATGGACTTCATAACCAAACTACCAAAGACAACTGGTGGGTTAGACACCATATGGGTAATCGTCGATAGGTTAACCAAATCCACTCACTTCCTGCCAATCAAGGAGACCGACAAGATGGAGAAACTTACAAGGACGTACATCAAGGAAATAGTACGACTGCATGGTGCACCAATTTCTATTATCTCAAATCGAGATAGTCGGTTCACGTCAAGATTTTGGCAATCATTGCAAAAAGCTTTGGGGACCAGACTCGACATGAGTACAGCGTACCATCCACAGACAGACGGGCAAAGTGAAAGAACCATTCAAACGCTGGAAGACATGTTGAGAGCTTGTGTGATAGACTTTGGTAAGGTGTGGGACATCCACTTACCACTCATTGAGTTTTCATACAACAACAGCTACCACACTAGCATCAAGGTTGCTTCATTTGAAGCTTTATATGGACGCAAGTGCAGATCCCCTCTGTGCTGGGCTGAAGTAGGTGATACTCAACTAGCCAGAGGCCAAGTACCTAACAGCACTCTCACCGGTCCAGAGATCATACGAGAGACGACGGAGAAAATCGTTCAGATCCGTGAACGATTGAAAGCATCTCGTGACCGACAAAAGAGTTACGCAGACAAACGACGCAAACCTTTGGAATTCCAAGTTGGCGATCAAGTGTTGTTGAAGGTCTCACCATGGAAAGGAATGTTACGCTTTGGAAAGCGTGGGAAACTGAACCCCAGATACATTGGACCCTTTGAGATCCTTGCTAGGATCGGTCCAGTAGCCTACAAACTCCAACTACCACAAGAGCTCAGCAATGTCCATCCCACCTTCCATGTATCCAACCTAAAGAAGTGTCTGTCCGATGAGACTCTTGTCATTTCGCTCAACGAGATCGAAGTGAATGAGAATCTCCAGTTTGTAGAAGAACCCGTGGAGATCATGGACAGAGAAGTCAAGAGAACGAAACAAAGCCGCATACCAATAGTGAAAGTCCGCTGGAACGCCAAGCGGGGACCAGAATTTACTTGGGAGCGTGAAGATCAAATGAAACAAAAATATCCACATCTCTTGCCAAACCCTTGAGGATCCACTCAAGAGCTAAATTTCGGGACGAAATTCTCTCTAACGGGTAGATGATGTGACAATTGTAAATTTTGGTTAACGAAAGTCAACTATAGTCAAACGAAGCGTACGTTAATCTATATGTTGAAAAGTTATTTTCCATAACTTTTGTGATGAATTATTAAATATTATAATACTACGTATGCTAAGTCAAAACAATTATCGATTAAACATCGAAAATACTGACAATAGATTTCTGTAGCGTAAAAATTCGATAATCGTACAATTTTTATTTTGAGAATAATAATATTCATAAAACGATCTACTCGTAAATACGAACCTGTGGATATATAGAACGTGTAAAACGGAGTTCGTATGTGAAAGTTACAACCATTAAATCGCTGTGAACGGATAAATGTACACAGGGTTTGGACTCAAAATACAAAATGTGGTGCCTTAAACATCAAATATGGAATAACAAATCATATATTATGGAACGTAATACTATATAGTATTTAATTTCAAAGCCAAATACAATTTTCGGTAAAATGCTAAAAATCGCGAAATCGGAAGAATACTCCGCTTAAACGCGTATTTAAACATCCAACAAATTATAATTCAATCAAAATAAATGTTTGACAATGTTTTTATACAAAATAATTATTTAGAACTTTGTTTCGTCAAAAACTCACAAAATTTCACTAAAACGGCTTACGATTTTATAAAAATCACTCATTTATATAAGTATATTGCTATTTTTATAAAAACCACTCCACCCCACCCCCCTACCCCACCTCCATCGGCTGCACATCATCTTCCAAGGCAATCCAAGAATACTATTCATGATCTTAGGCTATTAAAGGCTAGGAATAATTAAATAAAATAAAATCTAACATTAAATATTTTAAAAATCTAACAAAAGGAAACTAACCATCTCATTTGAACCAAACCACACACTCTCTTCTCCTGTCCCTCTCTTCCTCTCGGCTCACTCTCTCCCTCTCTTCCTCTCTTCCAAACCGCCACCATCCAACACATCACAAAACTCTATTTCCAAGTTCTTTTGCAAGTCCAAGTGGTAAGACACCTTCACCTTATGATTCTAATCCACATTACACAAGTTTTACACCATTTACACACACTAACATCTATGAAAAACCATTGGTTAATAGCATTATCCAAGGGTCCTCCGAGCTCCAAGGCTTAGATCTTCGTTCCTACCACCGATCTTCCAAGAAATACCTAGTTTTTAAGCCAAGCACGCTACAAGGGTGAGTTCATACCCCTCATTTTCATCTTTTCAAACCTTTTTGGGGGAGAATACAAGTTTAAATGCTATAAATATTGTTTTATACAAGTTTACATATATTTAAATGCTAAAAATGATGATTTACACAAGTTCATAAAATTAGTTGTTGTGTAAAAGTGTTCTTGATATGATATATGGATAGTTCTATGTATGTTGATCATAATAATATATAATGTTGGTGTAAAAGTTCCCAAACTATAAATAAAATATGTAAAAAATGCTAGATCTTGGATGAAAATGTTATAAATATGAAAACTAGAAGTTGTGTACAATTGATCTTGACATGAGAAATGGTTAGATCCATGTATTGTAAATATTATGACATATTATGTTTGTGTAAAAGATGCAAGACTATAAATAAAGTGTGTAAAACACTAGATTTTTGACATAAACGTCATAAAAACGAAAACTAACAAAAACTACGTTTTTGTAACCGGAAACGTCACCTTCTAGCAAAAATGGTTATAACCAAATTGTTACATCATTTTTGGTGAAAAATATCTTAAAAGATAATATTTATAATCATTTGAATAAGTTATTTCGTTACTATTCGTAAAATATGATTATTACGACGGAACACTAAAAATAGGCTATTATTGGAATAGTTTAGGAACATAAGGTTGTTGTGACAAAAATAATTATATAAAATTATATAATTATTGAACATTACTATATTATCATGGGAAAAATGATAACGGACGATTACAATAGTTTTTACATACAAATCTTACGTAAACAAGTTGATTTGGAATACATACATTTTGTGAGATGAATCTTCACAGTACTTTTATAAGTACCTACTATAAGTCCTGAAATTTTATAACCAGAGTCTCGATAAGAGAGCGCGATATTTGAGTATAGATCTATACGGGCTTGACAACCCCGCACCTGAGCTGCTAGCTACAGCTAGACCGGCAGGTCTGAGGTGTCCAAATGTCTAACATTCCGACGCGTGAAGAACGTCGCAGCAGGTCATCTAGTCACAGTATGGTTATAGGATATCTCACATGGGGAAAATAATCAACTTAATATTTTCATAAAATTGTTTACGTGGAAACATACATTTCTAAGGAATCTACACTACAGTTTACATACTACATTTTAATCTTTGGGATTTAAAGACTTGGACACTTTTTATGAGAAAATATTGGATTTTCTTTGTTTTCAACACTATCGTTTACGAACAAAGGACATTTATTACGCAAAATCTTATGAACTCACCAACTTAATTGTTGACACTTTTTCAAATTACTTGTATTCTCAAGAAATTGATAAGGTAAACTTCAGCGCTATTCGAAGGGACGTTGCGACATCGTTTTTGCTTATTTTGATATCATTTGTAATTGTATTTGAAACATGCAACTTTTAAACGATGTAACATATGCAATTATTTAATGATGGTTGTTTTGCTTGGAATCACTATTATTCAACTTTGTTATGATATTGTTCATGAAGTCATCCACCCTCGAACGTTTCCGCCATTACGGTTTGGGGGTGTGACAAAGACTCATGTCCAAGTTTTGTCCCGTTCGAGATGTTGAAAATCTAATAGAATATTTCTTTGACTTGAGGAAGAATCACTTTTTGTTGGACTGTTGGGTTTTATTCAAATCAGATTTCAAATGTCATAAGAAGAATAGAAACGAAATCAAAATTTAAACAACATTAAATACCATTTTAACACCCACCAAGAATCTATTTGTATGAACATGAAAGATTAAGACATCCTTAGGGGGTTTCAAGAAATTATAACCTTTGTAGAAATGTGTGAGGATGGATGAAGATGATGGAAAGAAGGCAAAAGATACTTCCTCTAAAGTAGTCCACTAAAAAGTCCAACACCAAGCAATGCTAGTTCCCTATTGCAAGTCACAACCTCTTAAGCTTGAAGACATAATCCGAATTTTTTGTTCAAGAGAGGAATGCAGTATCACTTTCTTACTAACAAACTTCAAGAGAAAAAAGATTATGTGTGTGTGAATTTGGACACAATAGAGAGGGGGAGGAGAAGAGAAGTCTTTTCTTATGCATGTCCATCTAGGAAACATGCACCCAACTGATGCACCCTTGAATGAATCAAAAAGCATGCATTGGAGGAGTTTGATAGACAAATGCTCTCATTGAACCACCCATGGTGGTGGGTTTGGCAGAAGGTGAGAGAAGAGGGAGAGAGAGTAGTGTCTCACACTCCAAGTGCCCAAATGCTCTTTTTCATCTTTTATAAAAATTAGCCTTTAAACTTCTAAAAGATGTATACACTTTTATATATATATATATATATATATATATATATATATATATATATTATATATATATATATATATATATATATTATTTAACTTAACCTTTAAATTAAATAAAAGTTATGCATACCTATTAAAGCATCTAACCTTTAAATGACATAAGTATCACACTTGAATTAACTTATACCACATGAATTACATTAACATACTAATATCGGAAACATTATTATTTTCAAAAAACAATAATTTTCTAAAATAAATGCAAGAGTAATAACATTTAACATGAATCAAATTCACTAGTTAATATGTCCAATTGGTGTCTACTTGTTATTTATGTGACCCTATAGGATCATATGTTATTGGCATATAATGATTCTTGAGCAAATAGAACCGATAATCTCCTATTTGCATAACATTCATTATAGATTGATACAGACAGTGGTGAACGTCTAAGAACATATCATTGTCCCTATCAACATACGATGAAGTGCCATTTAATAACATCTAGTTTTCAAAAGCCCACAACTTCAATTGATGTAAAAGGCGATGTACCAGTTATCCCATTGCACATAAATCATGTTGAACATAAGACATGGATCACAACCATTCTCATTTGTGTTCAACTTTTAGTAATACACCTTAGATGTCTCACTCTCAAAACATAAGAGGGACAAATCCGATCTTGACTACATATGCCTCTTGTGTAGTGCACGGTGTACCCAATAATGGCCTTTATAATTTCCTTGTTAAATAGCAGCGTTTAACCATATAAAAACACAACACTCCCCACACTTAAGTCCATAATATGCATCTCAGGTAGAAGGATACAAAGATACTACCATTGTTCAAGAATCACTTATGATAATGACCATGAATTGATCTTGAAGCGGTTCAAGTCCGATACTTGTTCTCCAACAAGTGCCTATGAACTTGGTTGCACCATTTTCCATTTGCATCCTATGAAAGTCAACATATCCAATTAATATTAGTCTTAGTTCATAGTTGCTGTCACAACTATGACCGACTATGGATATTTTAGAATAACTAGATTAATCAAGGATTAAACATGCTAACATAGAACACAACAAGTACTAATGAAAAGATCATATCATATATATCTAATTCAATATGATAATTGTTTCTTACATTGTTCTAATATCCAAATACTAAATTCAAATCAAATCTAATCACTAGAATAATAAAGTCCCATAGCTCTAACATGACCCTCATGCTTAGCTTGTGGAAGGGGCTTCGTGAATGGGTCTGCCAAATTTTGATATGTGTGAACTTTGAGAATACAAATATCTCCTTTTTAACTTCATCCTGGATATGGTTAAATCTCCAAAGAATGTGCCTAGTGATCTGATGTGAGCTTAGGTTCCTTAGCTTTTGCAATGGCACCCTCATTCGCACAAAATAATTTTCAATGGATCATGAATGAAACGAACTAGCCCTAGATCCTCAATGAATTTCTTCATCCAAGAAGCTTATTGTGAAACTTCTGAAGCAGCAATATACTCCGACTCTGTAGTGGATTATGCAACCATGCTTTTCTTGGAACTTTTCCAT
Organism: Cichorium intybus; assembly: GCA_023525715.1. Taxonomy (NCBI): domain Eukaryota; kingdom Viridiplantae; phylum Streptophyta; class Magnoliopsida; order Asterales; family Asteraceae; genus Cichorium; species Cichorium intybus. The sequence goes on from CM042011.1 coordinate 52,629,089, forward strand.
GAAACCGCATCTCCATTCATAATGAAGACATACCCCGATTGTGATCGAGAATCGTCTCGATCTATCTATAAGCTAGCATCAGTGTAACAATTTACACTAATATCATATTTACATTTATAGCATGATATTTAATTTAGACACATTTTGTCAAACACAGATTTTTCAATTAAAAATATGTTTTCCAAATTTGGTCCTTATAACATGTTGAGTAACATACTTGAATTTGGTACTATATAATAACAAAAAGACTACTAGTAAAAATACACATTGCCCACACACAGATACAAATTTCTCCAATGAATTCCAAAAACTCTCGGTTATCACAAACAAACTAAAAAAAGAGACAAATCCAAGAATAACAACATCAAGTTGAAACTTGCTACATTGTAAATAGCAACATCCTATACTTTTTAGCAAAGTCTCGAACCAGATCAATCTATGTACTAATTCAGGAACCATCAAATGCAAAAATGAAAACAATAGGTTGGTGCTACACTTTTCAGCAACCATCAAATGCAAAAATAGCAACATACTACACTTTGCATTGTTGCGATTTTCAATAAAAACACTCTAGTGCAAATAGAAAAGTAGGATGATATACTGGAAACTAAAAAAATAGTCCAATTAAAACTGTAATGCAACAAAAATCAATCTAACAGTTACAAGTAGAACGTTATACAGGAATCAAAAGCAGCATAATATAACAACTAGGAAGCAATTAGAAACATGCCATTGATTAAACATAATAAACATATATTATAAAGCAATTAAAAGTAAATGTAGGGTGTTATAAAGAAATTAGAAGTAAAAGTAGGATGTCATAGTGGAAATAATAACACTCTACTTCGGTTTAAAGTGGGATGATATACAAACAATCAAGATGCAATAAAATAGCCCGGTCTAGTTAGAAGTAGGATGTTATAATAGAAATAAAAGTAGTAGAATTAAAAATGGAAACAATACAAGATTTTCATTGTAAGTTATCATTATAACCACAAAGATAAATTTCGCAATCACAATGGGTTCCATTAAGTAATTGATGATCATTTTGTGATAATTAACAAAAAGATGATCATTTCAATAAATAACCCCACAAAAATTGCTCATTTTCGTAATGTTTTTATATTCTCTAACCCAATTGATATCAAAACTAGTCTCATTAATGTCAAATATTGTAAAAATATGTTTTTTACATTCTATTTTGAGTGTATCTCATTTTATATATTCATACTTTTTACTCTAATTATTCATTTACTTTTCCTTATACTCCATAATTTTTAAAAAATAATCATCTAGTGATTGTATTCTTCTTGCAATCCAACAAATTTCCACCAAAAATCAAGTGATTCTTTCAAAGGTGGTTAAAAAAATATCGAAGACTGACAATTGAAGATTTAGAAGAAATTTGAATGTCAAAATTAATATAATGAAATCGAGCATTTAAATACAGTATCAAATTTCAAACCTGAAAGAAAATTTTTAATGCGCGATAAAGAGCTTTGATGAATGATGGTTACTAATCCCCCCCACACACACATCACCCTAAATCACATATGTGTTTTTTTTCTTTGAAAAACAAAATCAGGAAAAGGTTTTTCGACTCTCGAAAAACTTAAATATGTTGAATGATTATGACTCTATCTCTCTCTCTATGTGTGTGTGTGTGTGTGTGTATATATATATATATATATATATATATATATATATATATATATATATATATATATATATATATATATATATATATATATATATATATATATATATATATATATATATATATATAAAATCAAGTTCAAAAGAGAACTCAAATTAGGGGAGGGAACTAGAGAACTTTTTTCTCTCATGGGTTTATTTAAACCAAAAAGCCTCGTATGGGTTGTAAACATGTTATTCGTTAAAAAAACTTGAACAAAATACATGTTTTCATAATATGCAAATGCACATGTCTATCCATGTAAATAATTTAGGAATGAAAGTGTATCAAATCAATGAAGTGTTGTTAGGCTAAATTGAGTAAATGACATCTAGGCTCCACCTAGGAACATCAATGTCTTCCATTTTTATACCTGCATGAGGGTATGATATGAAGAACAGAGAGAAGAAAGAAAAGAGAGAGAGAGAGAGAGAGAGAGAGAGAGAGAGAGAGAGAGAGAGAGAGAGAGAGAGAGAGAGAGAATTGTATGTTCTTGTCGTTGCTTGATGTCATGTCGGACGTCGATAACATCCAATGCTCTACACCGTATAGCCTTACGTTATCATGTCTATGTACACATATTACTTGTTTTCTTAAGTTTTGCTTTTCTTTTTAATTCCCACAATAAGGATATTTCACAATCCGAATGGCAAATATTAATGTTTAGGTTTTTGTAAAGTTTGGCTTGTATTATTCAATAACAAAATGTTCTTACATTATTGAGTTTCATAAATCCCCACACTTTATAAATGATATTTCTTTGATAATATATAAAGCAAAGACGCAAAAATTTTCGAAAGGATAATTACACAACTAAATACAATAATATCCTTAATTTTATATAGACAATAGTCAATTTATATATATCCTTAATAGGCCCCTTTTTCTCTTGCAAACAAGTGGCATACCAACTCGTAATTGTTTTCGAAAATGCTTGAAAACAAGCCGTGGAAGACTCTTAGTGAAAATGTGTACCAATTGGAGCTTGGTTGGCACAAACCGAGTGTAAGGGTTTCCAGAAAAAATAAGTTCACGCAAGAAATGATAATCAACGTCGATACGTTTTGCTCGTTTATGAGATATGTGATTCTCGCTAAGAAAAAGCGCATTGCAATTATCACACAAATTAATAGGGTGATGAGGTGGCAACACATGAAGTTCTCGTAAAAGACGAGTGGCGCATACAATTTCATTTTTGGTGTTTGCCACACGGTATTCAAGTTCACAACTTGATCTAGAGACGCTCGATTGCTTCTTGGCACTTCTGGAAATTATGATGGATAAAATAGCCATTAGTCAAAGTGTATAGACTCATATACTAAGTTGTATTATTATAGGACGATAATAAAGATGTAAACATTTTAAATGGATAGATGAGAAACTAAATGTACCAAGCTACATAGATTTTCTTCTTAAAGTGCACGAGGATGTGAAAGATGTGTTGTCGAAACTGAAGAAAACGCAGTTGGAGTTGAAGAAAAACGAAAACAACAATATGGAGATTAATGATCAAAGTTGGACCTGAAGGAACTCAAAGAAATATACTTGGTGTTAAAAAAACACAAAACTTACACATTAGTTTGAAGTATGAAAAATAAAAAATATGCAAATGTTATATTACTTAATGTTATTTTTGGCAATGACGGTAGTTGATTTTACAATGTGTGCTATAATATTATTTTTGTTTGTAAAAGTACTTCTCATGGTTTTGCCATAAATTGATTATTAAGAGGTTTATAAATTAATCATCGAAAAATTTATAATCTTCATAAATAATACTAGTGAACAAATAGAAACTTAGTAAACCTAATAAATGTTGGAATATTGGTTTTAACCAATTTTATAAAATGGGGTTTTCTCATTTTTGAACACAAAATACGGTTCATAAAAAATTTAAAATAAGTAAAATGTTACATGTTTGTGTTCTCCTTCGTGATACCTTTTTTTCGATAGATCACACGTCAAAAACGGATTTAAGATGAATGAGAAATTGTATCTTAAAGTAAGGTAGTTGGAAGAAGTTGAAAATGAGTTAATGAGTTTTTAACTCATGTCACATTGGTGGGGGAATGAAAAAGAAGTGAGTTTATAAGTCTAAAGACTTTCATGCTTTGTAAGACTTAAGCATCAAAACTCTCCTTGCACACGCATGGGGGTTCAAATGCGAACCAAATTGGATTGAGTTCACTAAACTTGTGTGCGAGCGCGCGTCGTACGGGTACGAATGCACTGTCGATCGACCAAAAAAGTTCAAGGACCTTTTTGGAAATATTTTTCATGTTTGTAACTGAAATTTTAATGCGATTAAAACTGATTTCATTTTTGATATGGGTATTAAACAGACTTTATTTTTCAGTTGCACTTGTGCGTTTAATTCTTCAGTTACGATTTATTGTATGTATACATCACTCGAGCAACTTATGGAACACAACCAATGAAACAATTCTATCTTCTTCTCAAATTCTGCTTGCACTTCATTCTCGTGTTACAACTAATATAGATTCAGACTTAGAAACGGTTCAGGCGATCTAGAAAGATCGTTTTACGCTGTTGTATCATGGGAAACAAATACACATACCGGACGAATTTTGTTTTAAGAAACTGTGTGAAACACAGACATCAGCACCGATCTCCTTTTTCCTGTGTATTTTTTCGGTTTAGTTTTTACTAACAATAAATATTTTATAATATGCTCAAGAATGAAATTCGTTACATTACAATGGTTGTATAAAAAATCTAACAAATTAGGCAAATATGTTATAAAAACATAGACTAACTAGAGATACGGTAACACCACCTACTGAGAACGAACAGTTACATATTAAACATTAGAAAAACATGAAAGTTTTTTGCACATATTTTTTAGTATTTACTTGATCCCGTATTAAGAGGTAATGCATGGTCATTCAAGATCCCCTGCAAACGACATGTGGGCCTTCTGTACAGGCTAATCCATATGACAACCGCATATACATAAATCCTAATAAGCTGCTTGTTTGTGTTCTCATGCAACAAGGAGGAATTGCAACACGCTATTCACTAAAATAACCATAGATTGGCCACATGATATGGTCCTTTTAAGCTGCTTGGTTGCCTTGTGTACAACTACATTAAAACAATACAAAACAATCTAGGCTATTAGTGATTTCATCGTATTTGTTTTATCACCATCTTGCTCTGTATTTTCTCCTTTATCTTCATCAAAAGACATTGTTTATGAAAGTTTCGAGAATATATAATGTTGTGTTGGAGTAGTTTTCTCTCCCACCATATATAGTAGATGATGTGCATGTCGCTGATTATTAGCGAGATCTTTCACCATCTTTTTAGGTAATCGGTTAAACCGTAAAAATAGCCTCATAAACAATAAAATGCATGCGCGAGAAAAAAAATTGAGCTTTAACTTGTAAACGTATGTTCTCTAGTTTGTAAACACGTTTTTGCGGGATCACAGGTTGTTCATTGTTGTTTGGATGATTGAAACATTGGTTTTCTCTTTAGATTGTTGTCTTTTGATGTCTTATTTTATCCTTATTACTCTTCGCTCTTTGTGCACAACCCTGCTATATTTTTCGCTGTTTCAGAAAAAAAACCTGAAAAATATACTCCAATTAGTGAATGACTCTTTTCAAAGTAATCAAAACTCAAATTAACATGGTTGTGGTTGGTGGTAAATATCCCAAGAAAATCAATCGTTTAAGACACGTTTTTGTTTCGTAATAACTTTTTCTTTACTATTTTTAATATACGGAAAACCTGACAATAACAAGAGTAAATCGAGGGAATAATCTTCTTATCTAGACTCATTAATGTAATTCAAAAACATTTCATTGCAAAATTCGAAAATATAGGATATGATTTCTTAAAGTTTAGATTATTCTAGAAATGGTTAAAAAATTTAACATCACTTATTACATTATTTGTGTAAAATATTAAGGACTCCTTATGTTGTCATATTGTTCATGTCAACTACTTTAAAAAATCAAACAAGGCGGATGCAAGTCAATGACTATTTGTGTACTACATATTTGTTGATATCGCACACAATGTTAATAATGACATATAGTATTTGTTTAATTATAAAGGAATCAGTCATTCTTGGTACTTAGTTTTTTTGTGGGAGTAGATTCTTTCTTCGTGTTTAATTAGAATCTTTTCTATCTTTCTTGGCGGCCATTTGACCGAATCTACCTACCGGCTCCTTTGCCCATTTTTGTATTTTAGCTAGAGAAAGAAGGGATGTAAACTACACCTGCTATAATTGTAAAAAGTGTAACACCCGAAAAAAAAAAAAAGACATTTGGGGCCGATCCCATCTTAAAAGGGTAACAAAGTTTTCAAAATGTACAAAAAACATCATTAAATTTTCATTTGTGTACAAAACACCATCAAAGTATATATTTTGTACACATTATACCATCAAAGTATACATTTTGTACACATTACACTATTAAAGTTGACCGGCTAATGCCGATGGACCTAATGTCAAATGTGAACAAACAGATAACTTTGATGGTGTAATATGTATAAAGTGTATACTTTGATGGTATAATGTGGTCAAAATGTATACTTTGATGGTGGTTTGTACACAAATGAAAGTTTAATGTTGTTTTTTATACATTTTTTAATTTTCGTTACTTTTTTAAGTCATTATCCCATTAAGCACATATGATCTCTTTAAAATGGATGCTTAAATGTACTTTATCTTATTTACCAATATAGACAATATACATTATTTTTACCCACAATAATAATGTATTTCGTTTTTTTTAATAATAACGAAACTTATTATATACACTCAAACATAATATACATCAACACCAACAATACACTATAAGCATTTTTAGCAGTGTTGCAGAAATCGGCCTTGGCGGCCGATTAATCGCCGATTAATCGCTTGGCGGCCTTGACCCGATAACGATTAACACTAGTCGGACGCATTAGTCGGTTTCGGTCAATATCGGTCAACGACGGTCCTTGGCGGGCTAGTCGGCCTAATCGGTCAACGATAGTCAACGTTTCAAAAAAAAAAATCAGGCTTGTTCAATAAAGGGAAAAAGGCTCCAAAATTGAAAATTTGGAATCGAGCCCTAAAATTTCAATTCCCTGGTTTCGTTTCTTCCCTCTTCTCTTTCTCTCTTTCTCTCAATCACGTAACTCTCTTCTCCCATCTCCAGCTAAATACTAGTCTGTAACGAGTCTATATTCACAGGAATCGAGCCCTAAAATTTGGACATCATCATGAGTCTTCAATCTCTCGATCACGGTAACTCATTCTCAGGTGCTCATCGTTCAAGGTAATGTTTTCTGTCTCAATTTAAAGTAAAAAGTTCAAACATGTTTCGGTAAAGGTTCTCGTCGTTCAAGCGTTCTGACTTGGTTCAAGCTTTCATATCTGATTTCTTCCGGTCTCGATTGCAGGTTTATCTTGTTTATGGTCCGATTGCTTCAGGTTTAGGTTTATCTCGATTGTAGGTCACGATGCAGGTTCAATCGATATCAGGTAACACTCGATCTCACAAGTCTTCACACTCCCGTCTCCCGTATTCAATCGATTTCACTCCCGTCTCCCGTATTCAATCGATTTTAGGTGACACTCGATCTCATGTTCAATCGATTTCTGGTTCAATCGATTTCAGGTAAGACTCCGCATTACTGACTCAAGTATGCTGATTTCAATGTTATTATTTAATTTTTATTTCTGGTTCAATCGATTTCAGGTAACACCATCGAAGGTAACATATTACTATCCATTACAGATTACAGGTTACACTCGATTCAAGTATGTTGATTTCTATGTTAATACTTAATTGTCAAGGACTTTTTTCCCTAATAACATTGGTTTTTCTAATTTCAGGTTAATGGTTGTAGCCTAACTTTTGTCCACTATTTCAGGCAATAAACCTGCTTCATTCTTAGATTATGGACACATGCATTTTCGTGCAGATGATAGCCCATAAGTGAAAATGTCAATACGGGCCTATGATGAAGAGCTTAAGGATTTTAATTTTTAAAAATATCCAGCCACTTAAGCTTTTCTTGGTTATTGAGTCTTTAATACTCTGTTATTATTGAATTTGTATACATTGAGGTTTTCTTGGTTATTGAGTCTTTAAACCTCTATTATCACCAAATAATGAATAAGAAACACATTCTACTTTTACTTACTCGTTATAGCATTCTACTATATATTGGTAATATATTCCTTATATATGTTGGAAGCACATTCTGTGTGAAATCAACCCTATATCACATATATATATATATATATATATATATATATATATATATATATATATATATATATATATATATATATATATATATATATATATATATATATATATATATATATATATATAAAGGGTCTCCGATTAATTCCCACCTAGCCGATTAATCCCTTAACCCTGGTCGACCGACTAGGTACCGCCGAGCGTTTTTTTACAACCTTGATTTTTAGTAATTGCTCAAAGACTTTACAAAACTATGAATGTTACAATCTTACTCATACACAAACTAGTTATACTCATCGTACACACATGAGTACATATAGAGTGTTATATTGTTTAATTTCAAAAATTTAACTTCATATACACACACTTAGTCTCTTTGTTTTCCATTTTGGAAGAATGCATCTACCTTTGATACTTCAAACACTTTTTTCATCAATTCATCCACCTTAGGCATCATATTTACATAAATGGTCAAATGACCCATATTCCACTATTGAAGCTTTACCCATTACTCAAACACGGTTCAAAGGTTTTATCCTGTTTTGGAACATTATTGGAGTTTAAATACTCGCGTGTACTTTCTTCCATGCTTAATGTACTACTTCTTGAAATTCTCATCTTCGTATGCTTATAAAATTCTTTCCATCTATCTTCGTATGCTTATAAAATTCTTTCCATCTATTTGTATACATAATTGTATATTTAAATTTGTAGATGTTACAAAAAGTCATAGTATACATAATTGTATATTTAAATTTGTGGATGTTACAAAAAGTCATAAAAAATCTAGAACAAATAATATATGTATATGATAACTTTATTATTTATCGACTAAAACAGATGAGTGAATATAATTATTTATTTATTAGTTATTAAGTTAAAAGAAACTAAATAAACAGTTATTTAATATTTAGATTAGATAAAACAATTTTATATAAATAAGCTACATAATTAATTAAAGTAAGGGTTTATTTTATAAAAAGCCTTATATTTTCAACTTTTTTCTGTTTAAACCTAAAATTTTATTTTTTTTCAAAAAAGACCTAAATTTTGGAGAAACTTTATAATTTAGACCCTTTACCCCGGTTTTACAGGTTATACATACTTTTTTTTCCAGAAAAAACTCTAATTTCTTTTCTTTTTTCCGAAAAAACCCTCAATTTCAGTGATTTTTTCACAAAGAAAATTTTTTCTTCGTTTTTGTAATTGACATAACTTTCATATACGATGTCCAAATTTTACGAACTTTATATCCCTGGAAAGGTCGTTAGTAATACTACAACTTTGCTTTACTGACTTTTGTTTGAATATGTTCAGATATTTCGCTACACTGGCTTGTTTTCTTATAATACATGTATCTTTTGCATACGAGCTCCGTTTTCGACGTTCTATAAGTCGACGGATTCGTAAACACGAATACATCGTGTAATGAATATTATTTAAACCAAAATATTATTTGTATGATTTATCGAATTTTACGATACTGTAGTCTATTATTCGAAATTATAACGTTTACTCGATAATTGATTCGAAATAGCGTATTGTAGTATTATAATTTCCAATAATACATTAGGAAAGTTATGAAAATTACATTTCAATGTATTATCCTAATTTGCGCTCTGGTTGACATTTGTTGACTTTTGTTGACCAAATTTGACGGATGTCACAGACGGGGTCGCAAGAAAGCGACGACGTGTCACTTTTGTGGATGGAGTTTTAACGGTACTATTTAAACATTCACAAACGGATGGAATTTGAAATAAAAAGGCTTATGAAGACAAACAACGATCCCGCCATGATCGACAACGAACCCGCGAAGAAAAACAACGACTAAAAGACAAAGTTTTTGTCGTCGACTAAAAGACCCCAATTTTTTTTCTTTTTTTACGAAAAAACCCTCAATTTTTTCTTTTTCATAAAACTTTTTAATTTAGATCATTTACGAGTTTATCCGTAAGTTAAACGATTTTTCAGGGACTTTTTCACAAAGAAAATTATTTTTCTTTGTTTTTGTAGTTGGCATATCTTTCATATAAGATATCCAAACGACAAATTAGAAACATAAACTAAAACGACAAACATAAACCATCTCGAGTGCTTCCCCTTCGAGACCCTCCTTCGGATTCGACGACAAAAGCTTTATGTCTTTTAGTCGTTGTTTTTATTCACGGGCTCGTTGTCGATCATGGCGCAAATTAGGATAATACGTTGAAATGTAATTTTCAAAACTTTCCTAATGTATTATTGGAAATTATAATACTACAATACGCTATTTCGAATCAATTATCGAGTAAACGCTATAATTTCGAATAATAGACTACAATATCGTAAAATTCGATAAATCATACAAATAATATTTTGGTTTAAATAATATTCATTACACGATGTATTCGTGTTTACGAATCCCCCGACTTATAGAACGTCGAAAACGGAGCTCGTATGCAAAAGATACAGCTATTATAAGAAAACAAGCCAGTGTAGCGAAATATCTGAACATATTCAAACAAAAGTCAGTAAAGCAAAGTTGTAGTATTACTTATGACCTTTACAGGGATATAAAGTTTGTAGAATTTGGACATCGTATATGAAAGTTATGTCAATTACAAAAACGAAGAAAAAATTTTCTTTATGAAAAAATCACTGAAATTGAGGGTTTTTTTTGGAAAAAAGAAAAGAAATTGGGGTTTTTTCTGAAAAAAAAAATATGTATAACCTGTAAAACCGGTTAAGGGTCTACATTAAAAAGTTTCTCCAAAATTTAGGTGTTTTTTGAAAAAAAAATAAAGTTTTAGGTTTAAACAGAAAAAAGTTGAAAATATAGGGTTTTTTATGAAATAAACCCTTAAAGTAATTAATGATGTGAATTTATCTTATTAGTTAGGTTTGGCCAAAGGCCTTTTGGTTAAGCGGTATTGGTGTTGCCCTTTTACCATTATGGTTGAATGATCGATCTTCAATTTGAGAAATTATTAGTTTAGATGATTAGTGTATGAGTATGGTAGATTTGCTATTAAATAATAATGTGGTTTGAAAAGGTTTCAGAAGCTTTACTTGATAATACGTGTATCTAAGAGAGGATTGTGACTAGTATGAAAATTAGCAACATAATCACCAAAATCCTAATCCTCCCCTCCTACTAAGTTGGAGGCTCCCTTCCTAATCCCTTGAAGGTAGCAGACACAAGGAATAATGAAAATAAGGTTGAACAATTTTGATCAAGTTGATTTTCTGACGGCTGTCTAGATTTGCTTGTGTGGATACTCATAGTGGCAATCAATTGTGATTGTCATATCCTGCAACAAGTGTTTCAAACATTTCAAATGTATAATATAATAACACATTATGGTTGTTATTGATTGATTTTAATTATCAAACTGAATCCATTATTGGGATTTAAAAATTTCAAAATATTATTTTCTATTGCGATTTCGATTATGTTGGTTGTTTATAGATTCGATAGAACACCAACAAAAACAACAACACACGAATGAAGATAACCTTCAGGACTTTTTATATACATGAAGATTTTTAAACATTTTACTTAGATATATTTGACGATATTTAAAGTATCACATTACTCAATGTCGACTTTATTAATGACATATTTGTTGATAAACGAAAGAAATGAGATGATTGTATCTAAATTAAATGTTCATCACAAATCTCCGGGTTTGATTTCCGGTCATTTATTACAAACTAGGCGTATACCTGCGCGTTGCGCAGGAGTAAAATTATATAGAAAAAAATGTTGGTCGGTCACATACACTTTAAAACTTTATATTCAATCTAAACATTCAATACTAAATATAAATGGGTATCATAATATATATCATGTATTAATAGTAATATTTCAAAACTTGAAAAACGATACACAATAACCATTTTGAATTCAATAATATATAGATAGTCAAACATCAAAATAAAGTAAACAATGCATCAGTTAATTAATAAGTTTGTTATTTTACATTACGCTAATGACTAAGCTTATAGATTAATCAATTTAAAAATAAAAACTACACAAAATAAAGTTTTTAACATGAGTAAAATAATATAAAATTTAAACACTCTCATTAATGGTTTACACTAATAAAATTTAGACACTCATTTATGAACAATATCTCTTCTTATTACATTTATTTAATCATGAAAGGTGTATATATATATATATATATATATATATATATATATATATATATATATATATATATATATATATATATATATATATATATATATATACAACTATTACTTTTAATAAGTAAAGTTAGAAATAAAACAAACAATTAAATTAAGATTATCTCAAAATACGAATAAACACGACATCATTGTGCTAAAAATTAAAATAGAAATTTGAACAACCAAACACGATAACAATATAATATTAACCATAAAAGTATGAATAAAAAGGTTCTTCTAAGATTTTGGAAAAAAACCATACAAAAATAATATCACATACAAAATTGAAGTCATTTTTCACACACTCTAGATAACAAAATCTAAAAAAAATGAAACGAATGTGTGAGTAACCGAAAAGAGAAATGAAGCAAGTATGCTTTTTATAATTTAATGTTCTTATATAGGTAAAACTTATTAATCAATGAATCAATAAAGTTAATTATACCATTAACTTATCATAAGTTTAAGATTTTAGGTTATTGAAGATGAACATAATAAAAATAAAATAAGTTTGTTATTTTACATTAAGTTCACGACTAAGCATACAAATTAATAAATTTAAAAGTAAAAACTATGAAAAATAAAAATTTCAACATGAATAAAATAATATAATTTTTAAGTAGCATCATGAATGGTTTTCATTAATGATATTTAGTTATACATAATCAACAACCTCTCTTCTTATTACATTTATTTAACCATGGAACTTATGTATACAACAATTACTTTTAATAAGTAAAGTTGAAACTAAAAAAACAATTAAAATAGAACTCTCTCAAAATACAAAAAAACATGAGATCATTATGCTAAAAATCAAAATAGAAACATGAAAAACCAAACCCGGATTAGATAATATTAGTTTAAATACTAAGTATTTAACATGTGTATTAAAAAAAACATATTAAACACTTACAAATCGATAAAGAGAAGATATAAAACTCAACATAAACTTCATATATAGAAACACTATGTATTGCAATAATCATTGATGCCACAATCTAACTTTTTCAACTCTTCATATTTGAATTACAAATATCTTCAAACACATGTATCTTTTTTGTGAGCAAAGCTTACTTATATACTACTAATATAAGTTACAATGTGTATAAATGAGGAAAACAAAAAGTCATTACCAATTAATAATCATAAGTTAAAAACTCTTGAGTTGTAGTATTAAGTATCCATAAATTAGAAAACTCTTGAGTTGTAGTGGGAGTTTCAAATGAATGTGGTGCTAGTATATGAGCTATCTTGAATCACATTCATTTGAATGGCCTCAATTATAAGATTTATATAGATTAAACATAATGTATGTTTGAGAAATAAATGAAAATCACTAAACAACTTTATTGTTAGGTGGTCATCGCGTATTCATGGACTTATAACCACAATAATAATGTTAATAAAAGATAAAACGATGCTTACAACATCTTCAACTATTAACCTCTAAAAAACTTTTTACTTTTTACCTTTACACACACGCTGACACGCGTATGCACACTCTCTTTCTCTTTGGGTTATGTGAACAAAAAAAGCCTCTTGGTTGCCTCTTATGCATTGTATACGTATATGGAGGTTATATGAGATAGTAAAAGAGATCATCGGGTTTCAAATCGGGAGATATCTAGCTCCAACTTCATATTTTATTATTTTATGACATGACATTTAAATATGCTGACTGGATATAGTTAACCGAGTGATAACATGTTGACTGGATATAGTTAACCGGATGACCCATTTCTCTGGAGGTCAATGATATTTTTAACCCAAAATAATAGACTCTATTCCCCTTGACCACAAAAATATACTTTAGAGATCTTTTAAAACAAAACTTAAAACTTCATTGGGCTATGATGTAATTTTGCCTAAGAAAAATGTAGCCATTTGTTTTCATTTTCAATAACTATTCACTTGTGACTTATAACATATAAATACATAAAATAACAATATTTTATTGGGTTTCCGTCACATGGTTTAACCCACCCGCGACCAATAAAACCGAAATCTAATTGACCTGTAAACCAAAAACCGATTTTTATATGATTCGGTTAATACGTGGTTTAGTAACCAATCCTTAACATGTGGTTTAGTAACCAATCCAAAACCGATTAACAGTAAAATGTTAACACGTCAAACCAAAAATGGGACTCGACCCCTACCCATAAGGGTGCGTTTGGTTCGTGGATTTCAAACTATAGGATTTCAAATTCAATAGAATTTCAAATCCTTCAGAATTTAAAATCCTAGGATTTAAAATTTCATAACCGTTTGGTTGATATCAAAACCTTTAAAAAATTGAAAAAACAAACATTGGAACCATCAACATTAAATTGTCGTTAACCAATGACGAAGAATCAATGACAGAATAGTTGATATGAAATATGTGGTGGAGCCAACGCTAGCGATAGGGTAGCTGGAGGTGAAGGCGGCGTTGATGGTCGGGTAGTCGGAGGTGGAGACAGACGTGGTTGCGGCAACGCTGCACGTAGAGGTGGCATCAGCGGTAAGGGCAAAGGTGGAGGCGGCGACGGCGGTGGGGTTGTCAGAGGTGGAGGCAAGAATGCCAGTGGTGGGGTGGCGGGAGGTAGCACATCGACGGTAGTGTCTTAAGATATGAAGGCAATGATGGTAGTGTGGACGGAGGTAGAAGGAGTGACGACGATGGGGTGGTCGGAGATCAAGGCGGCAACGACAGCATTAGTAGGGTGGCCGGAGGTATACGCGGCGGCGACGATGGAGTGGCCGGAGGTGAAAAACAAATTTTTCATTCATGAAATTTTAAATACTGGGGGGAGACAATGTATTTACAAATCTATCATTCATGAGATTTTAAGTCATTTTTAAAAGTCTCATCATTTTAAATTCTATGCTTATTCTCAAATCATACATAGAATTTCGCAGGATTTAAAATGCAAATCCTAAGAAATCTCATGAACCAAACGGATCCTTAATATGATTTTAAATAATTGACAATAATTGAAATCCGATACTTAAATCAAAATTTTCAAAGCAAAACCCCCGGTTCTTTTATGAGTTTTATATGGTAACCATCCATTGGCCATGGGAAGCTAGGGCTCCAATATTGCAAAGCAAAACCCCCAATTCTGAAAATCATAAAACGAAGGGCACAAAATTTCAAAATTATAATTCAATCATTATATAGCTCTTTTACCAGCAACTGACGGTCTCAGCCTCTTCTTCATCGTTGTCAGTTTGGCGGTACCAGACTGAGTGGACAAATTCTTCATCCACGATCGATCTAGAACACGAAGGAAACTTGTGAATGTCCACATGGAAGATGGCTCTTAATTGATCGCATATCGGGTTGATATCAGTGACGTGGGTTCTGTACATGTTTGACCAGTGATGATCCCTTCCCGATTTTCTCTCTGTCTCTCACTCTCCGCGCCTCGCCAGCTCGACGCCTCCGCTCCTGCTGCCACCCTCCGCCTGCCACGGCTGATTGAGGTATTTTTGTAATTTCCGAAATGCATTATAATTTGTCATTTGTTAATCGTTAATAGTTTATTTGTAGTGTTAATTGGGAATGCTAATTTAAGTTAGGGTTGTTGAGAATCGATTTGTATAATGTTCATTGTTGGTAGTTAATAGCTGTTGAAAACCGAAATCTAATTGTTATAGAGAAGGTTAATGTAAGTTAGATATATTTCAAGACTCCAATTCCCTTCAAAACCAAAAAGTAAAAGACTCCATTAATCTCAAAAAGATAAAGAAAAAGCGAGGAAGAGAGTAAGAGACAAACTGTTGAACCCTTTTTGGGTCTCTTTTTAAGGATTAAATGGTGGGCAAAAAGGCATTTGTTCAGTACCACATTCAAGAAAATCATTGTGGTTTAGATCTAAACCAACAATCAAACACCATTAGGAGGAACTGATCCAAGAATTAACTGTTTATTATTTAGTTATATTTATTATTACTCTTATGTTGCTGTTGTATAGGCGATTATTGGGAGGCTTTACAAGTGTTCGTACCAGTGTTGACTATTCAATTCTGTGTCAATTGATGAAGCATTGAGATTTAATTCAGGTGATATATTGCTTTACTCTAAGATTCCTTATCTTTATCAGTTTTTTGTTTATTGTGTGATTACAGATTACCAATTTCTGTTTTGTTTTTAATTTCTTGTTTGTGCTGTAACTCCTCAAGTTTTCCGAACCTTATCTTGGATGTTTTTTAATTAATGTATTGTCATTTACGTTTTATTCAGAAGTTTACAATAGCTCTAAAGGTAGGAGACATCTTGTTTTTCAGCAAAAACTTATTAATTAATTCTTACGTAAATTTGTATAAATCATTTTGAATATATATGAAGGGTGGCTTTTTTGTCTTCTAGTCATGACTCACAACATTTCATCTCTGTATTACCAGATTCCCCGTATGATCATGTTTTGTGTATATACGAAGCCGTGGCTTTTATATCTGAATACAAGTTAAAAGTTTTAACACTATTCTATATATTATTTAATTATAATTATAGAATTTGTTACAACAATCTACTTTTCAATATTCTCACAAACTTCATCTTTTTTCCAGATGGAAGAACTCTCTCCTAATAGCAAGCATGAAAACGGTGAAAAACCAGAATTAGACTCAGAAAATGGAAAAAAAGAATTCGTTGCACCTTCTGTAGGAATGGAATTCGAATCATACGATGACGCGTACAATTACTACAATTGTTATGCTCGCGAATCAGGTTTTCGCGTACGCGTAAAAAATTCATGGTTTAAAAGAAACAGCAGAGAGAAATACGGTGCAGTGTTATGTTGTAGCAGTCAAGGTTTTAAAAGAATAAAAGATGTAAACCGTTTAAGAAAAGAAACAAGAACCGGTTGTCCCGCAATGGTCAGAATGCGATTAGTTGACTCAAGAAGGTGGCGAATTCTCGAAGTTACCCTTGATCATAACCATTTACTTGGAATAAAATCTTTCAAATCCTTCAAGAAAATGGGCATTTGTGGAACCAAGAAAACGGTCTCCGATTCGGAAGGGCGAACGGTAAAATTATATCGCGCGCTTGTGATTGACTCCGGGGGTAATAATGGAATTTCACGCGAAAATCGGGAATTAGGTTGTTCTTCATCGGATCATAACAATAATCCTAATCGGTTGAATTTAAAAAAAGGTGACGCGCAAGCGATTTATAATTATATATGTCGTATGCAGTTGACAAACCCTAATTTCTTTTACTTGATGGATGTGAACGATGAGGGGTGTTTAAGAAACATGATTTGGTTAGATGCCAGGTGTCGTGCTGCTATTGGGTATTTTTCCGATGTGGTTTATTTTGACACGACGTATTTATCGAGTAAATACGAGGTCCCGTTGGTGACGTTTGTTGGAATGAATCATCATTGTCAGACGGTGTTACTAGGTTGTGGGTTGCTTTCGGGGGGGACAAAAGAGTCTTTTTCGTGGGTTTTGAAATCGTGGTTGACTTTGACCAGTACATCGGGGCGGGTCCCGCAAACCATAGTAACCGATAGGTGTCGGGTTTTACAAAGTGTGGTTTCCGAGGTGTTCCCGAAAACCCACCATAGATTCAGTTTGTTTCATATTATGAAAAAAGTGCCTGAGAAATTAGGAGGGTTACGAAACTACGATGCTATTAAAAAGGTGTTGATGAAAACCGCTTACGAGACGTTAAAACCGTACGATTTTGAAACCTCGTGGAGTTTCATGATCCAACGGTTTGGGATCGGGGACCACGAATGGCTTCGATCTTTATACGAAGATCGAGCCTGGTGGGCCCCGGTGTATTTAAAGGACACATCGTTCGCCGGAATTTCATCTGGCGACACGCTGTGTCCCATCTTTGATAAATACATTCACAAACAAACGCCTTTAAAAGAATTTCTCGATAAATACGATCTCGCATTACAAAAAAAACACAAAGAAGAAGCGAATGCTGACATGGAATCGAGAACCGCGTCCCCGATTTTAAAAACGAGATGTTCGTTTGAGTTACAGTTGTCGAAAGTTTACACGAGGGAGATTTTTAAGAAATTTCAAGTGGAAGTTGAGGAGATGTATTCGTGTTTTAGTACCACACAAGTGCATGTTGATGGGGCGGTTGTGATTTTTTTGGTGAAAGAGCGGGTTTTGGGGGATGGAAATAGGCGGGAAATTAAGGATTTTGAGGTTTTGTATAATAGGACGGCGGTTGATGTTCGTTGCATTTGCAGTTGTTTTAATTTTAATGGTTATTTGTGTAGGCATGCGTTATGTGTGCTTAATTTTAATGGGGTTGAGGAGATTCCTTCAAAGTATATTTTATCGAGATGGAAAAGAGATTATAAGCGATTATATGTTCCGGATTATGATGCTGGATGTAACACTGTTACTGGTATTGGTACTGGTACTGATACGGTTCAGTGTTTTAATCAGTTATATAGAAGCGCCTTGCAAGTTGTGGAAGAAGGTGCGATTTCTTTGGATCATTATAAGGTTGCGTTGGAGACGTTTAAAGAGTGTTTAAGTAGAGTTCATAATATTGAAGATAAACATGAATAGAACATAGGGTGTGTTTTTCTTTTTATTATCTTTGGTGGTGTGTGAATCACCATTGGTTTTATTTCTTTTGGTTGAGGGGTGTTTTTGCCCATTCTTGTGTATATGTCTTCTTTATTTGCTTTTATGCTTGGTATAAATTATTCGTTTCATGGGACAACTTTTGATTTATATATACACACAAAAGTAAATATATTTACAGGTCATAGTGTTTGTTTGTTACGCAGAATATGACAACAGATTGCACAATGTTTGATGAGCTTTGGACGAAGACCACATTTGACAATGTTTTAGACTATGATATAAAAAAATGCGTTTTTTATTCCTCCTGAAAATGTGGAACAAGATGAAACAAAATCTCGATTTCAATTTTTTGACAGAAGACGTGAATATCTTTGACATTTGACATTCTTATTATTATTGAAAATAGTCTGAAATGCATGCAACCATAGTGTACTAAAGAAAAAGATATGAGACGCATTGGGTTTGAACTCTTCAATGGTCAAAATCTGCATTGAAACTTTTTTTGAGACAACATTATGGAATAATCTGTTATGTCACGTTTATTTATGTTTGGCCTTGTGGTAAAATCAAACGAAGATTAATCGGGTATGAGAAATGGAGGTCTTAATTGTAAATACCTAAATGTTGAGGGTTCAAGTTGGCAATACTAGAAAGTTTTACCTTTCTTTTTCTTTGAGGGTTCAGTAGGGGGCGGGACGCTTTCCCTCCAATAGTTCAATCCCTCTCGCCCCCATTTTTGCTCTCATCAAGCTCAAGGTACTCTATCTCTGAACTCACATACATATAGTAAAATTGAATCGATACATATGTATATTTCTTAATTGTTTGTGATTATATTCGAATACCGAAGTGTAATCGTGATGTGTGATGATCCGTAACTGTTTAGGAAGTTGTTACAGTATTTTTCAACGATACTCGATTTCTACGTTTTTATGTGTTTAATCGTTTGCGGACGAAGTTATTTCTGGAGTCATTTGAGAGTAAATCCGATCTTTTGATACAGCTTACAGGTTGTAGGACGAAGAATCCTAATTGAAGTGTGAAATGAAGTTCAAGGCCTTTCTCACCGATCATGGAGTTAACCTTCTGGAGAAGAGATTCCTTCAAGCCCTAGACAAAATGGGAAAAACATGTCATCTTTACCTAACGAAAGACCACGCTATTTTCCTCCACAATCTTCTCAACGGTGATGGCATCCAATCCATCGCTCAGTTCCGCAAAGAAGCCCTATTCGAAGACTACCGTATCTCAAGCCAAAACGACGACCGCATCGCCTTCACCATCGACCTCTCCCTCCTCCACCGAGCCCTTCGCAGCATCGTCACCATTTACACAGAATTCGGCGGTTCACACAGTTGCCCTACTCTCAATCGACTTCAAATCAAGTTAGTTAAAAAACTCCCTCCTCACTCACAGCAACCGATGCCGTTTCTCACTTTCGAAACCAAAGGCTACAAATCAGCCGTCATCCAAGACGTCCCAATCTCTAAACCATTATCCAGATCTGACGTTCTCGAACTCCAAGCAGCTCTAGACATGGCGCAAGATCTGCCCCAAACCCTAGTTCAAGTTCCCGACATGAACCAGTTACAAAACTTTGTGGACAGGATGAAGCATGTCGGTGATGTGCTAAACGTTTCCATAAGCAAAGCCGGTGATCTTCATTTGCAAATTTCAACGACTTTGGTCACGCTTGGAGCAGAGTTCAGAAAACTGGTGGTCGTCGGAGAGCAGGCGGCGGTTCCTCCCGGAGATGACAATCTGAGTGCTCAGATTCGTTCACGGAGGGCAATTGAGAGGGGAGATGCGATGAGTGTTCAAGTAAGTGTGAAGCATTTCTTTAAGTCTCTTCAATGTCACTTGGCGAAACCAGATTGTGCTTTTTATGGGATTGGTCAACAGGGTTCTTGCTTGACGGTGGTGTTCCAGTTTTTCATACCAGGCACGCGTCAAACAGATAAATCTATCAGTCTCCATTGTCGTCTTCCTGTACTTGACCCTGGTACCAATTAAGGCCAACGAATTTTCAAACTACATTATTTTCGTGTCATGTAAAGTGGATTGAGTCGTAGACAATTGATAGTTGGTGTTAACCAAGTGCAGGAGACCTATCTTGTTTCAGTTCTTTTAGTTTCGCTTAATTGTTGTGAAAAAACACTTTAGCTAATAACTTAGCAATAAGGGTAAATTTCATAAAAGACACTAATGGGGCGTTTGGTTCACAGAATTTTTACAAAGGAATTTGAATCTTTAAGATGAATGAGAATTTGACGGAATTGGAATCCGAAGGAATTTGAATCCCTAACGTGTTTCGTTGACAGATAATGAAATGGAATTATTTGTTGAATTCTGCTAGTTTGCAAATTTTATCGAAAGAATTGGAATATAAAGTATATAAAATGGCTAAACTACCTTTTATAAGGTTAAATATGTCATTTTAATCGGAGATAAGAAAAAAATCATCAATGGAATTTGAATTATTTGGCATTATGCAAATGAATGATAAATTCAATTATGTATGGAATTTGATGGAATCTTACACAATTACATTCCATCTATATTTTAACCAAACACGTTTTGAATGGAATTTCTCTTTCCAATTCCTTTGAATTCCATTAAAATACTTGAAACAAACGCGCTGTAACTTTTTAAAATATTTTGATTTTGACATTGTGTTATTTTTTTTTCAATTAAGTAACTATGTTTTAAATTTTGTTTCAATTTTGACCATTTGACCGGTCAACCTGGTAGCCAACTGACGTGGCATGATGACATGTCAGTCTTTGATGATGCGACGCTGACGTGGCATGTTGACGTGGCACCCAAGTGTCAAAATTGAAAAACCTAGTGACTTAATTGGAAAAAATTGAAAACAACCATCTCCTGATGGCCTAGTGGTTACGGCTCTTGCCCCTCATAGAGGAGGTCCAGGGTTCGATTCCCACAGGTTTTAATCAGGGATGGCCACCGGTCTCCCCAATGGGGATGCTTTAAAAGGGAGCACGGGCACTACCGGGGGGTTCAGTGCACCCCGGAGGTTGGCTCAGCTGGGTCATCCAAATGATGGGTTAGCTGGGTTCCTCCGCTACCAAAAAAAAAAAAAAAATTGAAAACATAATGTTTTATTTGAAAAAAATAACACAGTGTCTAAATCAAATTTTTTTGAAAAGTTAGTTTCTTTTTTGGAATTTTTCGTACATTTTTTAAAATGATAAATTCGTCTTTTTTACATTTTTAGAACGTATAAATATGTTTTTTTACAAGTATAAAGACGTATTTTTATACTTTTAGAAATATACATACATTTTCATAAGTATATATATATATATATATATATATATATATATATATATATATATATATATATATATATATATATATATGTATTTATACTTTTAAAGACGTAAAAAACGTATTTATACTTCTAAAGACGTAAAAAAATATATTTATATTTCTAACTTAACGAACAAATACTTATTTTTATGTTTTTAGAAATATAAAATATGTTTTTTTTTTTGCATATAATCACGTATGATATCAATCAAAAGCATGTTTATAGTGGAAAAATTGTGGAAAAAAAACGATACGTGATTATATGCAAAAAAAAACGTATTTTATATTTCAAAAAACATAAAAATAAGTATTTGTTCGTTAAGTTAGAAGTATAAATATATTTTTTACGTCTTTAGAAGTATAAATACGTTTTTTACGTATTTAGAAGTATAAATACGTATATATACTTATGAAAATGTATGTATACTTATAAAAGTATAAAAATGCGTCTTTATACTTGTAAAAAATATATATTTATACGTTCTAAAAAACATAAAAAGACGAATTTATCATTTTAAAAAATGTAGGAAAAATTCCAAAAAAGACACTAACTTTTCAAAAAAAATTTGATTTAGACACTGTGTTATTTTTTTTCAATTAAAACACTATGTTTTCAATTTTTTCCAATTAAGTCACTATGTTTTCAATTTTGACACTCGGGTGTCATGTCAGCATGTCACGTCAGCATCGCATCATCAAAGACTGACACGTCATCATGCCACATCGGCTGGCTACCGGGTTGACCGGTCAAATGGTCAAAATTGAAAACATAGTGACTTAATTGAAAAAAATTGAAAACTTAGTGACTTAATTGAAAAAAAAAATAACACAGTGCCAAAATCAATTTTTTTTTTTTGAAAAGTTAGTGCCTTTTATGAAATTTGTCCTAGAAATAATGAATTTAAATTAAAAGTCGGATATTTTTGCTATATGATAACAAGATCTAAAAGTTAGTAGGTCATTTAATGTCTTTGAAAAAATCTAAGTATTTAAGTTAGAATTTTGTTTCATTGTTTTGATTTTTTTTATCTAACCACTTTTGTACATTTTTCAAGTACTATTACATTCACTTTAATCAATAATAAAATCATTAGTTGTGTTCTGATACTTAAACTTCAAATTAATACTTGAAGTCATAGTAATCACTTTATATACACATCTAAATACATATAATCATAATGCATTTCGAATTTAAAAAAGGGTTAATGACATATATGAGTAAACAACTATGTCATTTGTACATCGTTGGTAACTAACTTTTTCATAGACACCATAACTTGTTAAAGTCGTTATTTTTAATCAAAATGTACATTTATTTAGTTATTTTCTGTTAGCCGGTTTTGGCAACTCCTTCGATAACTATGTCATCTTCAGCTACGTCCTCATGCAACCCATCCTTCATGTATGCTTTTGTCTTTCATACATGAGTTTTATTCCAAACCCATCTTTTCACCTGTAAATCAATTGAAAAAGAATTATATGGGTTTCTAAGCCTAACTTTCTGTCCTCGTCCTTTTGTCTCCATTATCCTCAACAATTCCATCCAAACCGGCAAACAATCATATAAACTAATACACTATATCATCATAGAGACAAAATTACTTTCCTAATTAGAAAAGAAAAAAGACAAATTATGTAACACCTTCTATGTAACACCCATCGTATATGACCAATTTGAAATAACAAAAACTTATAATGCTTTAAACCATCTTTAAGTAAAGAGAAAAAGTCCCTGATATAACAAAAGCACTTTCAAAACAATTTAAATTGTTTAAGGGTATACGAAACGTAATAAATGTCTAGCTATTTCTATCCCAAATTATGTCGTTTGACTATCTTTTCTTCTCAATCTCACCCGAACACGTAAAAATAATACATTAGGGTAGGGAGCCTAGTGAGTTACATATGGGTTAGACTTCTTTTAAAATTAGTATATAAATGGACACAAGTTTATATACGAAAATAACCCCTTTTCAAATTCAAAATATATATCATTGGGAAAACATTGCATTTCAAAATATTTACACTATAACATTAAACATAAAAAACAATGTACACGAGTGATGCAATGTATAATATGGAATCAAACACCCATTCTCAAGTCATCTTTTCATAGTCGTCTTTGCATCTTAAGGTAGTGGTTAAGTGGAGCATATTTGATGTTAGCACAAGCATACAGCTTGAGCAGAGGCACCTTATCACTTATGATTTAAAAGCCTTGCAGTTACATGAACGCCAGTCATGTATATCACACAAGCATTAACAAGATCCAAGTGTTGTGATACATTCTAGGACTTCATCACAACTATCATTTCATCGCTGCTGGATATCCAAAGTCATATAAGTGTCTAGACTAAACGAGTATCTTCATTTATGCACAATAATATGAATGAATGCAATGTGATCATTCATTATGTAATAACAAAAGTTGTTGGGAAGTCACGAGAAACTCAAATAAATCATATACAAGAACAAATACAACGATATAATATGGTTCGGTCAAGGTGACCTATGTCCACACGACAATGGAGGGAGTATTCTTATTCACAAGCTTGGAGAACAAGTTACAGTGTTTGACAACAAGACGTCTCTCTCAACTCTCTACTAGGTCCTTACTCCTAAATCTAACACGGTATCACTATTTATAAACATTGATACAAAAGTCAACCTTAGAAATAACTGGGTCGAGCCCATGAGATTACACCCACATAGAAATTAGGGTGTTTGGAAATAGCAAATCTGAGATAACCATCAGCTCAAATGAGGACCACATCAAACTGAGGCCTTCAAATCTTCTTCCATTAGAAGTTGACCATACAACCGAACTAGTCATACCAAGGCATCAGTTCCAACCGCATCCGGACACCCTGATTGATCTTCATCTCCTGAAAATATCAGGCTCCTGGTTTTAAACGCTCCTTTGATGACTTATCTCCAATTCACTCTATATTCAACCACTTCTCACTTCGCAAGAACTGCATTGACTCGGTGAACTGCTTCGCCTCGTACACATGGCTTGCTTCGCTTCATCTTGCTTCGGTTCATACTCTTCGATCGAGGACAAAAATCTCAAGTTACATCCCCCTTAGCTTGAGTATTACTCCTCTCCTCATGAAACCAAGAATTTCCTCTCCCTTATGCCTCTTCACCCTTGAAGGGACTTATCATCTACAAACATCCACCAAGTCCGAGCAATGCCTTTAGTTGTCCAAGGACAAGGCCTTCGTCAACATATCCGCTGGATTCTTCTTGGCATTGATTTTCTGAATATGAAACCTCTCTTCCTCCAAAACATCTCGAACGAAGTTCAAATGAATATCAATATATTTTTTATTCTCATGATTGATCGGATTCTTTGCCAGATGCAAAACACTTTGACTATCACAGAACAAAATTGACTTCTCCACCTTCAGACCAAGACTCTGAACAAGACGATGTAACCACACACGTTCCTTAATCCCTTCGTTCATAAACATGTACTCTGCTTCAGTTGTGGACAATGCAATACTGACTTGTAGTATTGACTTCCAATTTACAACACACCCAAACAGGAAAATTATGTAACACATGAGTGATCTTCGTTTCAGCAGATCACCACCATAGTCTGAGTCTGTATATCCTATCAAGTTATGGTTCCCCGCATTTGTACCATACATAGACATATGCCAGTTATTCATTTCAAGTATCACATTATTCACTTGACTGCCTACCGATGAGCTTTTTCGGAATTACTCATAAACCTACTTACCACACTAACAACAAGAGTCAAATCAGGCCTTGTACAAACAATGGCATACATAAGACTTTCGACAACACTTGAGTACAGAACCCTGCTCATGTAATCTTTCTCTTCAGTCGTAGTTGGTATGACACTTTCAGTCCAGTTTAAAGTGTACCACTAAAGGAGTTCCAATCGGTTTGGACTGATCGAACCGAAACGACTGAAGGAATTACTCAATGTAACTCTATTAAGAAACATATAACAATCACTCCTTCCTGTTCTTCTTGATCTTCATACAAGTATCTTCTTTGTTGCACCTAGATCCTTCATGTCAAACTCACTTTCCAGGAGCATCTTCAAGTTTTTGATTTCGGTCATGTCTTTGGCCGTAATGAGCATGTCATCAAACATATAATAACAAGGATACGAATGAACCTTTAGACACTTCTTTAGAGTATACACAACTTTCATACAAGTTTCGGTCGAAGCCATGCAAGATCATAAATTGATCAAATCTTGTACCATTGCCTCGATGACTGCTTCAAACCATATAGAGATTTCTTCAACAAACGTACATGATCCTTCTTCGAATCAAGAAACCCCTCTGTTTGTGACATGTAGATCTTCTAATCGAGGCTTCTATGGAGGAATGCAGTCTTCACATCTAGCTGTTCAAGCTCCAGATTGAGTGCACTCACCATAGCCAAAAGAACTTGAATCGTCTTGTGCTTTAGGACGGATGAGAACACCTCGTGACAATCGATTCATTCTTTATGGGAAAATCCCTTCGCCAACAACCTTGCTTTGAACCTTGAACACCCAGAAGTCATTCCTTTCGCTTAAATATCCATTTGCATCCCATTGGTTTAGCCTTCTTTGGCATTGGAACAAGATCTCATATTTCATTCTTTTCAAGAGATTACATCTATTTGTTTATCGCCATCAACCACCTCATTGCATCCTTGCTCTCTACAGTCTTCTTATACGACAGAGGCTCGTCTGAATCAATATCTTCTCCAACAGTTAAGGCGTATGCCATGGAACCGATGTTACCTTGACTAATACATTTGACATACCTATCCGGCTGTTTCATATTCCCACTCATTTTAAATTTCGAATAATTTACTTTTTAGGAAGATGCGGTGTTTTTGGTTTTTCGGAAACGCTACCCAAGTGAGCCACCGTGAAACCAGTTACCATTGATGAAATATTCTCCACTTTCAGTCGAGATTAATAGATTAACGATAAACAACATTAAAACTTTTCAAAAGAGTCGAACAAAATTAACCTGAGCAATGAAACCATTTATAAAAGTATAAATATCCTAAGCGGAAATAAACAAATATCATCTTTTAGAAAACCAAAATTCAGAAAAAAAAAAATCCATTGGCAAAACAAGTCACAGGGAAAAGTCAACAAGCAAATCGAGTTTTCCCCGGTTATATATCAATTGATTCCAAGGAATAATAATATGAGAATCCCACTTTTGAAATTGAACATTCGAAACATGCCAAACTTGTACACACATGAATGATGAACATACTCCTCAATCTTGGATTGTAACCGGACTCAAAAACATGATTCCTCAACTTTCTTTTAGCATTTTCATCTTTTCAACTTTTAACGCCATGATAGTGATCAAATTTTAAAATAAATAAATAAAGAACTAAATCAAAAACCAAAAGAAGAATTTAAACAAAAAATAAGTACAAGAAACAAATTGCAAAAAGAAAAAGACAAGAACAACGACATTAAAAAACTATATAAGACTTTTCAAGAGTGTAACCAATTAACCCAAATGATTTACATCATACCACAAAATCCCGGTATAATTCCATTTTCCGAAAACCTCACAAGGGAAATAATATTATTGCCTAATTCTCTTCAACAAAAAAATTTAATAAATTAGAATATCCCTTTCTCCCTAGAGAACAAAATCTCCAAACCAAAACCCCCTACAACTCCATCTTCACCACCGATCTCGGAGAATATTCCGGCGAGTACTCCGGCAAACATTCCGGCGACCCATATTGCAACCAATCTTTAGCACAAATTAACGCCTCAACAGTCGATGGTCTTAACGAACATCTGTATCTATCCATCTTCTTACTTCTCAAATCAAAAACCGAATCTTTAGAAACCGTAGACACCGGAATACACAAAATATCAGACGCCATTTTTGACAAAGTCGGGTACTTTTTCCGATTCAATTTCCACCACCCCAACACATCGAATTCCTGCATTCGCGGTAATACCGATTCCTCCAAGTACTGATCCAATTCCGGTTTCATATTCCCGTGACTCGTGCTTCCGGAAATGTAAACATCGAAATCAGAAAACCCGTCACTTGTAGATAAAAATATCTCGTTTTCGTTAACTTCGGTTTTTAAAATCTCGCAATGAAGGATTGTATTTTCTTCAAAATTACCGGTTCCATTAACGACAAAAGTCGGTGGTGGAAGCATTTGAACAACATAATCGAAAAAAACCTCGCGAACACCATCCGATACGGTTTTGATCCAACTTTCAGCATCTTCTCCATAGATTCTTGAAAAACTGAATTCCACTAATTTCATTTTAAACCTCGGATCCATAACAACCGCAATTGAAAACACTAGAAAGCAATCTTTCCAGTATCTGTTGAATCTTTCATACATCGGTGTGATTAAATTTCTTATAAATAAATCATCACTTAATGCTCCGTGTTTAAGCTCGAGTTGTAATTTCCATACTTCATGGAAAAACGCGTTCGCGGTTGGATACGTGGGTCCCGTTAAAATACTAGCCGCGTCAATCAAAAGTTTTAAGAATGTACATAGAATCTCGAGTTCTTTCCATTCGTCCATTGTAAGGGTATTTTGGTAATTTGGGTCGAAGGCATCCAAGCAGGAAAACACTTCTTTTAATTCACACGCGGCGATTAACATGTTATAAGTTGTGTTCCATTGATTTTGGTCATCAAGAATTAAACTTTTTGTACTTGGAACTTGAAGTTGGAGTTTAAGATCGTTGAATCTTTCTTGAATACCCTCGATTGTGACGACGTATTTTACACTATCGCGAACTTTTTTGATACTTTCCGATAATGCCCCTAGAGAATCTTGCGCGAGAAGACCTAACACACGCGCGTAACAGCTTCCAATCAAGAGTTTACCGTTAAGAATTAATGGATTTTTGTCGGAAAGTATCCGTTTCACGTTCTTTCTAACCGCTTTATTTGCAAAAGATTCATCAAGAGTTACCGCGAATAACTTGTTTTCAAGATTCCAATCGGAAATACACGAAAGAATCGCGTGGTTCAAAGCCGATTCCGATTCCGGGAACGGTAACAACGTGATTCCGAGGATTCTTCGATGGAGTTTCCAATCGTCATCAATGAACTGTCCGGTTATACACGCGTACCCTACACTTTGATCCGTTGACCAAATATCCAAAGAAAGGTTGACTCTTCCATCAACACTGTTCACAAGATTCAAAAGGGTTTGCTTTTCTCTCATGTATACCCCTAAACATTCTTTTTCAATGGCGTCAAGGGGTATATTCGGAAATTGAGGTTGAAGGGCTCTTATGGAATTCAAAAAGGAAGGCAATTCCACTATGGTAAGTGGATATTCATGCATTATAATCATCTTGGCTATATCATGTCTGCAACGATCTTGATAAAAAGAAATGGCTTTATTGCGTTTTCTTGGGAGGTTATTGTTGACTTCTTGACTTTGACTTCCATTAATGGTGGGATGTGGGGTCAATGATAAGAGTTGACCGTCATTTTGATTGGTGCGGTTGACAGGGCAGATTCCTAACGCGATGTGGCGTTTTAAGTGACTTGTACCTGCTAATTTTGACCCTGAAATATACGCAAATACTTTCTTGCATTGCATGCATCGAGCTTTTGTACATCCTGTAGCGACTTTTTCTATGGTGAAATGTTCCCAAACTACTGATTTCTTTCTTCTTCGTTTACTATTCATTTGTGCATCAGCATTTGGTGGTTCAGTAATGTTTGTAGGGTTTGCCATGTATGAATAGTAATCTGCAACATTGGAAAGACGTATATATTTATATTTATGTTATGCCCAATTTAGTTCAAGAATTAAGTAACATTCTTGGGATCTGATGATCTGAAAAGGAAACAGGAAAAGTGACATGATGAAGGTTTACATGGTTATGGTATTTACTTGTGATTCTTTCTTTATTTGTGAGATTATGTATTGGTTTTGGTTGTTTAGTAAATAGTAAAAGCATATGTGTGAGATATCAGATATAGCATATGAATTATGCACAAGCATGTGAATTTAATGATCGGATTATCAATTAAAATGATAAAAATATAATCTTGAACCTAAAGTTTATCACCTAAATGGTGTCTTTTCTAATGTAAGAACTCAAGAGTGGGCCGAGTGGCAAGTAAATACTTGAGTAGGGTTCAATTTGAAGTCTGGCAAAACCAGCATTATCAAAACCCTAAGACATCAAAAGGGAATATTTTTCATTCAAAAAGGTTATATGACTGTATAACAGGAGAATAAATTGTTATGAGTCAATTCAGAATGTTAGGCAAGGGCATATAACACAAGAATTTGATAGCAGAAAAGGTTGGTTACAAATTTCCAGATAATTTTGCTAATAGTGTAACCCTGCATAGGCAAGGACTACAAAAGAGTTTCATTGTAAAACCATAGGGGAAAAACACGACAATGAGAGCATCACCAACACCACAATAAGAAAGATGCGCATTCTGTAGTCTGCATAGATCCACAACCAGCAACCAAATAGGGCGAAAATCACACGATGAATCATCCAGATACATAACATGATCAATGAAGAGGAAAATTTTCTGGTTATATACGAAAAATTAAGCGATTTCCGACGGCTATAGTGCTATGCAATGTAAAATATTACATAGAATCGTGGAAAACAGCAAACATATCGACCATGATCAAAACATGTCTCGACAACAAAACACTCCTTACGCAGAAACAATCATCCAAAGGGGTTTAAGTTTTGGCATAAACATGCATGATTTTAGTCGAATAAAACTAACCGTTGAGGCGGCAGCGATCGATTAAAGACGTAAAACAGTCGCGCTTGAGAAATCTTCCAAATTTTTTGAAGCTAGGGTTTAAGGTCTTCGATTTATATAGTCTTTTCCTGAAAGAAAAATAATCGTAAATAAAAACAAAATGCTCCAGAGGTTTTTGGAGGTTGATGAAGATCGAAAGGATGATGGGCTTACAGTTTTGGGGGCTGCGCTTAAACCCTAGTAGTCCAAAAGGCTTGTTCTATAGGTCCATTTATATTACCTGGGAGACAAATCTCAGCCCACCGCCACTTGATTTCACTTCAATCACAGCCGTCCAAATACATTGACCATAGAAACGTTTGACTATATAAGTTTCACCATTTAAAGAGAATTTGACTTATAAAGTCGAAGAGTTCGAAGTCCTAACCATAGGAAGGGCTTGTTTGCTTGTAGATCATAGATTAGCATATTAATAAGCAATTAGTGGAATGGTGTGTATGTTGCAGCAGGTTAAGGTTATACAGTGTGGGAAGGATTTCGTTGGCGGCATCCAATGTGGCATTTGTTGCCGTCGGTGAACACGGCGCCGTGTTGGCGGCGAGTTCTGGAGGCAAGTGCTCGGCGTTCTCTTTTTCTCTGCCTTTTCTTTCTCTATTCTCTTTCCTTTCTATCTCTCTTTTTGCTGACAACACCACTCCTCTACATCTCCTACCTTTCTTCTTGTTGAGATGGCGACGAATTCTTATTGATGTGGAGTGGGTGTGGGGTGGCTGTCGGAGGCACCACACCCCATAGTCTAATTAGTCCTATATTTTCGACACTATTTCTGTAATGGTCTCTTACATAATGTTCATTTTCTGAAATTTCTATTAAACATGTGGACCATCTTTGTAAACTCGCTATTAGATAAACAAATGGACTATTTCTGTTATCTAGCTATTAGATAGGGACCATATCTATAATTCTGTGAAAAACATGGACCAATTTTGGAATTTTGCAATTAGGTGGCGATCATTTTGTAATTTTATTAAATGCAAAAACAAATTTGGCAATTTTTGAAACAAAGACATAATATATGCAAATTCGCCATCATGCATGGGCTATTTATGTAACTTTGTGAAACACAATGACCATTTTCGTAAATTTCCTATTAGGTGAGGATCGTTGTTGTAATATTGTGAAACACAAATACCAGTTCTGTATTTTTTTTATTAAACATGGACAATTTATGCAAATTAGGCACGTCTTCCTACATTTTACTGATAAATAGTTAGTTATATTTGATCATTCTTTTGATGAAACCATCTCTTATACTACAAGGCTTTGTTGTTACGTAGGACCGGATTTGACTTGACTTGACTTGACTTGACTTGACTGGGCGATACTAGACTGTAATGAATTTGAGGGACATGACTAGACCATATTTCTAAGTATACTTCTAATGATGAATATAAGGAGTGCATTCACATATTTTACATAGAGATCGAGAATGATTATACATTCACTTTTGTTCTGTGTTTCTACATGACAAAAAAAATGCAATATGTCTTGTACACATTAATTTTTGTATCAACCCAATACATGTCAAACACAACACATGTTATATACTGTCTCGTCATGCGTAACAAAGCAACCTAAGGGTTCAAAGGTCTAACCATGTGAATGGCTACATGTGATGTGTGTTTGTACTTTTGTATTGACGGGTGCTATCTTTATCGGTCCATGATGATGTGTGATCACTTAAGGCAAGTAAATACATTGTCATGCCATAAATGTGTTGCTTTATTTAGGTGAAAACATTATAATATTGCTACAATGGATCAATGTGCACGCTTGAGTATGTAATACATGTATATCTTATGTGTTTTAGTCAGTAAAGTCATGCATATTTCGAACTTGCATATGTCAATGACGATAGAGTAAATATCTTAATTTGCAATCGTGTAATCTTAACATATATAACATATTAAGTATGTATTATCATTGTGTCAGGTTAATTATTAGATGTTTTGTGAAACAATGCCTGATTCTACAATTAAGAAATTAAGGAACCCAAAAACATACTATGTTGTTTTTACCTTTTGATTGCTATGTGAGAAAGCAAAAGTTCGTGTTTATTTGCTTTCCCATCTTGGAGTAAACCAGATATAGCTTATGTTTCATGAGTTTTGAAACATATATTATACAAAATAATACTTATGCATGTTAAAGTAAAATTTTAGTGATTTAGGTTAGGGTAAATTGTATGGAATAACAACATACGTTACAGTCACTACTATTTTAGGTTATTGCAAATTGTTGACTATTCTTTTGATCACCATGGCAGTACACATGAGTTTTTTTTGTGGCATATGGGTTTTGGTTAATTTGTAAATATGTCATTCAACTAAACACAACCCTTTTGTAAACCTTACAATATATACTTAAATTGAAGCATGTTAGTTGAATATATAACATTGCTTTGTAAAGCAGAAGAGAAATGTTGCCTTCGACATACATAAGGAGCTCAAATATGGAGGTGAAATATAAGTACAACTCTCCATATAGATGAAGTCATATAGATGTGGTTTAATGAATTCAAAAATCATTATAACTTAGATACTTTTTAGACATGCTACCACAAGATGGTTCAAAGTTCATCAATTGATTTTATAAATTGAGTATTGTTCCTGAATGAAAAGATACATTATACATCCTAGATAGACATATACAAACATGTTTATGATCAACTGTTGGAAATAATATACACCGGATAAACAAATTATTGCACTACTGATTATGTGTGAAACTATGGAATCACACACTAAAAGTCATAAAAATCCAAAATATATAGTAAATTTCATTTGATAACTTTTATTATTCATAAACTTAATATAGATAAAAAACAAAATAGTTTATTATTCCATTTATTTATCAGTCAAATATAATTAAATAAAAAAGGTTTAAAAGTCTTACACAATAATAATAGTATTTAAAGAGGAAATTAGTCTAATTATGGAATTAAACCCTAAAAATTTTGAAACACTAATTCCTCCTCCTCCCTCTCTCTCTTTCTTTAGCAATGGCTACACATGAAGGTAAATTTGAATAAACCTACCTAGGTTTCTCAACTTTCATTAGATTGAAGTTTCATTGATGCTTTGCTATGGTTGTTGAAGATCTAACAGTCATTTGCTGGCTTGTGTGGATATGTCATAGTAAAAAACCTATTTTGGTTGTTATCTCATTTATCAAAGGACCTACGTTTAAAGGGTATGATTTTTAAACCTTTTACGATAATGTTTAAAGTTGATAATATTATTACTTAATTGGATATATGGCTTTGGATTAAAAGTTAGAGTGTTTTTTACTTTATTGCATAAATTGTTTTCATTAATTGTCATTGATTACTCCAAACACCCCAACATCAACAACTATCCAAGTTTAAAAGGAAGTCTATAGTATTTTTTTTAATTCCACTGCATAAACATTCACGACTTGAAGCCAATCATAAAGAAGAGTTGTGAGTATTTGAGGCATAGGATGTAATCAAGGATTTTAAAGAAACTCACTACAACAACTAATTCAAGAAATTATTCAGGTAAAGAATTCATTGAATTGACTGATAAGTTAAATGTTAAGCATGAGAAAGGTCAACATAAAATAGAACAATGCGGATTTGCACAGTATCAAATTAAAGCCTCAAAACTCCCCACGAAGAATGTTTCTATTATGGTATGAATGGATATTGGAAGTAGAATTGTTACATACATCTAAAATATCTAAAAGAGTTTAGATACGCATAACATAAGCATCATAATCATGGAACCAAGAGTGAGGGTCTTGTTTAAGGTCGTAATAAGATTGAAAAAATAGGACACACATGGTATGTAAATAGACTATTTTGAAACTTCGGAGGCTGGTGCATATAGGCGGTTTATTGCAAGTGACTATGTAGGAAGGTGTTCTTGACATCAAGCTGATGAGGCAGAGACCACAAGACTCCAAAATTGTGCAGATAGTATCTAACTTGACACTTGCGATGAAAATCTCACCGCACCCAATGCGAGGACATTGGCCTTTTCCATTCGCAACCAACCAAGGTTTGTAACGAGCTAGAGAACCATCAGTATGTATCTTTTTTTAAAAGCTACAAGGACCGTAAAACATTGACCTCAAATGGGTGAGGGACAAGATCCTACATGTCGTTGGCAATGAGATCTTTGAACTCATCATCCATGTCATTTTGCCAATTGGGGTCTTAAATGGCTTTTAAATACAATTGGGGAATGGGAGAGGCAATGGTAACAGTCATCAACAGACTAGTGAGCCGAGTGGTCCGTGTCCAAGGTGGTTGGTAGTAGGCGGCCCAAGAAGTAAGAGACCAGGTGGCCAAAGGTTTTCCCGTACCAGACCACACGTGCGATTGTTATTGAGGCGTTGCATACTACTGCTGGCCACTATTCTACGATACCTACGACGACGGTTGCCCACTATTTTATGGTAGTATCGGCCATCCTGTCGATGATCGTTTTGTTGTACTTGGTCAGGGTAATCCCCCTGGATTCTAAGAGCATGTCTTAGTGTTATGAAAGGTCGAGGATGACGAGTCTAAGTGTGTATATTATCTATCAATATGATCCATTCGTTGTACTTCTAGGAGAAGCATCAAGCATGCTTCTAAGAAGGTAGGAGTGGTGAACAGTGGTAGATTAAGGATGCAATATAGTTAGGAGTAGCATTGATCATATACGTTATAATATGATTTTTCGAATAACAGACAATTGATTTTAGCCTGGAGGTCAAGGATGGATTTGATTTGAGTACAATAAGAAGAGATAGTACCATCACCGATGTTGGTATTGCGAAGTTCGTTGTCAAGTTGGATTGACTTCACATCCTTGTTTACCCGAAAGAGATTCTCAATGTCGATCCAAATAGAACGAAAAAAGAGGTCTTGATGATTATTTGAAGAAAGGACTGCAACATAGTGCCATAGATCCATAGTTTCACAATAGAATTAATTTTTGTCCACTCTAGATTGATAGGGTTGGAGGTTTACACATTAGTCAAGTCGTCGATATGGTTAAGGACGCGAAACACGGTACAAAGGGTTTCAAAGAGCTATCTCTAAGCATCGTAATTCAAACGCTCAAGATCAAGGACAAGCAGGATGAAGACCTTGATGTTGGTGATCCTATAGGACTTCTCAATGGTGGGTGTCTGCTTGGAAGCTTCTGTGTGACTCTGCAAGTTGGCTGTCATAAATAAGGAGAGGGAATATTGACAGTAGCATCATAGACGAGTCAGAAAGAGAGGAAGGAGATAAGGAAAATAG
The DNA here is from genome assembly GCA_023525715.1 of Cichorium intybus. Lineage (NCBI taxonomy): Eukaryota > Viridiplantae > Streptophyta > Magnoliopsida > Asterales > Asteraceae > Cichorium > Cichorium intybus. Next base: position 52,665,140 of record CM042011.1, read on the forward strand.
GCTATGGTTTCGACCCTGATACCATACATGATTCTAATTTCCCATGAAATCTTCCATTGCATTAATTCACAATAAAAATAAAATTACAATGGGACCGAAAAGCAAACTAAACAGATGTATACAAACAACATAGCACTAAACATATATTAACATATACAAATAAATATTTTGCACATTTTAATGTGTTGCTATATTAGAAAGTATTACATATATAATCATGCCATGTGACATGGCATTAAGGAAATTGAGAAAGGATTATTTGTTGTTGTAAACGTGAAAATGATATGGTTGATGTAAATATTGGTTTACGTCTCTAACTCAACTTATACTTAAAACGTCTGAATATTGGCCGAGTGGTCCCTTTTGTGTTAACATGCATTGCATAAAGTTATAATGTGTATTATTTAATACACTTATTTCAATTACGTTCTAATGACATTAGTCCAAAAGGTAACAGTTTAAACTTTGACCAATTTAATATAAATAGAATAAAAGTATAGCGTAAAATGTATCTAAAATGGTTGGGTGTTACTGATTTTAAATTGGTTAATATTATAAACTAGGATGTGCATCATGTACGATACAATGGGAACCCTGAACAATATTATGACGATGTAAATAGTTTAGGAATCGAAAAATATTTAGGTCAATCAGGTTCAATGAAAAGACATACAATAATTATACATAAACATACACTTTTGGTTTGTCAAGATGAATATGTGAAAAATATATAAATTTTTGTTTTTAGAACATACATGAAAACAAATAATTATACATAAAATATAAAAAAGGTATTTTATAATCAAATGTTACTAATAATTATATATCCTTTTTCTTTAAATATATATACTAATAATAATAAAATTTCTTCAAAATTAAATTAAATTTAGAATTAGGAAAAAATATCCTAATATTTTAGTAATAATTAAAAAAGGAAATTGAATAAGAGATAGGTAGGGGAGGCAATAGGAGGTTACATAAATGTGTAAAACACTAGGGGCGTGCATGAGTGCGGTTAAGTCGGTTTGGCCCCAAACCGAATAATATCAGTTTTTAATATTCAAAACCGAACACAAACCCAAAACCGATCGGTGTGGGTTCTCGGTTTCCGGTTTTTTTGATTCGTTTTTTATTTTAAACACATGATACTAGGGATGGCAATGGGCCGGGTATTGGCCTCCCCGTCCCCGTCCCCGTTTAGAAAAAACGTCCCCATCCCCGTTAAAAAAACAGCAGAGATTTAATCAGGGAGCACTATGAGATATATAATCGGGGAAAACCGCGGGTAATCGGATATCCGCATTTAACATAAACGGGTAATTAAATGGAAAATCTTCACTGTGTCCGGTCATCGTTTATATTTTATTATGTGTTTCGACCAAACATATAAAGCAAATTAAAATTCTAAAATCCAAGTGCATCATAAATATTAAAATTAAACGATCCAAATAAAAAATATAGGTTATTACATGAATAATTAAACGTAGGATTACGTATCGGGCCGAGTATCAGGTCGGATAATCGGTTAATCGGGGCGGGTATAGTAAAACCATCCCGTCCCCGTTTATCATCCCCGAACCCGACCAATTTAATACGGTTTTTGGTTTTCCTCGTCGTCCTTACATGAAACCATGTATTATGGCATCTACTTGAGAAATCATTTATATAGAGGAGGAAGGCAAAGGTTTGATGCTTGAGCCAATGTGAGACTTTTGATTGTTAAGAGATAAAAGGATGTATCATCCCCGAACCCGACCAATTTAATACGGTTTTTGGTTTTCCTCGTCGTCCTTACATGAAACCATGTATTATGGCATCTACTTGAGAAATCATTTATATAGAGGAGGAAGGCAAAGGTTTGATGCTTGAGCCAATGTGAGACTTTTGATTGTTAAGAGATAAAAGGATGTTGGGTTGTAGACGGCTAGGCTTGCAAAATAATATGTTCCCTTCAGTAGCATGTTTCGAACCTGGGACCTAAGCTTCAACAAACCAATATGCTAACCAGTTGACCAAATTGAAACTTGTGATACGAATACTCAAATCTTATATCTAATATGTATATACAATACAATTTTTAAACAATTTATGCAAATCGGCACGGTTCGATTTTTCTCAATACACAAACCGAACCCAAACCGATTTTTTAGGTTTTAAAAAAATTAAAACTCAAACCAGACGGTTTGGGATTGGTTTCGGTTTTCAGTGTCGTGTTTTTTCGGTTTCGATTTTAGGAGTTGAACTTGAGACCGGAGGCTAAGAAGGCGAGAGTGTAACCAAGTCGGCAGGCAAGGGTTTATGATGAGAAGCACGATATTAAATATATCAACAGTTGGCAAGGCGAGACTGTTCACACATTGCTAATTGTTATATATATATATATATATATATATATATATATATATATATATATATATATATATATATATATATATATATATATATATATATATATATATATATATATATATATATATATATATATATATATATATATATATATATATATATATATATACTAGCTGCGTACCCGCGCAATGCGGTGGCAGAGAATAGTTTCTTTTTGGCGATTAATTACTATCGGTGGCAAACATTAGTTTCATTTTGACGAAAATTTTTTTCCGTATGCAAATATAAGTACGTTTTTGTTTCTAGCGACGAAAAGTATCTGTTATGTTGTAAACTGGAACTGTTTCGAAAATGATTAAGCAATTCGGTTTCGATTCTATGAATTTTATTTTTCTGGTTTCGGTTCGGTTTTTTTCAATCATGTTCAAGAATTGATATTGTCATAAATGAGTAAAATAACATTTGGAACCACAGTGAGTTAACATTGAGAATTTTATGCAATCGAATTCATTGATCTTATATATATATTTTACACGTGATTTTAGTTGAGTTAAGTTCATAGAAACCATCAATAGTATAAGGAAATAGGCGTTATACACATAACACATGTCATATCATGAGTTTAATAAGCAAGTTTATATATAACAACAATATATTCAGTTTTCCTTTTTATACGTTGTGGTGATTTGATGTACGCATAATCTTTTCTTGTTGTGTGTCTGCCTCAAGCAAATATTATTAGGGACAGGGCCGGCCCAATGGGCTGGGCAACCTGGGCGACCGCCCCGGGCCCCCAAACACCAAAGGGCCCCTTTTAAATACTATTAATTACCTATATATTGTCAAATTAGTAGCCCAATTCAACTCCTGAGCCCAAAATAGAAGCCCGCTGAAGAATCCGAACACAATTAGTCAGGCGGAACACAATTACCCCCAAACGTCTCATTCCTCAATCACGCCTGATATATTTTTCTCCCAAGTTCCAGTCTTCCACGCACCAGCACCACGCGATGATCGGCTTTATTGGTTTCGCAAACGAGGGAATCAGTTCCAAGAATCACGCTTCTGATAATCTAATCCGGTAATCCCTCTTCAATATATTTCCCTCTTCTACCTTCTACGGTTCTGATAATCTGATTGTTATCAATTGTAAATTGTAATTTTGTTTCTCTTTAATCGATTTCCCTCTTCTACGGTTCACGAATCACGCTTCAGACCTTCGATTTCCCTCTTCCACTGCTCCGATTGGCGATTACTTTTATACATATCAGACCTTCGGTCACCGATTGCTTCGGTGGCGGTGCTCACTGCTCCGATTGCTTCACAGGCCACTGCTCAGATTACTCCAAAATCAAGTAAGCCTTCAGCCCTTCACGGCTTCAGACCTTCAGTTCCTATTTCTTTATTTTTCTGATTTTTTTTTTGTTTTTTTCCTGATATTCTACTCTCTTTTAGTTGCAGGTTTTTGTCATGGATTGTTGCTGACTTGCTGATTTTAAAGTTTCTATCAAAAGCAATTAAGGTTTATAATTTATTTTCTGATTTTTATCTTTATTTTTTGGTGGATTGTTGCTGGTATTTGACTCTCTTTTTCGGATTTTCTTAAGCAGAAGCAGAAAAATCAATTAGAAATCAAGTAGAATTGCAGAAATCAGAAACAGAAGGCGATTAAACACTTGGGTTGCAGTTGGGCTGTTGGGCATCGCAGGTAGTTCCCTTCACTTTTAGTAATTTATTAATTGTGTTTATTTTTTAAAATGATTCCTAGAAAATATTTGTCTGGAAATGAAAAAAGGAAAAAAAAACAAAAAACAGAACAATTAATAGAATCTCAAAAAGGTTCAATGGACAAATTTTTAAAAAAATCAGGTTCGTGTTCTTCTAATGTTTCAAATGAACAAAATGAAAATTTGAATAATGAAAATGAAAATTTGAACAATGAAGATGGTAATGTTTCAAATGAACAAAATAACGACACACATAAAAATTTAAATAATGAAGATTGTAATGTTAATATTTTAGATGAAAATAAAACTAATGAAGATGATAATGTCAATATTGTAGATGAAAATAACAATAATGAAGAAAATGACAATAATGAAGAAAATGAGAATAACAATGAACAATTTATTCCACCATTAGATATTTTTGATCCTACAAATTGGGATAATATTGATATAAAGTTAAGAGATATATTGGTTGAAAAAGGGCCATTAAGAGAAAAATCTAATTTCGTTTATCCTAAAGATAATTTATCTAGACATTTTTCTTACGCTTCTTATACTAAAATATTAAATAATGGAGAGACAAGTGATCGAAATTGGCTAGTTTACTCAAAAAAAGTTAATAAAGTATATTGTTTTTGTTGTAAATTGTTTAAACCTAATAACTATAATAATAAAATTTCTTTAGCAAACGATGGATTTAATGATTGGAAACACCTTTTTGATAGACTTAAGGAACATGAAGTTAGTATGCAACATATTATTTGTATGGATTCTTGGGATGAACTAAAAGTTAGATTGAATAAGAATAAAACAATTGATAAAGATTTACAACAACAAATTATAAACGAAAAATTACGTTGGAAACAAGTTTTAATAAGAATAATTGCCGCCATCAAATATTTATCAAAATACAATTTGGCTTTTCGAGGTTGTAATGAAAAACTTTTTCAAGATTCTAATGGTAATTTTTTGGGTGCAATTCAAATGATGAATGAATATGATATTGTAATTCAAGATCATGTTAGGCGTATAGAAAATCAAGAAATTCATAGTCATTATTTAGGGCACAATATTCAAAACGAACTAATTTCTATTTTAGCCGAAAATGTTAGAAATTCTATAATTAAAATTATTAAAGAAGCAAAATATTTTTCTATAATTCTTGATTGTACTCCCGATGTTAGCCATAAAGAACAATTGACTTTCATTATTCGATGTGTGAACATGTCTACTAACAAAGTAAAAGTTGAAGAATATTTTTTAGAATTTTTAATAGTAGAAGATACTTCGGGTTTAGGAATTTATAAAGAGTTAATAAAAGCAATTAAATCATTTGGTCTTAATATTGATGATGCAAGAGGTCAAGGTTATGATAATGGTTCTAACATGAAAGGAAAATACAAAGGGGTTCAAAAACGATTACTTGAAACTAATCCGAGAGCGTTATTTATGCCATGTGCTTGTCATAGTCTTAACCTTATGGTTAGTGATATGGCACATTCTTGTGTTAAAGCCGAATCTTTTTTTGGAATATTGCAACGTATATATGAAAGGTTTTCTGCAACTATGAACTAACATTCCTAAGTTCACATGCAACCTATATAGATCTAGGTTTTCTTCTAGTTAAACATATAACATATCCTAGAAGGCCAGAAAAAGATAAACTAAAAGAAAGATCAAGAAAAACCAACCTTAAAGTGAATCTTGGAAGCAAAGCAACAGAAGTCTCTTGCCTCAAATGCAGTCACACCCTTAGCTGAGCTCTTGGCCGAAAATTCCTTGGGAGAGAGAGTTAAAATTCGTGGTCTAGGGTTTAGGGAGAGCCTCCCTATTTATAGCCTCCATGTGGTGATCAGATAATCGTTACAGATAAGCCTTTTTGAATTCGAATTAAGATAAACTATTATTTTAATCATTCAAACACCATTTATCTGTAGTATATATATATATATATATCTCGAAAATATATATATCTATATATATAATTTCGTTCACCACATGGTTACTCACACTGCCACTTACTCAACTATCGAATAATTACAGTTTTAGTCCCTGCACCTTTAATTAATCAATTTAACTGCCAAATTAATTCCAATTAATTCCAGAAAAATTTCTAATTAATTATTATAGTTTCTAATTAATATATTATCACTTAAATATATTAATAAACTATTTATTTAATTTCTATTGATTTATTAATCACATAATAAATCAATCTTTCTCTCTACCGGACTTTCTGCCAATCCTCCAACTATGAGGGCAACCCAAATGGACTATGCTACTATTAATTAGATAAATACTAATTATTAGTCATGGCTTAGACACCTAATCCAACAGTCTCCCACTTGGATAAGTCTATGACTAAAATTACCAATTTACCCTCTAATTAATTTAGCAACTGTAGCTTCCTAGAAACCGCTGCCGAACTCTGACCTAGTCAGTTCTGTCCAAAGATAAGTGATCAGATGATCCTTCGTCCAACAAGATATTTTCAGACACGAGACATGGATTGAGATCAATCTCTGTCCGATACTCTGTTCCCCGATTTCCGATTCTGCTCATGACTTTAGAACTTCTAATTGAACACATCAATTTAGTCCAGGCTGGCCAGCACTTTAGTCAACTTCAAAATCATCGAGAGGCCTACAGATATCTGTTTCCCATCAGGGTCAAGGAACGAATAAGCTTTGACTCATATGCTTATATCTTTTACCAGTCAAATCATTCACAACAACACGTTTTATAACATCGAGTTACCGATGCGTTTTCGTATTATCAATGAACAACTGCCTTGTAAATTATAACTCATATCTCTCCACTTCAAGATCATAAGATATTACCGTCTCAACATTGCTTGTGATATAATCCATGAAGTAATCTATTGAGCGTGGGTTTATCCAATACTCAAATCTCTATTTCTAAGTACTAATGAATGTTGTAGCAATCCTATTGCTATGTCTAACTCCTTAGACAGTCTACAAACCAATTCATGACAGTCTTGATTCAATACTTACTTCCCAAAGTATGAGCGACTGTGGACCTATCTGAATAATTAAATTATTCGGGAAGTAAAACATGCAAAAGTGAAACATAAAGATCTGACTGGCAGCTACTCCTGCTTATTACCAAGTCTCCACAAGGTAATCACCAAGTCTGGTCTTGTCATAAACTATTATCGGTTTCAAAAATTTCTTTTAAACTTTCAATTCTAATTTTACATCTATGTCGTTATGAACCTTACACTCTTTCTATGTATCCAAAGTATCTTATACTTGTACACTCTATTGCAGATGATCCAATCGGATGCTCATCCGATAACATCTCAATATGTTATCCTGTCAATTTCTCTCCTAACTCCATTATGGTAATGTGTACGGTGACTTACTATGGTTTTGGGGTCTTTAGTCTACTTGACTGCACCCTAAGACTATTTCGAGGTGCTATGATGTGCCGGTGAACCACACGCGCTCCATCAGAATACCATCGAGATTCTTTAACCATCATGTCCTTCAACATCATGTCCTGACGTTACCCATTTGAAAAACGTTCAAATTAACACTATCACCCCAATCATTTCCTAATGAATTCTCACTTGAGTTCAAACAATCCATCCAGTATACCTAGCCAGGCAATGTCCTGAATCCAACTTACTATGCCCTAAGCATTAAGTTATCAGGACATGTTCATGACTTTATGATCGATCCAAAACTTGTGGAACCCGATCTAATCCTATTCCAAACCCTTTCGGAGTCCAAGGATTATTTATAATCCTTTGTGTCATGATTTTCGAAAAACTATTTTCCTTTCGGAGACTTTTCTCGTGCATCTTGAATCTTATCAAGATCATTCTTACAATGGCTAGGTCTATGCTGGTGATTTCATCTTTCCAATAGATGACTGTGAATTACATGAGTATGTTGCACCTTCTTTATTTCTTTCATGCCAAGTCATCACACTTTGCAATGACAAGAAAAAAACTTTTCCTAAGTCTATGTATCTTGAATCTCATCAAGATCATCTTGGCAGAATCTGGATCTATCTCATAGACATTTACAACCACCTAAGTATGTCGTATTTCTATTAAGGCTTTCATAGCGATCCGTCTCTTAACACCAAGTCATTACACTTTGTAATGAAAAGAGACGTTTTCTAGAACCATTATTTATCCCACATGTGGGGATAGTGGATAACGGCGACTCCCACTGGCTTTGACACGGTTATAGGCTATTCACAAAATCCAGAACTTATGGCACATTTTGAGAATCCAAACCTTTCTGACATTTTAATGGAAATCTTTCAGCCCTTTCTCAAAATCCAATCCTATGGCATATTTTGAGAATCTGAATATCCTTTCTTGCGAGATGCCCGTGGGACGAAACCCGGGACTATTCACCTTTGTACCGGGACTCTCTTTGTGAGTCTCTATTAGTGTGCCGGTGATCCACACGCGCTCCACTAACGATTCACAATGTACCGTACAGTATTCTTTCAGATTCCATCCTCTATTGAGATTACTTCTCCCGGAATCAATTACTTGACTCTGAGTATCGTCTCACTCAACCAGATGTTCTGAAGGTATGTATTTGTCCATGTTGCTTTCTTTTGATGATTCAGTTACTCCCACTGGTTTTTAGACCAGGTGTAGAATCAATCAAATTTTTCACATAGACTGTGTCTCGCCCTAAGGTTCTCTTGTTTGGTAGCAACCGGGCTCACCAATGCTTCCCAATAGTCGGATTGTGAATCCGTACTAACTATAGTGTTTTACCACCAATCGGTGTGTCACCCCAATCATAGCTACATATGATGGTGATCAATACTATTGGTCAAGAGAAGATTATGTCAGTTGTAGAACAAAATCTGATTTCTGTTCCAAGCCTAGAGATGACTAAAGGTTTTTTTTTTTTTTCATTTGGCTAATCCTGAACTCATTCAGGACTGTCCCAACTCCCACTGTTTCCTTAGAACATGAGTTCTTTCTAAAAGAGCTCTTCTTTTACAGTTACAGTGGGATAGCCAATGAAATGACAATGTTGATCATGTTCAGGCTAGTCATGAGGTTCGGATGAACACTACAAGACCCTGGACTTTCTATGTATAAGTGGGATAATCCCAGCTTTACATTTCAGACAGTGTCTACAGGACCTACTTAGTCTAGGATGTGGTCGGAATATGGTTTATATGGACTGACTGGTATAGTATTCATCTTATTGGAAACTAATTGGCAATATATCTCATACATCGATGATCGAACTGTTTCGACCAATTCTCAATTATCTTCCCTAAGACACATTTTAACTATTAATGTTCTTGGAAGTTAATGAACTGTGAAACCTTTTTCTCAGTTATCGCTCAGGTTCTGTGGAACTTGTACTTCCTTTGAAGTCCTTGAACTGTTCAAGGTTTCAATTCAATCGCTTATCCCGATAAGCAATGTCATATTCGTCATACCGAATGATGAATATTGTGAAGTTCAAGCAATTGTGTTCTATATCAAGATTCTAGCAATACACACCAACTGATGTGTACGTTGCTCTTAATCTCAATGTCTTTTACATATCTATGTAAAATTATGACTTTGTTCAAGACTTGCAATCTTCAGTTGACTTTAAGTCAACTGATTCCAAAATCCTATCCTCTGGATCTTTGGGTGATTCATTTCTTGCAACATGTGCTTTATAAAGAAATTAATCATCACCTGACTCCAAGTCAGATGATTCCAAAGTCCTGTCCAACTGGACTTTTGGTTGATTCATTTCTTGACACATTAAGAACTCAATTCATCAAGTGACTCTAAGTCAAATGATTCCAAGGTCCTGTCCAACTGAACCTGTGGTTGAATTGATTCTTGTAACATTAACAATCATAAATGACACAATTCTTGAATCCAAACACTTTGGATGTATCAACATTCAAGTTATTACTAATCATACATTCAACACATTCAAATAACATTTCAAGGATAATTTCAGACAACAGGTGTTAAAAGAAAATATGACAATTTTATTATAAATAAAATCCTTGAACAATGTAATAGACAATGTCAAAAATGTATCTAAAGACTAATAACAATGTTTCAATATCTGTCTAAACTTCAAAACTGCACGAGCTGGAGATCCAATCCAAATGTGCTCCTATGCGCCAGAGTCCCGTGCCTTCTTGATTCCTTGTATACAAACCAAAATGCGACTGTCACATTATGTATCAAGAAATCTTGGAACAGGAGTTTTGAGGTTTTTAAGATATACCTGAGCTTTCAAAAGAGTTGGAGCGTCTTCCAATCTTTCCGTGACTGTATCCGATTTAGCGGATTCCCAGTTTGAGACATGTCCAGTCGATCTTGACCGTTTCTTGTTACGTCTCTTCACTGGACTTAATCCAGAAGTAGTTGAGCCATTGGAGCTATGCCTGTCCAAGAGTGACTCGTATAAAGTCAACAGTGGACGCATTTCCATGAGGGTCTTTTTCTGGTCTTCCTTTCTATACGTCTGAATGAACAGATCGTACTCATTTGTCAGCGAAGCGAGCAGGATGTTAACACTCTCTTCCTGACTCATGGGATGACCAAGTTTATATAACTCGCCTATGTACCCTTCAATCTGAAGAACATGCGAATTGATGCTACTTCCTCCCTTTAGCTTGCACTCTACAAGTGTTCTGAGGATTCTAGCTCGTTCCCCTTCAACTGGTTTTTGGAACCTTTCCTCCACCAGTTGCATCAACTCATATGGCCCCAAGGATTCAAAATCCTTGCGGAACTCGGGGTCAATGGTTGATAGCATGAGGTCACGAATCTCTTCGGATTCATCATAAGAACCTTTTATGATGACTTGTTCCGGTGGAACTGGGATCGGATACTCGGTGAGGTGTAGCTTGCCAGCAATGCCGAGACCCAGTCTCCAATTGCAAAGCCATTCTTTACAGTTGAGGCCAGTCAGCCTTTCCATATTAAGCAGGTGCATTCTGAGGCTTTCAGAAATGGGTGAAGGAGGAGAAGGAGGAGAATTGACACTTGACATCTATAAAAGAAAATAGAATTTATTAGCTTAATTGGTCCTTTTTAAATAATTACCCAATATGTTATTTAATAAGGCTAGGATCCAAAATACCCCAACTATGGTATGAAAAGGGATGCCGTAATCACAACATAATGGTCATTAAGGTAGATAAACACTTATCAATTTCATCTTATGAAATTCCTAGTTCTGATGAGATTCATTAAACTTTTAAATGGCATGTTTAATCTCGGATGTGCCCCACTGTTTGTGACTGGGATGCCGAGGATCACAAACTGGATGTGAATAACCATGCAAATTAGCTTGGTACTCTCGGGTTAATTATCATCTCTAATTGATGTGCCGGTAAACCACACACGCTCCATCAATAATGATAATACCCAGGAAACCCATTGCAACTCTTTATGAACCCCTATTGGCGTGCCGGTAAACCACACACGCTCCACCAATGTTTCATAAAGTGCAATGTGCAATTTCATGGATTAGCACCAATTCACATTTTCCTAAAGTAACTAGATATGGGATTTTATTAAGTGTTCTAGTACTTTGAATCATTAACTTTTAGTGATTATTAGGTGGTCCTATCATACATGTTCGGCTAACGACCCTCCACTGATCAGGCGAGCGGTGGGCGAGAGTGTTCACCCATTAGACCGCCATTTTATAGGCAGTCTCCTTATACCCACTTTATAGACCAGCTTCGTGAATGAGGCCTACTAATGATTTGACTAACCATTTCAATTTTATACATATAATAATAACTTCCTAGTTATAACATATATAAGATGTAATTTTTTAAACCATTAAAAAATTGTTTCTGGTTTATCTTTTAATTTGTTGTCGATTTAAACTATTAAATTTCAAATTAAATTAAACCTTGAAAATTGATTTTAATTATCTTTTAATTAACCAATTAATTAAATTAATTAAATTTGATATTTTAAACCTTTTAAAATATTTTAGGATTTATCCTTTTAATTTTCGCCAATTTAAATAATTAAATTCTAAATTAAATTAAATCCTTGAATTATCTTTTAATTACCAATTAATTAAATTAATTCAAATGTAGATAGGTTTATCAAATTAATCAAATTAATTAAAACCTATCCTTATCCCCTAATTTTCGATTTTTAGGATAAAGATTTTAAGGTTTATCTTTTAAACAATTTAAAGTTACCAAAAATAGAATACCTTCTAAACTAATCCACAAAAAATCGCCAAATCATAGGGAAGGGGCTAGGGTTTCTAAAACAAACCCTAAATTTCGAAATTGGCCACATTAGGGTTTATAAACAATTAAACCCTAATTTTCAGGAAAGCAGTTATAGCAATTTAACAAGAAAACACACCAAATAGCTCTGATACCACTGAAAGGTTTTCTGCAACTATGAACTAACATTCCTAAGTTCACATGCAACCTATATAGATCTAGGTTTTCTTCTAGTTAAACATATAACATATCCTAGAAGGCCAGAAAAAGATAAACTAAAAGAAAGATCAAGAAAAACCAACCTTAAAGTGAATCTTGGAAGCAAAGCAACAGAAGTCTCTTGCCTCAAATGCAGTCACACCCTTAGCTGAGCTCTTGGCCGAAAATTCCTTGGGAGAGAGAGTTAAAATTCGTGGTCTAGGGTTTAGGGAGAGCCTCCCTATTTATAGCCTCCATGTGGTGATCAGATAATCGTTACAGATAAGCCTTTTTGAATTCGAATTAAGATAAACTATTATTTTAATCATTCAAACACCATTTATCTGTAGTATATATATATATATCTCGAAAATATATATATCTATATATATAATTTCGTTCACCACATGGTTACTCACACTGCCACTTACTCAACTATCGAATAATTACAGTTTTAGTCCCTGCACCTTTAATTAATCAATTTAACTGCCAAATTAATTCCAATTAATTCCAGAAAAATTTCTAATTAATTATTATAGTTTCTAATTAATATATTATCACTTAAATATATTAATAAACTATTTATTTAATTTCTATTGATTTATTAATCACATAATAAATCAATCTTTCTCTCTACCGGACTTTCTGCCAATCCTCCAACTATGAGGGCAACCCAAATGGACTATGCTACTATTAATTAGATAAATACTAATTATTAGTCATGGCTTAGACACCTAATCCAACAATATATGTATTATTTTCAAGTTCCACTAAAAGATGGAAAATATTACTTGATAATGTTTCGAATTTAACCGTTAAATCACTATGTAACACACGTTGGGAGTGTCGAATTAAAAGTGTAAGAGCTATTAGATATCAAGCTCCACAAATAAAGAAAGCATTAATAGCATTATCTAAATCAAGGGATGATGCAAAATCAAAAAGTGAAGCTCAATGTTTAGTTAACGCCATTGAAAATTATGAATTTTTACTTGGTATGGTGATTTGGTATGATATTTTATTTGCTATTAATAAGGTTAGTAAAAACTTGCAAACTAAAAGTATGTGTATTGATGCCACCATTGATCTAATAAAAGATATGATGAAATTTTTTAAAAAGTATAGAGAAGAAGGATTTGCCACTAGTATAGAAAATGCTAATGCTATTGCATTTGATATGAATGTTGAACCTACTTTTCCAAATAAACGACGAA